>OY987263.1:19931767-20469267 GCA_963920665.1 Straminergon stramineum | reverse complement strand
CAAACATGTGGAAGAATAATCATTCAAGAAAATATAGAAGATCTATTGTGAAGAGAGAAGAGACTGTGTCATTGACATATTGAACGATAGACATGAGTTGCTTGAGGACAAGGTTACGAACGTTACATCACTTCCAAACGGATGCTTGATTGATGAAACTTCAGGATTCAATTTGAGGCCAATCATGATCATGAAAAAATCATTTTTTTCTTTGACAAACCATCCATCAACTTGGATGGTTTGTTTGTCAATTGGATGGTTTGTCCATTAGTAGTCCATCCAGGTGAATGGACTGTTTGTTAAAAAAATAATTTGGATGGCATGAATCTTGATGCATCAGGACGCATCCCAACTGATGGTGACAGACATCCCGACGGGAAAAAGCTAGCATCTTGTTGGGATAGAAAACCATGCTTGAGGAAGAACTGCTTCAAGGTCCCTTTTTTGCCAAGCACAACCTCAACTATTTGGTTGTCCATGATGATACTACAATAAGTCATGTGAGGATGTATTAAGTGAAGGAGTGGCGTGATGAGCCAAGGTTGGAGTAGTAGTAGATCACAGATATTTTCATCAAAGAGGGATGAGATGTGATGAAGTCTATATTCAAAGGTTTGAAAGGTGACGGTTTAGAACTTTCCAGAGTAGGTATTGTATATCGCGAATCTTGAATCAGAGAGCATCCAAAGGGAATTATAAAGTCATTTGTCATACTCCCCTCTAAGAAAGGCAAATCATCTTTGCAAATGGTCCCAATTTTCGAGGGTTGCTCCTATGATGAGTGGGAATATCTTCTTGGGCTTCAACCAAACATTTCTTTCAATAACTTTTACCCCTGAAACACTGAGGCTGATATTTTTCGTCCAATGAATGTTAAGGAATTCTCATGTATAGGACAAAAGTGAAACTATTGATCTTCGGAATTAGGGGTGAAAAGGGAAGATCTTCAACAATAGTTTGACTCCCAATGAGTATTTTTTATTTTTTTAAAGTAGATGATGTCACACGGTCCAAAAATTCTTGATTTCTACGATCACCAACTTGATGTTCAAGGGTTAATGGAAAGTGTCAAAACTATATGCAAGCAATCATCTACTCTAGAATGAAATACTCATATGGTCTGTTGTTGTCAACGCACACTATCAAGGATTATATTGTGGAGTGGGGAAGCTATAGAAGAGAGTCCTAACTTGATGGAGCAGACTATATTCACAAATCCAACACTAATACAAAGCTTGGGAAATTTTCCAAAGATTCTTAATCATTGTCACTAAAGTGGCACCAAATGATTTATTGGGGTGGATTAAAGGCAAGTGGTGAATTAGAGTTTGACATGTTTGTTTTGTTTTGTTTGGTGCAATGTGTTTAGGCCTTAGTTGGTTTGATCCAAGTAGAAAATTCAAGGATCAAATTTGTTGCTTTTCTTGTTTACCAACTTAATGTGTTCCAATCCATGTGCACTATGAAAAAGATGTCATGGAACTGTCTTGGTGCATTTGAAGCTTTGTTTGTAGCAATCTATGGAGATTTGTGAAGACAAGTGAAGGGTGGCATTTCTTGCCTACTTTCTTGATTCTCACTCTATCTAGGCTATGGAAGAGTGTTTGTAATTAGGTACTTATGAAAGCTTTGGCATGTCAAAATGTTGTCCCCCTTGCCTATTAAAACTTGTCTATGGTGGCAACTGTGAGGACTAAAATTTTGGATGTGGCTGCTTTGGAATGTCTACACTAGAATTGTTTAATTCAGACTTGTCAAAGCAATCCTTGGTGCTATCATATTCTATTGAAATAGTCATATTCTGTTGATGTGGAGAACTGGAGAAGTCAAGAGGCAATCTATCTAGAATTGAAGAGGATTCTGAGCATGGGTCAGCATATTTGGCATTTCTAGTCATTTTTTCATGAGACAATGACATGTAAGCCAACCTATATTGAAGTCGTTAGAAGCACCAGCAATATTGCGTATTTTTTTGTCTTTTATCTCTTTTCCTCATGGATTTATTGGTGTGAGTTAGATAGGGGATTTAGTGTTTAGATTTGTAGGAACAACAAAAGGAAAAAGCGAAGTTTGGTCCATTGTTATTGCATTTGAAACATGAAGTTGTTTATTCAACTCTATTATTGGTCGTCTCACTATTTATTGGATGGTTCTTAGCATACTAACTTGAAAGTATTTTCTTGTTACATAATCTCTTAGGGATAGAAAATGATGTTGTTTAGGATTGACATGCACCATGTTAGTCCTTCGAGTCTAAATGTGGATATTGCGATTATTTTGATTCAATAGTGAGGTTGTCTCAGTTAGTGATGTAATTCATTTATTATACTCTCTTGTAGGAACTATGGAGTTGTTCATCAACTAATCAGTCATTTGATTTGGCTTTAGATTTTGATTGATGCATCCCCAATTGTTATGTAGAATGTTCTAAAATTTTATTCATAGCATTCTTTGTCAAGTTTGCACATTGAATGTTTGCCACAAAAGTTATGCTAGCTAGAGCAGATTTGATATAGAGTTTGAGAATTTGAATTTTCTGAAAGAATATTCTAGAGGAGCTATATGTCAAATTTTGCCTAGTAGAAATCTAAGATTTAAATGTTCAAAACTATTTTAGAACATTGTCGGGTTGAGAGGAGTGCGTTTAGAGAACACGTAAAGTGTCTGGCTACTAGTTGTAGAGCTTTGATGGAGATTTTTGTAATTTGTATCTTCTCTCGATCTTCGAAGTCTTTAAACTTGAATCTTCATCTGATCTTCACCCATCCTATCATGTGGTGGATCTAAAGGGCATGGGTAAGGATGTGTAATAAGAAACAAATTTTCGGACAGGTAAAACGGGATAGCAGAACACGAGCTGCCGTCTGAATGATGGGCTCCTAAACCTCAAATTCACCGGTCAACTGGTCATTAATCCAGCCTCATCAATGAGAATGATATAAGATTCGATCATGTGGGTGATCAATCCCACTTCGTTGCCCACAACACAAAAAGAGGCTAAGTTGAATATCCACATAGTCTGCAATAGGTTTACAATGCAAAATTGAATGCAATGATCCTCCAAATCCGGATTGGAACAACAGTAAAAGACAACGGGCCTCCAAAATTGGCTAGGAACAACAAAGCCACAAGCCATAACACATGGATAAGTCCTTGGCATGTACGGCCTTTGAATCTTCAAGTCTTCATGTCTTGCACTCTTTAATTTTTCAAATCTTCAAAAAAACTCCAAAGTGCAAAAACACAAACACTAAAGAACTACTCTCCACACTAGTTGTGATCTTCTCCCTAGTGCCACAGATGGTCTAAGTTTCCAAATGCTTAGTGTGATAGCATTTTGAAAAGATAACTTTTCAAGCAAGATACCTTTCAAATTTCAAGTCTAACTAAACTACTGTCCAAAAGTTATTAGAGTGCAAAGTAGAGGTTTCTTAATTCCCTTGTCAACCAACTACTACATCTATAATCTTTTATAACTTTTGAACTACAAATCCAAATTGCAAGTGTGATAGCAATTTATAATCCTAACACTGATATCTACAACTTGAAAAAGTTTCTTAAGAAATTAAAACTTTGTCCAAAAGTTAATGAGGAACAAAGTCTCAGTTTCCTAAACTATGAAGGCAGCCTACCCTCCTATCTTTCACAATTCATAAATTTTTCAATATGAGTCCAAATCAAGTAAATGAACTCATTATGAATAGAAAATTTTACAAACTAATTCTTCAAAAACTTTCGAAGTCATATGACAAACAAACCCAAAGTTGTAGCCGCCACAAGTTTCGAACTTGCTTCTCCCGAATCCCAATTTTCCTCCACACCTTCAACTCTCTCCTCCAAGATCCGAATCAGATGAGTGATGACTCTTTAGAAAGCTACTACAATGATATACTTTCCCTTCAAATATGAAGACAAGTTGACAATTACTTCAAAAGTTATGGATCAAAGAAGCCTTTGCTCTTCTCAATAGAGAGCTTCGGGTCTTCTCAACTTCAAAACTCTACAACTTTTGATTCACAAGTCCAAATTTAACTTCCAAGAACAATTTGGAAAGGTCTCATGACAAGGAATAAGATGCCAAAGTTTTCATTTCAAAAGATCAATGCTCAATGAGCTACATCAAATCGAAATCTGCCTCCTAAACCCCAACAACCAACACACTCCTTCCTTCCTTTCCTAAGATTCCTTTTCCACCTTTTCCTCCTCATTTAAGGTAAGAGGTGGGGGCACTTCAGCCCATTCCCCTACCAAGGCCACCTAATATTCTAATCACTTCCCCATTCACATTCACTCCAAATCGAAGTTCTTTTTAACTAAATTTCAAATTCAAATTTCAGTTTTGGTAAATACAATCACCCACTGTGATTTTAATAAACATTCAAAACATAACTATAAAAACTAAAACTTAACAAATATCAATTAGAGGTAAAAAACAAAGTTCCAATCAAAGCTTCACTCCATTTGAAGAAACTTGAGAATGCATTTGACAGTAGTGGCAATGTATTCTGCATGCTTAGCCTTTGTCAAAGGGTTGACAAGCCCTTCCAACCATCATTGGTGGCCACGACTACCCTCCACAGGTCGAACCATACAAAAATATTGGTCCTTGTTCTTACCTTCATAACTCGCCTCAAACATCACTTCACGAGTGCCTAGTTCAACACATCTGACTTGAAGTAAGATCACCAACGCTCGAGCATCAGCATGAAGATTACCGTGCCATTGCCGCTCCACACGAGGTTGTTTTAGCGGTCAAGACAGTCCGGCTTCTCCTCGAGGACGTCTAAAATCTCGCGGCAAAAGAGGTTGATCCGGCAACTATAAAAGTGCAAGCTCAAGCTTAGCGTCCGGTTGAGGCTCTTCATCTTGGGACTCAGAAAAAACCCTCCAATTCGACATTTGAACTACAAAGTAGAAAACAAACTCACTAATAAGGTTGAATGAAGGTTTAAGGCAAATCCATCCACTTATACATCTTCACAAGACAACATCACCTTTAAGCTTCTCAACCCCAGAGCGTCACTATGAAGTTATTGAACAAAACATATAATAATATGTTTTTACAATATATACGGAATTACAACAAAACAACGTAGATTTTAGAATCTTTCAGTTACCTAGATTTCAAAAAACTTGATGAAACTTAGAAGAAAATCTAAAATGGATGAAAATATTAGATGAAAATTTGGATGAAAGTATCAAGTCAATTATTTGATATCTGGCAATTGTTGGTCGTTGCCCACCATCTACTAGTTCATCACAAAGTTTAGACCCTGTAGTTTGTCAATAGTTATCATGTGGTTATCATTGTTTCCTAGATTCGCATGTTAATATACAATTTAGCGCATCATTACGATGCATGCATCGTAACAATGCATTGTAATGATGTGCTAATTTGTATATTAATGTGTGAACCCATGAAACAACAATAACCACATGTTAGCTGTTGACAAACCTCAAGGTCTAAATTTTGTGATATTGTACACTCCAAATTAGTTGTTGACCATTGGTCACCCAATGTCTACAGACAAGCACCTCTAGTAGGTTCTGCCATCTATAAGAAAGCCTCAAAGAGATTGCTATAGCCAAAATTGGCCCAAAAATACACACAAAAATTTGCAAACCTAACTAGCACACAACTACTAACAGCACCACAACTTCTATACACTTAATTTTTGTTCATTGAATGAGCCTCCACCTACAAATTTGAAACCAAAAACTTCAAGAGGAGGGGATTCTTGTTTAGTACAAGAATTACGAATCCTACTCATTGAAGATAGTCAAGTATCTTTCACCTCACCACAAGAGAATTCAAGAGTGCACTTGCATCTAAGAAAAAACTCATCTAAGATAAATAGCTAAAATGTCATAGCCACAAGCCCACAATCCTCACATAAAATAACTCTCTCTCCAAAACACAAAAAAAATTGACTTGGCAAGAATTCTAAGTCAAAGGAGCCAAGACAACTATAAGCCAAATCCTATGTTGTCCTAAAAGTCAACTAGAACTATTGAACAAGTCTATACTCTCATAAACTCATATATTCTAAGAATTACCGCAAGGCATATTGCCACTTAGTGTGGTGTGGCCCTTGATGCCAAATCACATGATAAAATGGACCATGGTCCCCATGCTCCTTGAGTAAGAATTGAAGCCATATCTTACTAAGGCCCGAGATCCTTGCATATTGGTCAAACTTGTATCCCCTTTGTAGGAATCTAATTTTTTTTCCAACCAGGTACCCAAATTAAGAGTTATGATGCATTGAATTTTTTTCCAACCCAAGCAATTTGGGCATCTTTGATTCATCTTTTGCTAAATTCCTCATCAACTTTCTAAATTTCAAAAGTTGATGAGAATTGTATGCCATATGTAATTATCTTGCAATTTGTGAAGTCAGAGTTCTTGAAATTTTCCCTCATATTCCTAGTATTTGTTTTCAACTTTTTAGTACTTGGATTTCAAATTAAGAATTTCCTTGTTGGACAAGAAAATCATCAATAAATGATGAGTGTATTGCCAATTCACTTAACCTCCTTGCATAGAAGGGTGATTTTGAGTAAGTTAGATTTCTCATTTCTCAATTGCATCTAAAATTTTGCATGAGTGAACCTAACATCAAATGCTTACCTATGGTGAAAATCCTCATTTTTGTATAGTGTAAAACTATTTAGCCAAGGGGGCTTCTAGTCTACTAACCCTAATTTACAAGAATGAACAAAAGTTATTTTCTTACTTCAAATGTTATAATCTTTCAATCTATGTGGTCAAATGAGCTGAAATTTTTTCCACACATTGCCTTACTTGTTTAACACACTTTCAGTTGGTTGCAATTTAGAAGAAGTTTTAATTTGGGATTTTGAAAAATGCATCAAAAATTGGTAGTTTGGGACTTTTCCTCTTCCAAAACACCTTTTGGCTTTTAGGATTTAATCTCATATTTTCAAGATTGTAATCTCTTCCTGATCAACATATTAACCTTAGAATCTATATGTGATATATGTCATTATTATGAATGATTTTTTCTAAATGATTTTTAATACATCTAGCTTAAAATTGTGAGGTTACAATTCAAATTAAGAAAAGAACTTATGAAAACTATAGCCCCCCAAAAGGTCTTGAATGGTCATGTAAAGGTTAAATACATTAAATAATTGGTAAGTAGTTTTTGCAAAAAATTTCCATGTAAAATCACAAATAAGGTGAAAACACCCAAAAGCGTCCCTGTACCCTTTGCTGCACCTATGGAAAAGACTTAAAAAGTAACAATAGAGTGGTATTATAACCATCTTTCAATGTTTACTATAAAACATGGGGGTACTAGAATGCACGTTTCATACACAGTTTGAACATGTCAGAGCCGTCACTAAACAAAGTCAGTGATAATTAAATCCATATTTGAGACACTAATGTTTTCAACAACAAGTCATTATCATAACTAATTTTCATTTCATGGAGTATGATTCATGCGGAAGTATATAACTACTTGACAATATTTAAAGAGACGAAATAGCTAAAATTAATTGATAGTTTAATTAACAATGGTAGCAATATATTAGTGTGCCCTCACTTGCAATTATGATCATTAAAGGCCGCTTCTAGGTGCCTTTCAACAACAAACGAGCGCAATTCCTTCTCCTTGTTCAAGTCTTCACTTTTAATTCGAAGCTCCATAATTTCATTTTGCTTTGCATAAGTAACATTAGTTTTTGCAATTATGTATTTAGATTCATTTCCATAGAAACATAGTGCAAGGAGTGGGCTTTTTTGAGAGTGATTGGAGTTTTTGAACTATGAATATTTCTTGAGGTCGTGTGTGTTCTCAGCTAAAAATATGGTAGTAGAAAAACGAGAACTTCAAGGGTTTCCAAATGGATCAAACAATGAGGAAGACACTTCAGATGAAATACAGGACAATAGTGATGGTAGTAGTGTTGAAGGACTTGAAGATGCAAGTAATATTTGTTATTCTAAAGGAGTGAGGTGCCAAGGATAGAAGCATTCCATAGCAGACAGTACCAACCATACTAGACCAATAGAAAGGAGAAATGAATAAGATTGGAATAGGAAAAAAGAAGGGGCCAAATCAACACGACATCGCAATGGGAGTCACCCAAATTTGTTACAAAAGAATGTTTTTGAAGTTCTATGCAGAACCCAAGGTTCATGTCTTGCTTCTAGTACAAATGACATGAATTCCACTCTTGTTGCTGTTGAATTCGTAGAAAGAGGATAGGGACAACCTACCCCACTTGAAGACATTACCCACAACAATTCACACAAGAAAAGAGGACGGCCAAGACATAGAGATAGAAAACGAAAGAATGGGAACTAGAATGATGAACATTTACAGGCAGCTCTCCAAGCAGTAGAAAATGGAATGAAGACCAAAATAGCTTCAACAGCTTTTGGAATACCTCATACATCACTTCATGGGCATGTGTATGGCTTTGCTCAAAGCCATAAGCGTGGAGCTTCAATGGTTCTATCAAAGGAGGAAGAAGAGGAGCTTCTTAACTGGTGCTTCAAATTAACTAATTTAGGGCACCCCATCACTATGTTTAACCTGCGCATAAAGATTGGGAAAATCACAAGGAATTGTTCCACACCATGGGATGATAGCGGTATGCCAAGCAAAGGATGGGTTTGATGGTTCAAAAAAAGACACCCTAAATTCTCTTTGAGAGTGTCTCAACTCCTTGAAGTGGCTAGAGCTAAAGGCCTATGTCTAGAAAATGTTGGAAGTTTCTATGAGAACCTAAAGACACTTTCTAATAAACATTACTATGCTCCAAATCAAATTTGAAACTGTGACAAAAGAGGCTGCCAAGCTAGAAGAAATGGAGGCACTAAAGTTGTTGCACGCACAGGAGCCAGGTCTGTTCATTCCATTGGTGTTCAGTCTTGGTTTGTATAAATGCTATTGGGATGTATATACCTAATCTATACATCTTCAAAGGAAAATGAGTTCGAGAAGATTACATTAAGCTATGTGAAGATGGAGCGTGCATGGCTATGTAACCCAAAGCATGGATGACATCTATAATATTCTATACTTGGCTAGCCCATTTCAAGAAGTGTGTACAAGAGAGAGAGGGCATATCACCTAAGATGCACCATCTTCTAATCCTGGACGGCCATGGCTCACACGTCACATTGGATGTAGTTCAAGAGGCTCACAAAATGGGCTTGGACATGATTACTCTTCCTTCCCACACAAGTCATGCATTGCAGCCTTTAGATGTTTACATATTCAAATTGTTCAAAAATGCATTTAGGGCATACCGGGACTAGTGCACTCAGTGTAATCAAGTGAATAAGACAACCAACAAACAACTATTGGCACAGTGGGCATCTTTAAGGCTCAAAAAAACTTTGACTGAAGCCAACATCCGAAAAGCATTCCAGTGTACAGGAATAGTACCTTACAATGAGCATGCCATAGATGATAAGATGACACCATTTGAGCTTTTTCCACAAGAAGATGTTGTAGTGCAAGAAGAGCTGCGCAAAGACACTTCCACCATATTCAAAGAAGGAATCCCAACACAGCTCCAAGAGAAGATAGTTCACTACTATATTTAGCTAGAGTGTACAAAGGAGATGATGACACTGAAGATAGGCCCTTAGGATTGCAAACTGATGAAGGCAACCCCAATCCCTCCATCTCCCAATTTCTGACCTTGCCACTAGTGAGGTCTGTTAGGCAAAGACAAAATGGTGAACAAGCACACTTTGACTAGGCGAAATCAATTATTCTCACTGAAAAGGAGTTTCAGCAACAAGCACTTGAAAGGGATATTGCAATGGAGGAGAAAAAAAAAGACAAGGAGAAGAAAGCTAAAGAGTGTGAAGAGAGGAAACAAAGGAGGGAGGAGGAAAAACTACAAGTATGTTAGAGAAGATGACAACATGAGCAAGCAAGAGCTGAAAAACTCAGCCAACAGCAAGTAAAGAAGGCAAAAAGATCATCTATAGCTACTAGAGGAAATAAGAAGGGAGGCCAACCAACGAATATGAGAGACTTACCTCCTACAACAAGGGATGGTGAAGGATCATCAAGAAGTATGTTTGTTGTTCCATCTACCTTCAATTTTGTGCAGGTACCAATATCACACACCATAGGAGGCATAGAACCAAGGATGCCATGGCTGATGCCCACTGGAGTTGTACCCCTTGCATTTGGACAAGTTACCTTTAATACACAAGCTCCTAGTTATGATTCCTACCTCGCCTTCCTTGCAACAACAGGTTAGCTCCCTCCTCCAAGAATGACAACTCCAATTATGCACTCATCTAGCATGCCCTCTACATTAGCAAACCTAGGTAATTATCAACTTGTAATTTACAAAGATTTTTCAAATCCTACAAACCTCCCTTTCTCTGCAATGCCTCCACCCAACAGTTAGAATTTCTAATGGTTTCATAGCTAGGTAACCACCTTCTTCACTTGATCCCAACAAAGTTGTAGATCTCTATAAAGTTTTCATCAGAACATGGGTCCAAGCATGGCCTACACAGGTTTTGTAAGAGACATTTTATATGTTGTATAGTTACAACCTTTTGTATAAGCATTATGTTTTGTTCCTCAACATGGTATGGTATGCATTCAATATTTTCATAGCTATTTCAATGTGCTCATAGTTCAAAATCAAAGCACATTTCTAGAACTCTAACAATCATTCTATACAATCTAAAATGTAATGAACTCTAAATTATGTATGCTAGCAACAATTAACAATGAATTGAACACTTCTTGAACTTGCTAGGCAAACAAGTTCTTCTATGTTTCTATGCCTCCATCAATGTCCTTTCCTTGTGCACTAAAACACACCAAAATACACTACAACATGTTTGATTGCGTTTATCATTACTATGTTCCATATAGTGATAAGTTTCAACAAAATGTGTGTTCTTAGGAATGATTAATTAGACCTTTGAACTAGATTCTTTCTTTTTTTAACACCACTTCCATAACCAAGTGCAAACACGCCCAAACCACATGAATTAATTTCCAAATTCAAAATCAAAAGCACTCGTTCCATGCCAAAGTGTCCCAATCCACAACCCAACACAATAAATTCAAGCCCCAAGAACAAGTCCATCAATCCTTACATGTGTTGGTCCTTCACATCGGACAACTCAACTTGCACAGTCTTTGTGGGAGCCTCGACTTCCACCCACCCCTGGTCCACTTTAAACCACATGCACAGCACCGACAAATTATCCTTATTCCTATTATAACTCCGCACGGCCATTAGATACCACACTCCAAACCTTCTGAACTATAATCCACATCATACAGATCTGACCACTTGAACACCAGGTGACCGAGCTCACGTGCACAAACACCGAGCTTACAATCCCCAGGGATAGTCAAGTACGAGTAGATCTCCTTCCGGTCCACTTCATAAGGCCCATTTGCTAAAATCCATTAATTCCAAGACAAGCTTGAAGCAAGATTGAGAAAGGAACAACATAAAAAATGACGAACTATTGGAACCGCCAATTGGAAGGAAAGTATTCTGATATAAACATGGAAAAAACAAAAAATGAACCCAAGTGAAGAGCAGATGAAACGAAAATCAGTTGCAAACTCGAGTAGTACAAAACTGGGACGATTTGGAAGCTAATTATAACATTTTCAAGTGAGGCTAAATAAGGCTTTAAAAGTTCTTCATTATGAATACAAGATTTTGTCTCAAAAAGTTCGAAAAATTGAGTAAAACTTTCAATGTGGTGTTCAGATGGAATCTTGCCTCAACACTTGGAGAGGCTCTACCTCTATTGCCTTGATTTGTTATTTGATTAGTACCAACGCACTCCAATATCATCACATTCATTTTGGATGTACAATAGCTTTAGTTACAACATTGGCTTGCTTGTCGAATGAACGTAGCAATGTAATCAAACTTCCTCACATGCATGTATATGTAGCTAGCTTTCTCTCCATAGTAAGCCCCCTCCCCGTAGATCCTGAGCCAATACAAAAATCCAAATATTGAAATTGACCACAAAGTAATGTTTGTCAAAAGGTAAGAAGAAGACCAAAAGGAATGCCCAATTAAGTTATTGTTCCTTGAACTTTGTTATGCAAGAGGCAAAATACATTGCAGGATGGAACTGCTTGCACTACACTTCGCATCATTCCCTTGTTCGGAGACTACACCAAGACGAGCAACTAAGAAGCACCAAAATTTGCTCCAAAACGAAAGCACACAACACTGACAACATTGACCACTACTACACAAGTCTAAGATTGCAACCCGTTTCCAATGATGACCAGAAATCTATTAATAAGTTTGCACCATTGGAGTTCCCATTGATTCGATGCCTAAGACTTTTGCAACAGCTTTACAACACATTTGTAATGGTTAATTTGCAACATATTTGGCACTCGTGAGTTTCAAGGCAAAGTATGAAACCGCATCTTGAGTTCAAAAAACATTGCAATTCAAACCATTGTTGGTGATTGTGAATGTTGCAACTACTACTTTAATTCTTGGTGTAGTAGATACTGACTTGAATGGTGACTACGCCATTGGAAACATCATGATAGTAATCTCTAACACTACTCGAATTCTCCACAAACCACAACTTATTGAAATGTTCCTTCCTTTGCATCGTTGTGAATTGCTAGTCCACGAAGTCCACCAACACTACAATAACTCACTGCGCCTGCAAGGGGCGCCTAGTCCACCAACGAGCCCCCGATCGGAATGTACTCGATGGACCCACCACACCAAAGTAAGGCTTCAAATGTTGAACACAATTATGAAATGTAATCTACTGTTTTAAATTTGTATTTTAGCACTACCGTGAATAATGTTTGCTTTGCTGGCATTTACCCAACATGTGCTTCTTTCAGGCTTCAACAATTGTGATGTAGAGCATTGCAAATGAAATGTGTGTGTAAATATTATTGTCTTCAGTATCCACCTATGACTCTTAGATAAAGCTTCACAACACGAAGTAATGAGGAGTAGTCAACATTGTAGGAATTCATTTATATAGATAATCATGCATAAAAATTTTAGTGGAAGAATGACAAAAATCCTAGGAAACCATGAGTCCTTTCAAACCAAATTACAAAAGAAAGAAGCAAAAAAGCACAATATTCCATTTGTGGTTTCAATTTGTGAATGAAGCCTGTACAAGCAAAGCACATTTCAACTTTAGAAACTCTTAAAAAATTGACACAAGTAGGCTTAAGGAATGGCCTTAAGGATGTTTCAAACATAAAACACTAGTACAGGTTCAATACAAGTATTACATACACATTTCACTAACAACATTAAAAAACGCTTTTCTTTTGAGTGAAACAAATTGATATAAATTTTGCCAATGTCGAACCTTTGAGGTTCAATCCAAGGCCTATGAAGTGGAACTTCCTCCACTTTCTTATCTTTCTTTGATTCAATATTATCGTGTTCCTATAAAACAACAAAACATGATCAAACTTAATTTGCACAGAATCTTTCAATCAAGAGATACACATATTCTGACAAAAACAAAGTTCATCTTAACCTACTCTCATTCAACTTCCTTGCAAGAATTATAGTAATACATCACAATTTCAATCGAAATGGGTCAGAAGAGCACCGCTAGGTCACCATACCCTGGCATTTTTTCGAACAAGTTCAATCAAGCCATACGAGTGAGCAAGACGATTGTAGTCTGCTACCGCCAACAGATGTCCTCCACTTTCAACAACGATGCCTTAGTCATTTGATAAGACCCAGTACAATAATTATCAAGAGATCAACACAAAATGCTATATAGAAAGTACGTGCAATCATTTGTAGATCAAATGTGGTGCAAGTTTGAACAAATCTAAGAACAAAGAACACCTTCTCAATCTCATCTTTCCATTTAGTGAATAGGTGGATGGCACATTTGCATCCCAAAATATTTCGATACTTGTCTAACGGAGGACCTTTCTTTCACAATTGTTGATTGAGAATTTTCATGCAACACTGACTAATCTACATACACAAATTGATTTTGAACCAACTATTTCCTACAGTTAGAATGTGTTTTTCAGTATACTTCAATCTTCTAGAGTGCACAAATAACAAGCCGTAGATCCACATACTGAATATTGTAGAGATATATTTGAAGATACAGATTGCACAACCCTAACCCCTAGTTATTCAAATTCCCCGAGAGCGACACCTCCCATATCAATAGGGAATCAAGAATCAATTAGGAAAATTTCGAAGAAGACAACAAAATGCAAAAATCATACCTTACATACAACAATGAGCTTCTAAAGAGGATTTCCAGTGGAGACTCTTCCCGAAACTTCATTTTCTTAATAAATGCTTGTGTTTCACACATAAATCAGATTGCAAGAACCACTACACCTAGGCCTTAAAATGTCACAACCAAAGGTGACCAAGTGTGAATGTAATACTATAGAGTTTTGCATCATTAAGTGCCAAATAATTTCAGGGACAACTCTTCATCAAGGTTGCATAGATGCTTGGACGTCCGGACATCCAACGTCCACGTTCGCCACTTCTAGGACATCCAGTGACATAGACCATAAGAGTCTCACCCCATACGCTCGATGGGCAGACAACAAACAGGCGGATGAGCGGATAGTGGAGGGGTGGATGGGCGACCTGTTGCGTGAACAGGTAGACAACCATCTTCTCTCACAATTTGTAGCTTCGTTTCATGGAAACTTTGGGCGTGTAATACACCGTTAGAAAGGTCTTCTAAATTCCTTTCTAGTGGTATATTACACGCCCCCAAACTCGAAAAACTCCAATCACAAATGGCAATTGAAGGTAGCTATCTGTCCATCCGCCCATCAGGTTGGCCGTCCGCCCCTCCACCTCCTCAACAATATATTGGATTCCCTAAAATATAAATCAAACTCTAAAGACTAGTATTCAATAATACAAGCATCCAATGTAACATTAATGATTGAAAGGGTAATTTAAGGTATTCTCCTACTCATTTAAGCCGTCATTCTAAAAGCTAAATCCTAAACCCTAAACTCTAAAACTCTAAACCCTATATTGTAAATCTTATGTGAATTACTATAAGCATTGGTGCATTGTATACATTATTTTTGACCTTTCATTACTTTTGTATGTGATTATCAAAATGTACTACAAAAATAAACTTTATGGATTTATTTATTTATAGTAATTATTAATGTTTTTTTAATTTTGATGGTGTGTAGCATCAAATATTATGTACCACTTTACAAGTGTATAGTATTCAATTAAAAAATCTATGATTGTCTCATAACTCTAATATAATAAAGTGCAATCTAGTAAAATAAAACCATACGTTTTGAAAGTACCTATTTGACATGGTGACATTATTCAAGAATCTAAAATATAACATTCATATTTGTTTTTTTATATGTCACTATTAGATGTACTTACAATAATACATGTTGAACTTGAGCTACATAAAAATACATTGAATTACAATAATGTGCTTAAAGTATTTTTCTTATAAACATTCTCTAATAAAATAATAAAATAATACAATTGCTAGTACTATGCATACCTTGGTATTTTCAACTATCAATGCATCTTACAACAAAATTAAAATAAATACTTTAAGTAATAATTAAATACTTCATAGTTTGCATTTGTATAGTGGTACATAACATTTGATGCCACACACCATAAAAATTTAAAAAGCATTAGTAATTACTATAAATAAATAAGTCCATGAGATTTATTTTTGTAGTACATTTTGATAATCACATGCAAAAGTGATGAAAGGTCAAAAATAATGTACACAATGCACTAATGCTTATAGTAATTCACATAAGATTTACAATATAGGGTTTAGGGTTTAGGGTTTAGCTTTTAGAATGGCGGCTTGAATGAATAGGAGAATACCTTAAATTACCCTTTCAATCATTAATGTTACATTGGATGCTTGTAGTATTGAATACTAGTTTGTGGAGTTGGATTTATATTTTAGGGAATCTAAAATATTGTTGACAAGGCAAACGGGCGGACGGGCGGACGGCCAACCTGATGGGAGGATGGACAGCCATCCAACATCAATCGCCATTTGTGATTGGAGTTTTTCAAGTTTGGAGGCATTTAATATACCAATTGGAAAGGTATTTAGAAGACCTTTCCAATGGTATATTACATGCCCCCCAACTCCAAGAAACAAAGCCGCAAATTGGGAGAGAAGATAGTTGTTTGCCCGTCTGCCCGTCGACCCGTCCGCTTGGCGGGCGGATGGCCAACCTATAAGAAAAATGGGCAGACAGCCAACTTCAATCGCAATTTCCAATTGGAGTTTTTTGAGTTTGGGGGCATGTAATATACCATTGGAAAGGTATTTGGATGACCTTTCCAATGGTATATTACACGCCCAAAGTTTCCAAGAAAGGAAGCCATAAATTGGGAGAGAAGATGGTCGTCCGCTTGTCTGCTGTCCGCCCCGTTCGCTTGGTCTACCGTTTGCCATCCGCCTTGTCTGCCCCATCCGCCCATCTCCCAAACGGCAATCGAGCAACATCCGACTGCGTCTCGTGAAATCAGACATTCGGGCATTAGGATGTCCGATTTTTGGACGCAATTTCACCGTGGACGTACGTCCAGGACAACCCTGCACTTCATGACAACCTCAACAACTTCAGTTCTGGAAAAATAGCTCATAAGTTATAACTTAACACATTCATAAAAGCTTGAGAAACAACACAGACCTTGCAAAGATTTGCTGCTACATAGAAGACAGTGAACTGGTGGAGGTCATGATGCTTCCTACGGTCTTATCTATAGTTTAGAGTTCACACATTCCATCCAATCGAGACTGAGTTAGTATATACTTAAGTTAAGCTGAATACAAATTCACCCCTTGGTACAACTAGACGTGGATTCCTCATCAAGGATTAGATCTATCGTCAACTGCATTTTCACAAGTACACAGAGAGGAGGAATAATATTCCCAGCTTCCTAACACGTGCTACCTTACTATCACACCAAATAATGTGCATTGACCCTGGAGCAAACAAGCATCAAAAACAACACAACAGTACAATACAATTTTGCTCCATTAATACTACTATGGAAATTAGCATTTCAAGAATTCAACCAAGTCCTCTGCACCAACTAACTCATTTAGTTCCAACAGCAAACGTTGCAATATTGCGTTTGGATTGCCCTCTCTTTTGCCAATAAAATAAAGGAACCGTTAGCATGCATTCCCGAGGTTCATACACAATATCACCAATACTTTGTTAACCAATACGAGTCAAAAGCCTAGAACTCACATTCATGAAGCTCATGCTCATCTCAAATCATGGACTCAATGCACTTGAATGACAAAGCCTTTGCAAATAGCAAGGCCAAGCATGCCATCAATTAAATTGAGAGGCAAGTTCTGAA
Source organism: Straminergon stramineum (assembly GCA_963920665.1). Classification (NCBI taxonomy): domain Eukaryota; kingdom Viridiplantae; phylum Streptophyta; class Bryopsida; order Hypnales; family Calliergonaceae; genus Straminergon; species Straminergon stramineum. Next base: position 20,451,888 of record OY987263.1, on the reverse strand, counting down.
AACACAAAGTGAGTCAATACCTTGTCGTAGAGGATACACAAAGCCACTTCAATCATTCTCCCATCTTCTCGCATGCTCCCCTTTATGTATAGTGAAGAAGACATTGTGAGACATAATAGCCACAACAAAGGCTCCAACTATGGTATATAGATTTCCTTTCCACATAGCTTCATCTCCCTTCATTTCTATATTCAAACATTGTTGAATTGAGAACTAAACATAGTTCAAACATAAGAACAAACATGTTTCTAGATAAAACTCAACATCAAATGTAGAGGAAGACCTGACCTCTACATCAATGCACTATTCTATGTCTTTGTATCAAAATACTTACAAGTTAGAAGCTTAAAATGCTTCTCCATAATCCTATGTAACCTACATATATCTTTTGAATGTAACTATGATATACCATTGGGGTAGAATCCACCCTAAGCTTCAATTGCACATTTCCAAAACTAAAGTGCTCTATACACAACAACCACTCACTTACTAAGCCTACTCAAACATAACCCTAGCTCAACCAATCCGCCTTTTTACTATCTATATTGTTCAACAGACTACACTAAGATCTCTTCACTGCAAATGAAAGCATTTTGTAATAATCATACAAAGAGATAGAAAATTAGACCTAAAAGGAATTTGCCTTCCGTACATTCAGCCTAAGCAAGCAGATTCTTGTCAATATGCACTGAAGATCTACATTGGCTACTCAATGCTAGCTTCATAGAGGCCGAATCATAGAAAATATGTCTCCAAAGCAGGTAAGCCACACCGAGGTTTACAAACTTACAACAATAACCAACATCAAAACCCTAAGTAATCACCATGGATAAGGTTTCTTAAGGTTATGCGCAAAGAAATGATTCAAGGGGAGAAGATGGCTCATAGTGGTCCAGATGCAATAGTGAGCCAACGGGCAGGAGTGAGAGACGTTAAACACAGTTACAGAAGGACACAAGGGTGCAAACTGAGCCTTACCGGGGCGCAAAATACATTCAAATTGGGAGAGGCTGGCCATACAATACTCGCTCATTATGAAGCTAGTGCTTACAACCTTTGCTTACTTTAAAGTTGCTTCTGCATGACATCAAGACAAATTGTTATCAAATTTTGCACAGTTTAGGGGCCACAACGTGCCCTTTTTTGGCTTTTGACAAGGAATGACATGCGCTTCTCGAGGTCATCATTGCACAACTCTAGGGGGGATTCCAGTCATCCAATGGTCTACAGATTTTCTACTTCAAAAAATTATGGTGATCACATAGGTGGTCCAATAAATTTATTTTTTTGGTTAATTCATGATTTCCATTTGCTAATACAAGAAAAATATTCCCCCAATTATAGACAATGTGCAACTAAGCTAATTTGCTTATTTTGAGGCTTTTGGATGCTTTCACCTTAGATGCCTATAAGTTATTAAACTTATATATATAATTGAAGTATATTTGAGGTATTCATAGACTAAATTTTATCCACTTTCAAACCACAATAGTATCTCTCAAATTTTGCAATCAATATATCCAATTTCACTTTCAAGACAAAAAAAACTCCACTTTTGGTAAATGGTATTTTTTGTTTTTCATTGGTTTACATAATAATAATTATTGATTGAAAAAATATGAGTGGTAAAATTTTAAAACTTGATTGTACAAATATCTAGGAAACATTGTTGTGCTCATTTATCTAAAAAACACTATGTTACTATGGTAAAAGTTTTTACTACAGATGTTGCAATGTCAAAGGGATGCTTTCACAAATTATGTAATGTAGCCATTTATAGATTGAAATTCAATTTTATTAATTGGTACTTGTATTTTGACTATAATTGTACATTTGGTACAATGGTGCAATTAGTTTACTTAGATCTATCTTATTATAGTTAAGATAAACTTATTTAACAAGTTTTTGTAGGTGAAACAGACTAAAATTGAATTATTTGTAGTGATTTTTTTGCCTTAGTAACATAGTGATCTTCTAAAAGAAAGATTCACATGCTCATTATTGTTTTATACATATAGTTTGCAAAATTTATACTTGTGAATTTCATCACTTATATCTTTTAATAATTTCATCACTTTTGAATTTTAAAAAATAAAAAATAAAAAACAATATATCAAAAATGGGTTTTATAGTTGAGGGTGGAATTTGATGTATTGATTGAGATTGCATAAAAGAACAAATTCTATAGGTTAGTTTTAGAAAGTTAAGGCTTCAAGGGTCAAGTTTTGAACATTATCCTTCTCAGGCTTAATACTAAGGTTGAATTACATACTTCTTGATGTTGTACACTATACTACTACTAATATTTAGTATAAACCATACTAATTAATTTATAAATGCTATAAGTTTTTACTCTTGATGAATATTTTTACCACCTTTGTTTAGAAAGATTTGCTCTATGAATAGTATAAATTTTTATATTTGTAATAAAAATCTTCATCAAAAGTAAAAATTTATAACAATTTCAAATCAAGCAGTGTAGTTACAATAAATATCACTATTAGTGTAGTTTACATAAATATTTATACATTTGTTGGATAGTTGGACCCTATACCTTGGAAAGGGCCTCTATTATCTTGATGTGCAAAATTGCCCTTACTTGTAGTCCAAATGCAAAGTTTCACCAATATCACATACATACACAATTTTCTAAATGTAGTTCTAAGGTAAATACAAAATCATCATTAACCAAAAACCATCACATTTTATTTCTAGCCCAAAATGAAAACATTGATTTTGAGAATGTGCAACATTTAAGCATTAAAACTTTGTATCAATTTATAGTATACATATCACTAGACTTTTTTGTTCTATGCCATTCACTTTCTTCTACCTAAGTTTGAGGATATGGGAGGACAAAGGGTAGGACAAAAAATAGGACAAACATATGGCCTTTGTTTTCCTCCAAATTTGTGCACTTGATGACATGATATATTGTTTTAGGTCCAAACATCTATATCAAGTGAGAATTATTTTGAAAATATAAGCACTACATATATACTACTCCTTATACAAGTCTACAACTTATAGAAGATGAACAACTCAATAGAATAGTTGTTGATGTCTAAATCCAATACAACTTAGTTTGGACTTTGGAGGAGGTGATATATATTCTTCCTTGAACGACATTGCATTAGTGCATATAGAGTATAGATAATAGACTACTTGTGATTTTTATAGAGCCCAATGATAATAAAGGGATTGAATACCTTTTCCATTATTAAGGATTTAAATTTGAAGAATAGTAGTGCAAATGATGAAGTGAAGAAGATTCATTGGTATTGACAACATTGCAATAACATCTTTTAATAAATTGGATTCCTTAGAATGAAAAATGTGATTGCATTTCAATTGAATTAAGAGCAATTTCTTAGACAAACAAGTTGAATAATGACAAATTTAGGACTTGAAAACACTGAAATGCATAGTTTTAGGGAAAAATTAGCATAGATTATTTTTTATTAAACATTTAAAAAAAATTAAAATGAAGGCAAAAAATAGAATGTTGAAGTGTCTAACAATTAAAAGATATAAGGGCCTCAAAGTTAACAAAGGCTCAGAGGTTCGTATGTAGTTTTAAAAATCCTCAACAATTATTTGTGAACAAAAGCCTATGGAAAGTATGTCAATACCTTCTTGCCTTTTTACAATGTGGTTCTTATAGCCCAAAGAAAAAGATGTTAGACTACACCTACATTCCGAATTTGCATTACAATAATTATCAATGGCATTGAACAATAAACCAAAGCACACTTTTTGATGCCAAGGAATATAATAAAACCAAGATTTTTGGTCTCACACAAGTGCAACCAAAAATTCTTCCTAATTTCAATCATTGCATGAATTCATCCCAATCAGATACCTTTAACACCAATGAACTTTTGCAAAATTTGATACAAAGAGGCTACCTTGTTAGCTCTATTATTACAATTCATTTTTTTTCACATGATTACCTAAACAAGGATGCAGTGCTAGTGTCTATATGATTTAGACAAGGAATTGGGGAATCTCAAATCAATAAGCAAGATTGAGGTAGTAGGATGACTAGGATCTAGTAGTAGAAAACCTTGTCCTCTATGATCAAGTGAACAATGACTACATGTCATAACTAACTATTATATGATTGTAGGCTACTATATTAGCTCTATTGTGCATGTATACTCACTAGAAGAAAAACTTGTTTGCTACAACTAGTTAAATAATGTCTAAGTGTCATATATGACCATCCTATGACTTCCACCATTGTTAATAGTCAAATTTCCAAAATTTTAGAAGAAATTATTTTGAATTTTTTTATCAAAATTATATTTTATATTTTTAGAATTCAAATTTGGTATTATTGTTTAGAATTGAAATTTTCATCTTCAAAACAATAAAATAATAGATTTGATGAAGGAAAAACATTATTTTCTCCAAATACTAAATTTTTTCCTTTTAGACAATGTAGAGGTGTTTTTTTCAAAAAAATCCATAGGTACAATTTAACTTGGATTGACCTAATTCAAATTGGATCAATTGGAAAGTAGACTTAATATTTTATTAGAAATGATTTTATCCTACTTAAAAGATCAAATTCAGCATAAATTAAGTCATTTCTATAAAAAGTGTCATATGTCAATTTGTGAATGGTTTGAGATTATGTGGGCCCTTGAGAATCTAGTGTGGAAATTCAATTTTGGCACCAAAGTGTTGAATTAGACCTTCACATTTGGTAATTTATTCAAAATTTTATATTTTTGAACTTAGGCACTCTTAAAAAAAAGGTAGTTGCTAGAAAATATCCTCTTGCAAGTTGCAAATATAGGAGTTAAAAAGGGTACTTACCTTCTAACTTCTTGATCCCTCATTTTTTGTCTCATATATAAAAACAAATAAGTTTTCTCTTTGTCATGCACTTTTTGCAAGTAAAAAAAAATACTACAAAATTTTATGGAAAAATAGCTTCAAGTATATATGATCCAATTAGATAGGGAATGATTTGTGAAAAATTTATGCCTCATTTCAACCAAAAGTGATTCACCAAAAACTTCTAAGATTTTAATTCAAACGACTCAAAAGTACTCTTGAAGAAATGAATTGATGAAATCATGCAAACTATAAATGTCCAAAAATCACTACATTTAGAGTATTACATTTCAAGCCATCACAACAAATTTCATGCATAGATTGTCAATATCTTATACATAATCAAATTACAAAATAATTTTTAATTTTATACAAAAATATTAGTGACTACAATCATAGATCCAACTATATAGATAGAATCTAAAACTCATAGTATACAACTTTTATTTATAAATTAAGGTCAAGATATCCATCTTAGTTGCATTTTGTAATAGATTTTAGCAATCCTCCAAATCTAGGGAAGGTTGTAGGCATTTAGAGGTCAAAAGTACACTAAGAATTAAAATTGAATTTTTATTATAATTTGTAATAATTTGATTATATTCTCATTTTATTTTTTTAAATATCAGAATTATTTTTTAAACTGACAAAGAGAAAGTGATCTTTGAATCTTTGATTGAACAACCTTCTACTAAAATTCTTGTTTGAAATTCATAACATGTTGGATTGAGATGAAATTTCTACCACATGATCAAATTTCAAGATGCAAATTTATCAATAATTTTTTTTTATTGAAAATGGACATTGTATGAGGGAAGAACAACCATCAAGTTTACTATAATTTTCATAACATTTAAATTTTGGACGAAGGTGTTAATAAATAACAATAAGCACATATTCCTTGAATAAATAAAAATACTAGTGGTGCATTGGTTGGGGTATGTTGATGGTAAGCATGAGGTCTTAGGTTTGAAACCACATGGTCGTCCGAAAAATAAATTTTTTGGACATAGGTATTTTATCTTTTCATGCATCAAATAGAAGTTTGCTACAAACAACTTTGTATAAGTCGATTTAGTAGCTACCTAGTCTATCCTCCAATACGAACTTTATCAATCTAAATAGTAGCAATCTAGCTGTAGGACAATGCAATTGAGTGATTGACCTCACATGATTATAAATGCCACATCAGCAACCACATAAGAAAAGTACAACAACATTTCAACTAGGCTATCAAATGAGAAACAACCTCATTGTCATTTATGACTACATTTCCACAAACAACAATGAGTCCCCCAATTTGCACCAATGGCAAATGTCCCATTCAACAAAAAAAGAATAGTTGTTTTTGTAGTCAAAATACCTTTATTTTCTTCTAGTGACTTGTGCAAAGTTGTTTACCAATCATTTAAATGCCTTGTTGATGAGAAGGCTAGTGGTGAAGATTCCCTACATTTACAACTTATTAATTAATAAGGTAATACAGTAAATGATGCGGAGATTGAAAAGTGGCATGGAATTGTGACTATCATAGATTGATTGACTAATAATGCAAATTACTTCAATGCAATTCATATACAATTGAAAAACTATAAAGGTTGCACCATGATTGTATAAAATGCAAATTTCTATGAATAATATATGTGTCTTCTCTATCTTACTATTAATCTTTTTCTAGAAGTGACAAGTGAATAAATGATATATAGTCATTCAATTTCCTAGACATTATTTGCAAACCTCTTGCGCACTTTATATCATTCTGTGCAAGGCACAAGGTCTTGGTTCTTTTTAAGAAATAAGAAAGATACAAACTTGAAAATGGTGAATGTTGCATTTCATTACAAAGACTTTGAAGTCACATACATTCACATGAGTGATGAGTCCACACTTATTATAGCTATTTTAGCGTATATATAGGAAATACCAACAAATTCTATATGGGGCCTACCAACCAGTGCTTTTTCATGGACCTAGTACTTTCTGCAAAGTGGCAAGGCCACTTACTTTTGCTTGATGGTAATGAAACATTTCACATTTCCACTACCTACCACTTTATTTGCAACATCACCTCCTTGTAGCTCTCTTGACTCCCTTGGAAAAAAACTAACTTGATTTAATTTGAGAAAAAAATGGCTTGACATAATTTGAAAATAATATGAACAGTTCAAACATCCTTAGTAGCTTGAATTTACATGAATAATATTAGTAATATAGACATCAAAAGCTAAAGCGGATTCAAAAGTTTTATAAAATAGCAAAATTTCAAACTTCATGTAATAAATGACTACAAATCCATTTCTCATAACATGCAATATTTCCTTGTAGAATTGTACACATGCATCCAAGTTAATAGTTAAACAATTGCAGCATAGTCAAAGAGCAATTGTGGAACAATGAAAGAGGAGTAATTAAGTAGTCAGACAACAATTAAAGTAGACATAGCTAGATTAGTTGTAGGATAGACATATAAATAATAGTTATTAAATAGCCATCAATTAGTCAAAAAATATTCATAAAGTCATAGAAGACACCATGACATGGCAACAAAATATTTTAATTGGAGTTATTGAAAATGAACAATGAGGATATTCTCTCTTGTTCAAAGTCAACATTTAGGCCCAATTTGAGCCTCTCTATTATTGCCTCTTCCTTCCAAGTGAAACATTGTTAAGGTTGGCATTATCTACCAAATAGTTGATTATAGTTGACAAGTATAATTTGACAAATGCTTAAAAATAGAACTTTTTTCATGTATTTAAATATTTAAATAATATCCCAACAAATCCATTATTTGTTTTAAGAAATAATTTATGCCAACCCTAACCACTAGGTACTATATTGTATTACAATTTGCCTATGATTTTACAAGATTTGAGTGTATTAATGTTGCACTTATAAGTTGATGGTATTGATTTGTTGTATTACTATAACCTCATGAGAGACATGATGAATGTTTAAGTATTTTCAACTATAGACAAGGTGTCAAGTGTAATAAAGATGTAAGCTTTGACTCCTTTCTAAGAACCTTGGACCAAGAACTACAATACATATGGCAGCATGTTCTCTAAATGAACTAACACCATTGTAGATAGATGCAAGAGTATGTATAGAGATGATTGACTTGGAGATCAAGGAAACAAAATCTTAATACCTTTATTATGCAACAAATGTCTCTCCCTCATACTTGAGGAACAACATAGACCATGATTTGATCTTATCTTGCATTCAACAATGACATTCTAAAAAAAGTGATGGCATTAGTTATCATTAATATGCACCCACTAGCACTGCAAACATTGAGTGAGTAGTTGAGTTGTGTTAGATATGTATGAGAACAATGGTGAAGACTAATACATGAAATTGACTTTATGAATCTTTTTAGAGAATTGCAATACTCTATCTTCTCCATCCTAAGAAGAAGCTTTGGTGCATTAAATCTCCAATATAAACTTCTATTTATGGATGTAATTCTTAAAACATTGGATGCAATTTCCTATGAACAAAAAGAGGCTAAGGTGCAAAGACAATAAATGGCTAATGGAAGCACAATTTGCTTGTTGTGTGTAGTTGTAGAGTAGGAATTTGAATTGTTGCATCTCTATATATGTATGCAAATATATCTTTAACTTCAATTAGCAAATAGCAAATAGCAAATAGTGATGTAGTTGTGTTGTTCCAAATCCTACTAGAAGACAATGAACCTAAAAATAAAAGAATATGAGACAAAAACTTGTTGGAATAATTTGCCTTTTTTCACAAGCATGAAAACAAAAATGATCACAATAGTTTTGTTTTTATTATAGTTGATGTAGGATTGTTATGTAGTCATTGGCCCATAAATAAATATATCAAATACGTAAGTATATATGATTGAAGGCTTTGGAGAAAGGTCTAATTAAATGGAACTACATTAAGTGATTAAACTTCTCCCAATAAAATCAATTATTCTACCTCTAATTTGAAATATTATTGTACATTACTAATTTTACCAAAATGAAACTTGTGGGAGACAATTGTTTCCAAATTCTAACTAATACTAATTTTTATCTTTAGGCCTCAATTGATAGTATGGATCCATGTTTCATGGCATCATAGTCTCATGGTCATGGTCATAACTTATAGATTGGTAGAATTCATTGCATGTCAATCAAAACACAATTGATGCTCTTTGATTTTTATTCTACCATAAGCAAAATGTTGACAACTACGTACTAGTGACTAGAATAAAGCTAGTAGTGACTAGTGAGTTGTGCTTGTTCCTTCAATTTTAATGACCTCAAAATTTCTTGTAGTCTAAGCTTGTATTTGTTGGTCTGAGCTTGGTTGTTCTAAAATAGGATGTAATAAGATTGGGCACTCGTGTGTTAAAGCTCTTATACTTGTTCAAAGCCACCTCCAAAGGTTGGTTGTTTGACAATGGGGTTGTGAGCCCCATAGTTGTCACCTAGGTCTTGGAATTTTATTTATTTTTCACTTTTGCTCATTTTAAGTATAATTCATAGTAAAAAAATACCAAAATAGAAGGTTTACATCATGTTTGGTAGAAGTCCATACAAATACAATGAGATAGCATTAGATGAAATCTGTCCATTTAGAAGACTACGAGTTTTCCGTAGTGGGGAACTCGGTGAACTGCATCACTTTGTGCCATTTCAGCACATTGATGTGGTCGGGAGGCGACCACATCGGATTTATTTATTTTTGAATTTATTTATGTTCGACTTCTTTTTCAATTTCAGGACAAAAATAAAATATATATTTTTTTAGTCTTTATGACAGCTAACAACAATCAACCATTCCCTCACTACTATGGGAACAACGTGGGGAACAGGCCTGAAATGGCCCTTCAAAGCTATTGAAAAACATCTAATGGTCCTAAAATTATGGAAGTGCCTAAAGCAATTCCATTTCCTACTTTTCAGTGTTTCATCAAATGTTTAGAATGTCAAATAGGTGTTCAAAATAGTTTAGGGCCATTTGGCCAAAATAGTTAGACACACCTAATTTAGATTACAATGGATGAAACCTCTAAATGCATATGATAAAAACTTAGGTGATAGGAGTTAGTAGTATAAAGTGGAAAATGTCCTATTAAGTCCTAAGAATACAATTGGATGACTTATGTAAAGGTCACCATTCAATTTGCAAGAGTTGGGAAAAGTCACTTTTACACTTTGCAGGTAAATTTCCACAAATTTGAAGACTGAGCAACCAATGATTAGAGAAAAGTTTTTTTATCCTAAAAACATGCCAGGAGCTCAATGGCGAAGTCAATTCATGAAGATTCCCTACTACAAGAATGATTCATCTTTAAAAGAATTAAAACAATCGGTATCAATTTAATACCTTCTGCAAAAAGTGCAAAGTATACGTGAGAATTTACACTTAGCATTTGGGGGCTTCCTAAAAGCTACCCAAAAAATTTCATAATTTTCTAAATTATAGAAGAAAATTCCATGGGAGGTCAACTGTATTTATCTCGGTAGCAGTAAAATTCGACTAAAAATTAAAATAGTTTTTTTGCTTAAATAAGGGTCCAACCAAATTTCTAAGCATTCAAACATTAACAAGTATCCAAACCAGTAGTGACAAAAGATTTGAATGGATTTTGAAAATATTCAATGAGTTGACTAGCAACAATTCTAGTGTATGAGCATGTGAGTTTTGAGCATATGTGTAAGTGGATATAATACAACCATATAAAATACTTATAACATAAACATCTATAATATAGGTATCTATAACATAGCAACACTATAATCATAGAAGGTTTCTATTATATAGACACCTATAACATAGGTGTATAGTCTTCTAGGCTCATGGGCTCACGCTTCTAGGTTCACATAATAGCAACCTTTAGTTGATTGGCATATTGGAAGCTTACAATGTCCAAATAGAGTCAACTTGGACTCTTTTCTTACTTTCTAGAAGTACAAATCTTCTTTGCACTTTTCTAGAAAGTCTCAACAAATTGCAAAAAGAATAAACTCTTATGTCTTGTAAAATCTTTGTGTACATTTTACTCTTAAATGTCATAATGTGAGACAATATAAATTTTTTTATTAAGAGATTATACAAACTTGCAAAATGTTAGGTGCCTTTTTTTATGTCAATCATTAAATGATATTTGATGAATAAACATGCATTCCTTGAAGGTCAAAGACTCATCTCTAAATCTCTTGTATATATTTGCGAGCTCGCAATAATTTATAGTAGTGAAACCATTGCCAATCAATTATGTTAAGGCGGTTAGGCAAACATTGAGGACTACCAAGTATTTTAAAGAAAGAGACTATAGATCTCATAACATAGGAATACCAAATACCACATGACTAGTTATTTGTAACTCAATTGACAATCATTAACACTAAAGTAGCCAACAATAAATGACAACCCTTTAAACTTTTACATCTGCTTACTATGCAAAAAGCATGTCAACAATCAGTGAAACCTTGACCTTGTATTCATTGATCTCTACATTACTCCTAGTCCTTCATGAACCTTGAACTTTAAAACTCTAAAACTAAAACCCTAAACCCTAAAATTTCAAGTTCCAATCTTGGTCTTCTATCTTACACACAAAAGATTGTTGCCCTTTTAGATGGTGTTGTCGAGGAGATAATTGACATTTGTAATTTCGCACATATTTGAATACGTGTTCACTATAAATGTCCAACTTCATGAAATTTTGTTTGAAGTCATAAACTGCTAAGATCCTAAACCGCACCAATCTATTAGAAATTAGAACTATAAGCATAGATTACTACATCCCTAGTAGAAGAAATTGTCATTTGGAGAACTTGTGCTTACTTTCACTAAGTCATTTGCAATGAATTTACATTTGTAGCAATCCTTGGTGGAGATATCACTTAAACATAGAAGCAAATTCAATAGTAACTTTAAGGATACTTTCGAGGATTTTTTTTTACTTGAGAAAGATATTAGTTGTAGTACAAAGTTCATATTTTTAGTGAAGGTACACACATCAAATATATTCAATTATCAATACTAATGATGAGGCACCTAATGATAAGAACATTTTTTATTTCTAAATCCAACACTTCAAGTTCTTTTTCGTGAGTAGTGAAACAAAACTTGCTAAAAAATTTCTAATCACTCAAGCACTGTAGTACTTGTAAACAAAATAGACTAAAAATTTGGAAAACCAAATCAAATATTAAATAACAAATAAAATAGATGATGATAAGCCTTATAATACCTCCCATTTTTTTGTTTTGCCTATACGATGTTTATACTCATGGAAAATAGAACCATTGTGTAGTGCCTTCACTTTTTTTAAAAGTTTTCTTTGCAAAATGTGTTGATCAAATAATAATCATGCTAAAAGCATATGTTTTTACAAGTATCCACGGCTACAAAAGGCATGCACTTGAATCACTCATGAAGTACAAAATTATACATAGTTGTTGCCTTTTAATTTCTACCTATGGTAACATTGCATACCCTAAATTTGGCAAGATTGTGCAAGCTTTTTTATAGTTGTGTATCCCCTACTATTGCATCATGTTCAATTTATAGCCTTCACTTCCAATCTGCAAAACTTATTCCACAAAAAGTATGACTTCAAAATCTTCAAATCATTTCTCTAAAGTTAGGTTGAGTTATAGTAGAATAAAAACTCTTCATTTTTCATATTTGTTCATTAATAGTATTGTAGATTTTTCTATTTTAGTCATTATCATATAATACAAAATCAAGATTCTAAAACCTTCTTACAATATTAGAGACACCTTATAACTACATCGCTAAGACCATCAAGCCAACAATAACAATGCCTATTGCTTAAAGGTACTTCAACTTCACTCAACATTGTGTGACAATTTAGCAATTTTGGGCTTCCTAATCAATCTAACAAGGCAATAATAGAAGGACACATTTGACAATCACGAAACAAATAATTAAAAGTGAATTACAGTCTTGCTACTTACATAACCAGAAATTGTTTTTAGAATTGCTCCATGTCATATGAAGCAACATTGTCTAACGGCATACAATAAATAAAGATCAATAGCTTTCTAAGAACCATTTCGGTAATTACAAAGTTTTGCCCCACAACTTTCCTTGCGTAAGAAATATAACAAACCACCTTAATTAAAAAAAATTTGGCAAATTTTAGAGAGGGACAATCAAACCTAAGAGTTGAAGCTCAAAAAACTCATATTCATCAAATACTTCTAGGCCTTCATATGAAGAGCCATCTAGAATGGTGGAAAGGCTTTCTTCAGCCGATTGAATACATCTATATACAAAAAAGTCCAAAAATTTGGTAGATGGCCTCTAGAATACAACATGAGGACCTTTGTATTATACTATACAATGTGTTGTTGACAAATGTATTTATCACAACTCATATTTTTTTTCTAGTGACATAGTTGATTTTTGCTAATTTCATTGATTTTCACAATACAATACTTCATGGAATACAAACCATTTCTCTAATTTCTACCTTCCAGCTCATCACTTTCAAAATTACAACCTAGTCGAAGCTTCCCTTGAGTTCCTTGATTTTGATTCTCCAAACAAGCATTGATGTCCATATAAAAAGTCTATAGTGAATAGCCCACCCCTAGCCTATTTTTGTTACAAAAAACTAGCATCCAAGTTCCTCATATAGGAGAGGAATTTAATATAGTCATTGTACATTTGCAAAAGCTTCATTTCACACGACCTTCTTTCATGTCACCATAGAAAGATCATCTTGGGAGAAAATTTTTAAACCAACAGGAAGATCATTTTGGGATGAAGGACTACCGAGGGAGTAGTATATAAAGGGCAATAAAAATTGCATTGGGGGGTTGTTGTCGGATAGATGGAACCATAGGGAAATATAGGTGAAAAAAGAGGAAGAACGAAAAATATATTAGGATGTAAATATGTGTTGTTTTGTGGATTAGGAATATTTTGAGGATGATATTGATATAAATAAATACATATAAATATATAAATATATTTAAATTTTTAATGAGAAATATACAAGAACTACCACATCTAGAAGCCTCATGCTTTTCTATATCAACTACAAACTTCAAGACATCTTCACATCGGATTCACCAATGATGTCATGTACTTACATTAAAAATGTGCGTAAATTGTGTAGTTCCAATATGTCCCTACCTTAGTATCTATTTGTCTTTGGATATATAAATTTGATTGGAATTTTTCAACTAAATGAATAAGTAGTTAAGTTATTTTTGTCACATTTTGTTATAGTTATCAAAGGAGAACCTAATCCTTTCAACTTAATTCACAAATATGATCCAATTTTTTTCTCATTCAAACATCTAGAAATACAAATGTGTGCACACATTGTCACATACCTCAATTTCACTTTCTTTTGTTAGCTCAATTACAATGCAAACAATACATATAATACAATGAATATAAGCAAGATACAAAAGCAATAAGCAACTCTACACAATGAGGGTTCAACCCTCGTTCTCTTGATCATCTCTTAATACACTCGATTTGCAAATAAAGGAATTCAATGATTGCAAATGATTGGAACTCCCTTTTGGAGCAACAACCCAAAATACAATTGTATGTGGATCTCTTAGCATTAGAACCTTGATTTCAACATGATGTGCATCATCTCTTAACACAATAGAGATCTTGGACGTTTCTTTTTATGATCAATTGTATTTGGAGGGTATTTTTTTCCTTTCGAGATTTGACAATGGATGTTTAAGAATGACTATTTTTTTTTAAATCATGATTGATGGCATTGGGGGTCAATGTTTACTTTTTTCATTTTAGATCCAACAACAAAGGATTTGTTAAGCCAAGGGGGGTCAATGTCTTGTCTATGCTTGCCCTTTTTTAGGAGATAGTAACTACTAGAGATACCCTTGGTACCGAGAACTCTAAATTTTATTTCACAATTGCCATAGGAAAATTAATGTAATGTGGTGTCATTTTTAAAATTCCTTTGTAAATCCAGATTTACAATTTTTTTGCATTATATTCAATTGGAGGTTCACCTAATTTGTAAAGATCAATGGGCATCATAAATATAAGTCTAGACTCTAAACTATTATAGGATAACAAAATTCTCCCAATTGTTAAAAATTGGTGAAATAAAATTATTTTGTTGAAACCTACACCCTATATCCTAAACCCTAAACCATCATTATAGAAGATAAAATTTCTTCTAAGAATATAGGCTCATTTTTTAACTATGTATAATAAAATTTTGATTTCAAAAAAACTTAGAAAATACAAAAACATATAAAATCTTATTCACACATTTTGAAATTCACGCTTGGAAAATCGAAACTTACAACTAGAGTCATTGCATTTAGACTTGTCAAAATAGACACTCTTAGTTTTAGCCATATTGACCTTTTATTGCACAAACTTCAAGACCACATCACAATATTCCATAAGAGCATTGTTATATTGTTAATGGATATACTATAGAAAAAATGTATATATTTATATATTGAATCAAAGGGAGGAAGGGGAGTTTCAAAATGTAAATGAAATGAAGTTTCTTAAAATTCTATTTTTTCCCTCTATTAGACAACTATTTGATCTTAGTTCTTTTATTTTCATATTTAGAGATATTTCGAGACTTTATTTCATATCTTTGTATTTGTTGAAATGAAAGGTGAAGCTTGTTTTACCTTTCTTTTAGATTTTAAAAGGATCAAAAGTCCACTTATAAAATTTGGATAGAGTTATAGGGAGAAAAGAAGATGGCCAATGGATGAAATGTGGTTCATGTGGCATTTTAGGGGTTGAAATCAACTTGCTCAAGTAGATGAGGTGGAAGATGAGGTGAAGATTCTTCTTCTTCCTTCTCATAGTTTGTTTGGGGACAATTGTGAATTTTTGAAGAATGAAGAGCCGTAGCATGTTGTGTATTATAATTTTTACAATTCAAATTTGAGAGTGTGTTTTTCTTCTTCTTGTAAATCCAAAAACCTATCACTCACTTTATTCGAAGTTTGTATGAGAAAGTTATGCTTAATGGAGTGTGTGAAAGTTAATTGTCATAGAATTTGAGAGTAGAATTTTTGAGCACTCATAATTTTTTGGTGAGAAAGTATTTATTTTTGAGATTTAGTATGATTATGTATTAAAAATTTATCTTTTCAAAGAGCTATTACTTTCATATTTTGGAGTTTGGATTTAAAGTTATTGGTAAAAAAGTGAAGCCTTAATGAGCTACTTTTGAATTAAAGGGAGACAACTTTGACTAGTTATAAAAGTTGGACAAGATGATCTTTTGAGTTGAAATTCCAAGAGATTTGAATATATTTGTGTTAGCTTTCCAAAGAGATATCATACTTTTCATTTGGAGTTTAAGAGCAACTATGATACTCATTTGAATGTGAGATATATCTTCAAACTATTTTCATTGTGCAGTTTTTACACAACCTATACTACTTTTGTATAAACTTGTGATATTTTATTTGACTTATATAGCAATTTATGAATTTTTTTATAAGTATGTATATGAATATGTATAAGGATACACTTGATTGTGAGATCCTTCAAATTTTAGGCCAAATATAGTTGTAGCTTGAAACCCAGTGTTTTCATAAGGCAAAACCTTTCTACTTAACAACTATCTTGTTTTGAGTGGCCATATTGAGATCAATAAAGATTATTTTACATAGATAATTCATAGAATATCCAAATTATAAATCATTTAGCAATCCCAAAATAAAAAACCAAGACGATCCTACTAAATAAATAATATTCTTATTTTTAAATATATTAATAATGGCATGCCTTAATCAATGAAAAGTCACAATTTGGCTTCAAAAATTTGTACGAGTTTAAATAAACACAAAAAAAAACATATCCAAAAATTAGACAATCAAAATAAATCCCATTACAACCAACCTAATTTTTAAGTTTTAGTTCATTAGATAATTCAGATTAGCATAGCAAATAGATACACATAGTTCATTAGATAATTTAAATTAGCAATGATGGAGTCTCTTTTGCTTTTGAGCACTGATTAAAAAACTTATAATTGCTTAAAGAAGAGAATAACGAGTTATTTGGATGGAGCAAATAAGAATTTTTGTCAAAGAAACATTGATCCCCCGGAGTCAGCGGTGCTATTTTGTGAGCCTGTGAGCATGAACCTATGAGCGTTGAGCAGGGTTTATGTGAGCGTTGAGCTCAAAAATTTGAAAAAGCAATAGAAACTTATTAATATTTCAAAAAATAGATTCCATCTTAAAATTTGGATCAAAATTTATTATTTTTAGTAAATTTTAGTACCTACTACCAAGGACCTATTACCGTTGATCTATTACCGTGGATATGTAAAATTTAGACAAAAATTCTAATTTTGAATCATATCTAGAAGTATACATTATGAAGATGAAGAATCCAATTGATGTGAATGATGAATGGAGATAGAAATAAGTTTGTTTAGGATATTGGTTGATCATTGTCCTATAAGAACATAGATCTTCCTGAGGTCAATGGGAAGAAACCAATAATTTTTTCTTGATGTGTTATTATTGAATTTCTTTAGATTATAGAAAAAAAATTGTTGATAAGATTTCATACATGTGTCGAAAGAACTTAGCCGCACCAAGTTTCATTTTTGTTGATCACTATCTTATAGTATTATGGATCTTCTCAAGGTTGATGAGGGAAGTACCTTTGTTTATATCTTAATGTGTTAGAAATTAGACTTGTTAACATTTTAGAAAAATATTCTTAAGATTGTTAAGATTTTAAGAAAATATTTGGTTGATAAGGATTATTTGTGTCAGGAATGAACTTAGTTACACCCAAATGTTGATTAGTTGATCATTGTCTTCTTGTGGGACCTCTCGAGAATTGATCTCTTCTATTTTGATCAAATTGTTGTTTGATCGATCACTCCCCTCTTACTTCTTGGTACCTCTCGGCGCCGAGGGGAGCCACCCGCCCATGAAAAATTATTTAAAAATTTAAAAAAAATTTAAAAAAAAAACTTTTTTTTTTTTCTTTTTTTTAAAAATTTTTTTAAAAATAATTTTTCACGATCAGTGGGCTCCCCTCGGCGCCGAGGGGTACCAAGTAGCAAGAGGGGAGTGATCATAAAAAACTAATTTTTAATGGAACAACCATATTTGATTTCAAAAGAATCCTAATTAATCATCAAATTTTTTTTTCTTAAAATCTAGTGAAGTCCAATGAATGGCACATCAAGGTTGTTCAAGGGACCACGGTAATAGGTCCACGGTGATAGGTATTAATAAAATTTATTAAAAATAGGAAATTTTAATCCAAAATTTTAAATGGAATCTCTAAAAAGTTGTATGCTCACAAGCTCACAAGCTCACAAGCTCACGCTCACAGGCTCACAAAATAGCAACCCTGCCTCGGAGTGATCTTTTGTCTTGTTGATATGAATTTTTCAAGTACGATTAATAATGCTTTAAGAAAATCATGCAAATGGTACACTACATTTTTAATGCCATTTGCATGATTTTCTTTTCTTGGGCTTGATTTGTTGTAGTTACTACATTTTTGTCTTTTGAACTTCCTTTGATGGAATCTCTTTAGTTATGCAATATTCAAACCAAGATATTTTGCATCTATATTAAGTAATTTTTTATGCACTTGTAATGGTGTCCTCTCAGGTTTTCATTTCATAGCAAACAATAATTGGCTATGTCTTTGTTGGGCCAATTTTAATACATTTAGGATTCTCTTGGTTTTTTTGTTTATATTTGAAAACAATAAAAACATCATTAGGGTTTGTTGCCGACACTCATTGTACTATGATATTCGGTACACATAGACTTAGAACTATACATTTAAAAAAAAATTTTGTCATGGTCATATGACATTTATATGACTTATACCCTTGTACATTTTCATACATTTGCAATACTACAATATATGCTACATTCATATAACCTTGGTATGATTTGAAATTTCAATGACTTTTCAAAACTTCCAATTTCAAAGGAGTTATAATTTTGTGAAAATTCTCTATTTATATGATTTTTATATTAGTAAATTTTTTTTAAAAGAATTATAAAGTTATAACTTCTAAAAGTTCTTGGAATTTTAAAAAATTTTAAAAATTAAAGTTCATATAGAAATCACATGTAGTATGGTATTGAAGTCTAACATGAAAATTCATATGAATGGCATGTATAGTATATGATAATGACAAGAGAGCTTCATTACGATATAAGTAAAGAGGTTGTACCCTTTTGTTTAGACGAGACCGAGGTTTTTTAATTCGGCATTAAAATGCCTAATTTTGCCATAAATTCCAGCTCAGAACGAGCCCTTCAGAAAAATTGAGGTAAAAGTGACATGTAAATGCTAGAGGTGCACTAGTACAAAGTGAGCACATGCCATGTTTCAATAAGAACTAGCTGACCTATGTTTATTTGGGCCAACCATAGTTTACCACCTACATCCCTATGAGCTTCACCATTGCCAAGTTTTAGCCATTAGATGGTTGATAGTTTTGTTTTGTACCCAACATCTCTTTTTATTATGGACGATTGTCATATAGTATCAACTTTGAATCATTCTTTTTGCCAATCCTTTGTGTACTTACAAGTTTTAAGTGCCATCTCTTGTTAAGTTTATTCTTTCTTTGAAGCCAACACTGTGTCCTTCACATTGTTGTCATCGCTTAATCACTAGAATCAATACACTGTTTGCTAAGTAGCCCATACTCTCCTAGGATTCATCATTGTTGTGCATAAGAGCATTGCTATAAAAAATTGTTTTGTGGTTATGGGTTGCTCTTAGCATGTGAGCCAGATTTGCAATTTGATTAGAATTTTTGAGAGATAATGAATGCCAGAGGTAGAGATCAAACTTTTGTCAATTTGCAATCTGGGATTCATAGTGTTAGAAGTAGAGGTCGGTTATAAGCATTTTGAATATTGGAAAGTGGCGCAGTCTAGTGGTAGGAGTGCTTGCTTACTAAAGCTTGTAGGTGGAGGTGAATACAAAGCAATGGCCGATTGGCAACAACAATAAGGTAATTGGTTGCTATATTTTTCATACCATGTTTTCTTGAATTATATCTATCAATTTTAGAATCTTATATATTCTCAAAGAGCTCTCATAGATCTTGTATGTTTGTTGAAGGATCAAGGTTGTGATGAGGTTTGTAGCTCTTGGGATGTAGTTCTATTAGTGTTTTTGTTTTGATTTTGGATGGATTTGATCTTAATGGGGTTTGGATTATGGTAGGGGTCAAATTTAAAAAGCTTTGTGGCTTTAGGGTTATTGATTGTCAGATCTTATAATCATATGTTTAGAGTGAAAGATAAGGGTTGAAGGTGACTTTGTTGTCTTTGATTGTCTTAGATCATGCATGTTATTTGAGGGATAAGGATTGAAGGTAGATTTATGCTTCTTGGTTTTTTATTTTATTAAATAATTTGGATCTAAATTTGGTGGGGTTTATAGTCCATAAGGATTAAAGTTTACTAATTCTTCAATGTTAAGGACATGTCCTTTGCTCCACTTGCATTAAAAGTTCACAAATTCTTCATTTTGATTTTATATAGTTCATGTACAACTACTAATGTTGTAATGTTGTATTTTCTTAGGAATTCAAGATAAGCCATCATCCGAAGACAATGTTCTTGTATGCAAAGACTCTTCTCATTCTAGCTGAATCAAACGTCTCAAGCATGCTACTTTTGTACCTTTGGCTCTTCATGATGGATTTAGAAGTCCACTCCTACAATAAAATCCACCTTTAGTAGGACAATGGCAGTTGCTACCAGTCCCATCGCAACTTGTCCAACCTCTCCATGGGCTACAATGACATCCGTGGTTCTTCTATACTTAGTGCTTTGACATGGGACTATTCCTCCGCAAGAAGTACCTTTTAGAATAGATAGTGTGAAGCATTCTACTAGGCATACTAAACAGGAGGATTGTGATATTAATTCTTTAGAGAGGAGTGCTAGTGGGAAGAAGCCAAGCACAATCCATGTTATTCAAAGTGGTGAAATAGATGCATTTTTCCTAGGGAAGAATGCTTAGGACTAGAGTATAAGGGCTTTTATGCCTCTTATCCTTGACATGAGCATTGTTGATTAGAACAATCACAAGCCATACATATTAAAGAAGTTGAGGGAGATATTGGACATTAAATTTGAATACTTAGAGAATACACTCAAAAACTTAGAGTTCCATATTGTAGTGAAATGATTTTTGAAGAGTGAAAGATGTCGTTTAAAAAAATATATCTTGCAGGATAAAAAAAAAAGATGAAGAAGAAGATGAAGAGGACTATCTAGTATATGTAGATCCCCATCAATGGAAGCACTTGAAGGCGCATTAGGGTGGAAGCGCCTAAATGAAGAAATTAAAGATGATGATGAATATCCAAAAGCAAATGCAAAATGTATTGAAGCATAGCCAAAGAGGAAAGCAAGAGTTGAAGCCACTATGATGAGTGTATCTTGAGAAGTTTTTGGCTTAGGCATTATTGTGAGCCCTCAAGTTGGCACTTGGAACTTGGAACTTAGGTTTGTTTTTTTTGTTAGTTTTTTGCTTATTTATGTACAAAAAGACATAAAAAGAGTATTTGAGTGGTATGTGATAGAAATCCTTACTAATATAGTGAGGGGTTATTTTAGAAGTATAAAGTATCTAAAATACTCCCATTTCCTACTTCTAGTACCTAGTTGAAAGTTTAAGAGGTCATTTAAGTGATTCCGAGATAATTAAAGGTTCGAGTGTTAGCCAGTCCTAGTATTTTGTCCATGCTAAATTGATCTTGCAAATGCATGTGGCAAACTAGCTAAGTCTATTATAGGTCTAGAGAGTCTACTAAAAATCACCATCTAATTCATGAAGAATTTGAATTGGTAAATTCTTATTTGTAGAAAATTTGTAGAAGATTGAATCAAAATACAAAAAAAGTGAAGGGGGAGAAATCAAAGCATAAAGAATGGTGCTTTCACTTCAAAAGCATGCTAGAAGCCAACATTGGAGCCGATTGTTTAAAGATTCCCAATACAAGAATGATTTTCCTTTTGGACAAAAATTAAAAATGAATTGTTAATTTTAGCTTTCTTATGAATAGTGCAAAGTAAAATGTAATGTTGCACTTTGATATAGGGAGTTTCTTAGAAGCTATCCAAAAAATTTTGGGACTTTTTTGAAATATTCATGATGACTCCATGGAAAATCAACCGTCTTTAAATATGATCGTAAATTCTTAGAAATTATCCATGTTACCGTAAATCCCACTAAAAATTAGGATAAAGCTTTGTGTGCTAGTGAGGTGCTCCAAAAAGTTGAAAACATTTTGACATTTTTCAATACTACAATCGGCAATGACATTAAATTTTTAAAGAATTTATGACTTGGTGTTAGATTGACTAATGTATGAGGAGCTCACGGTGTTGACTACAAAGGCCTTGCTTTAGGAAAATGGGGGGCTTCTAGCTGCAACTAAATGTGGCCCCAATAATGGAAGATCTTGTGGTTATATAAAATCACAAACATAATAATAAATTCACGAATGATGCCATATGAATCAAAATACTATCACAACTCCATATACCCCTCAAAAGATATCATGGAGTCTCAATGTACATCATATGTGATAAAAAATAGTAGAAAAAGTCATATCCTCCATAAACTCCCCTTGGAGAAGTGTCTGATAGAAAAATGAGTGTCACAGACGCTCTACAATTCCAAACTAAGAGTGTGATATGTCCCTGAAAATTTAACAAAAAGTTCTACAACCTCTCCAAAATTCACTCAAAACTAAATTATTGTCCAACTTTTATGGTCGGTCAAAATTCACTCTTCCCAACTCAAAGGCAGCTCACCTATATTTCACTCCCAAGCTCATAACTTTCACATATTAACTTCAAATTAAAAAATGAAACACATTTTGAAAAGTTAACATAAATATATACAAATTTCCAAAATTTCACTCAAAACCAAGGTATTTTTCATCTTTTATAGCCCTCCAAAGTTCACTCTTTTGAAAACCAAAAGTAGCTCTTCACCTCTTCACTCTCAAGCCCATAACTTTCACATATTAACTCCAAACCAAGAAAATAAATCCATTTTGAAAAGCTAAAAAAAGTATCTACAATCTCTCCAAGTTTCACTCAAAACTAAGGTACCATACACCTTTATAGTCTATCAAAGCTCACTCTCTTGAAAGTTTGAGGCAACTCCACAACACTTCACTCCCAAACTCATAACTTACAGATATTACCTTCAAATTCAGTGAGTGATAGCTTTTCGAAAACACAAAAACAAGATATACAAGCTCTAAAAATTTCATTGCAAAAACTCCATGTACAATATGCAATGTCTTTCCAAAGTGATAGGTTCTCCCAAGCAAACAAAGAAGAGGAAAAAAATGATCCTTCACCTCATCTGCCACCTCAACCTCTATGCCATACATCTAAACTAGTGGATTTTGACCACTAAGATGCCACATAGGCTATAATACATCCATGGTCCACCTCCTATCTTCGATAAGTCTATCTACATCATCTACATGGACTTCTAATCCATTAAAAACAACCTAAGAAAAGGTAAAATAAGCTTTATCTTTTGTTTTTTACAATTTCAAACAAACAAACTGAAAGATTAAAACATCTTCAAGTATAGAAATAAAAAAATTAAATGTTTGTTAAATAGAGGTAAAAAAAATAAATTCAAATGGAGTATGACTCCATTTGTTTCTTGAGACTCTAGAAAAAAAAATCCTCCAATTTAACAAACAATTATGTATTTTCACATAATGAACACATTTACAATGCAACAATGGTGTATAATTGAAGAAAATAAAAGGTCTTTCTTTACTCTCATAAACATTCTAAGCAACCTTGGCTACATGGTTTTCTCAAAAAGTGCAAATTCCAAAAGTTAGAGTTTTGACTTTTTTTTTGAGTTACTGTAAATCAATCTTACACTCGCAAATGGCCTAGGACATAAAGGAAAATACTCCTCTAGACAAATTTGGGTCTTCCGAATGTGATGGCAAAATTTGATTTTGATCTTGAGTTGTTCCCTAAAAAATAGAGAGGATTAGCTCTTAGTTTGACTTTTTAGTTGTAATTTGTGGTAATTCGAAGTTAATTTTGCAAATATCTTTTGGAAAATCAAAGATTGGATTTGGTCAAGATCTCTCTTTTAGCGTAATAAGTCATCTTTGATCTAAAAAAAGACAATTTAGATTAATTACCAAAATATCTAGGTTAATTAGGGTTATTTTCAAAATATCTTTGGAAAAAGATCTTGGATTTCATTTAGCCAAGATTTATTAGCTAAATGAAGAGAATTCTATAGAATTCTTCCATTAAACAAAGATTATTTAGAAAATACTTTAGGATAGTTTAGCAAATATCTAGAAATTGAAAATAAATATTTTTCACCAACAACTTATCGAAAAGGAACTTGGAACAAGTATAAAAAAAAAAAAACCTCAAGGTTGTTGATACCCTCATTCTCATAACCAAACTTTGCTTTCATTTCTTTCATATTATCGGTGGGGTCGAAGCACTAATTGAAGTCAGGATCCGACCCAATTTCATTATATCTTTTCATTTTCACACTCTAAAGCATGAGAGGGTCCGTTCAAAGTGAATTCTCTTTGATTTTCTTGAGTTTTAGAGACTAAGCCTCCATTTCCTTTGTTTCATGTGAATTTTGGAAGGAATAGACCTCTAAATTCTAATTTGCTTTAAAATTTCTAAGAAACTAATACTTTGTAGTATTCGAACAGCATTTGGTGTTGATACATTTGAGGCGGCGAAGTTTGACTTTACCAAAAGAGTGTTAGACTAATTCTAACAAAAAAATTCTGTATAATGGAAATTCGAACTTAAATGCTAAATTTCAGTTTAAACACTATTATGTGTACCTCTTTAGGTAATTAATTCGTGATCATTACTAAAATTTTGAGAAACTAGGCTTTAATGTTCGGTTAAACATTGTCATGTGTACCTCTTTTAAAGATTAAAAATTTTAAAATACTATTATTTGTTCATTGACATCGAGTATGCCTAGGGTTGTTTTTGCATAACGAAGCTTTGACTTCTAAAAGTTTAAATTGTCTTGGAAAAACTTGGAATTGCCCCCGTACGATAGAGTTTTTCAAGATTGATATTTTTTCAAAGTAGTTCTAAAATATTTAAGTACTTAAAACCATTAGAGAACCTTTTTGTACACTTGGAAAACACCTTACATGTGGTAGTGATTTGGGTCATTTAATTTTTTGAGAAAATTAGAGAGAATTAGAAAGAATCAAAGAGAATTAGCCAAAATTCTTTAGCTTGATCTCTTGAGAAAACCCTTAGTAGTAGTTAGAAAACCCCCCAAAATTTAGATTAGTTTTCTTTTGTTAGTGTTGTTAAAATTATTCCTAGGAGAAAGTCCTAATTAGATTAGAATACTTTAGTTCGCATAACTTAAATTTATTCCAAAAATCCCCAAATATCATATTAAAGTTGGAAAACCAATAAAACCTAATAGTAAGTGATTCATTTTCAAATTAGACAAAGGATCTAGTACGAACTAGTTGAGAGCAAAACAACACAATTAGCAAACAACACGACTAGGACAAAACAATCAGCACAAGGATGATCGGAAGATGGAATCGCGAGATGTCGACCAATTGCGCTTCACCATATGGTAGGGGTTTGGGGACAAGCCAAGGAGCTAGCAAGCTAGGGTACTAAGTAATCAAAACTAAACTGGAACAATTCCAAAGCTTTGAAATCCAATTCGGTACAAACTAATTCTCTCAAAAAAACTCATAAGCAATTAAGCTAAGGCAATGGTAGCCATGCTCAAACAACTTTTGTTTTTTCACTAAAAAATTTGTTTAAGACTCTCGCTTTCCTTCATAGCCACAACAAGTTCTCATACTTAGCATCTATTACAAAAAGAAAGAGCAATGAATTAACATAACAAATGAGAGAGATGAAGTAGAGGAAAACTTAAGAAGTTGGAAGAAAGAAGGTGACGAGAGACAAAGAATCTTTATAATTAATAAGGTATGAACACTTAGATTTGATATTTTATTCTTCATACTATTCATTAAATTGTTGGTTAATCATTAATTAGGATTTCTATAGGGATTACTAGGTTAGACTTTGGCTAAATTTCATTTTATTAGGCCTAATAAACAAAATAGATAAAACAAAATGCCAACTAATATCTTTTGGATGATTAGAAAAATTACAAGATAATTAGAATTAATTTGATTTGATTTGATTTAGTAGATTTAAAGGTTTGGGGGTATTAGAATAATTCCTAATTAATTAGGAATTGTCTCAAATACAACCAAAATTAATAAAATCCCATGACTATTAGTAGGAAAAACAAAGTTAAAACAAAAATACAACAACAAACAAGGATTAATTTCAAATTGCGTCATGGACTAACCAAAAAATGGAGGAGGCATCGGATTGCTATGAAACAATTCATCTCGCAGTCCTTAAGGACAGTACAATCGACTCATTCATAGGCAAGGTACGTTAAATTCTTCATGTTTTGCTTTTCAATTTCAAGATGATTCAAAAATTCGTTTGATAGGAGAAAACTTAGAAAATATTGAATAAAATTAGAAAATTAACCTTAAAAAATTTTGAATTAGATTTTGAATTTAGAAAATAATAAAAAAATTTAACTATTTACAATTAGATGAACTTTATTTGAAATTTGGATGAAAATTTAATATTTTCATCCAAAAGAATCAAACAAAGGAATCTTAGAATCTCAAGAGGATTTAAAATTTTTAGATTAATTATGAATTACAATTGTTCGCTTAGATTAAGAGTAATTAATGAATGAAGTTTAATTCATTAAACTTTTAAATAAATTTCATCCATTAATAACTTTTTCATTAGGAATTTAGTATTTAAGTGTTTTACCTAGTTGGAAAGGTAATTTTTGAACTTTCATCTTAAAAACATAAAAATCCTAAAAATAATAATTTGAGAATAGAAAGTTTGATTTACGTTAGATTAAAAGATAATTCAAAAGAATCTTTAAAAAATCTCTAAAGAATCATTTAAATTAGAAATTGATGAGGGAATCTTTTGAGGATTCTAGAACCTATTCTTATTTTAAAATTATTTTAATTTTGAGTGAAAAAAATTTGGATGAAGTTTGGTCCTAATTTGGATGAAGTTCTTCGATTATTGGTCAAATTAGGTTTAGTTTTAGAATTAGCTAATTAACATAATTAGAAACTCAACCCTCAAATTTGAATTTATTTCAATTAGTTTTACAATTTTTTTGTGGATGAAGATTATGAAGTAGTTTAAGGTTCAATATTCATCCATTCATTTCTTTCACTAGGAAAGTCAAAATTGAACTTACTTTATCATTATAGAAAAGGCAATTTATATTCTACAAGTTAGGTTAGATTGATTTTAGTTTGAATTCATCTTTTCATTAGATATTTGACTTAATTAATTGAAGTTCAATAGTTTTATGATTTAAGTGATTTGAGTTCAATTAGGATATTACAAACAAAGTGTCCATTGCTTGGAAGGTGCAAATTCAACTTAGATTATAAACACCTTAAGATAATTGATTAAACAAGCCGCTAGAACTTGTGTGCACATTTTAACTCAAAGGGTGATGTTTAAAACACTCACAATTACCTTCTCACTCACATAGTCACTATCTCTCATACTTCTTATTAAAGTGACACAGAACTCTCATTACATTTTGGTCATTTCAATGTGGTATGTTTAGCATTCTATCAAACACAAGGAAAAGACGAAAGCCTTGGACTCATTGAGCTTGTAGAGGGTTTGCAAGCTTTAGAAGTGGGAGGCTCATTGGTAAACCTCTTTTTCCTTTACGTTGTTATTTGGTTGTTTTTAAATTGAATTAATGGAAACCATGTATTTATCATGTAATATTGTAGTGGAAATGTAGTCTTTTGTCATCTATTGTGAATTATAGTCTTAGGCTATTGAAGATGGAGTCGCAAGCTAGTTAAAATGGAGTTGCAAATGCTATGTACTTTTGAACCATAGTTGTAGTGTAGTCAAAATGTTGTGGCAATCTAGTTAAAAGGTAGTCACAAATTCCATCTTGTTTTGGCATGTAGTAGGATTCTACTCAAATGTAGTTGTAGTCTAGTGGAAATGTAGTTGCATTATAGTTGGATTGTATTTAACATGTAGTCGCAATGTAGTTGGATTGTATTCAACATGTAGTCGTAGTGTAGTCAAAACGTAGTCACAAATTCTATCTATTGTTTCACTATAGCTACAGTATAGTCATAGACTCATAGTTCAATTGCAACATAATCACAATTACTATAAGTAGTAGTAAAACTTTAGTTATAGAAGCCCAACAATCTCAATGGCCATATTTTATTCAAGAATGTGCTTTCCTAGAATGTCTACACTACTTTGCAATGCTATTTGTTTGTCCTTGTATTTTGTATTTGAACTATTTTTTTTGGCATGTGTGCACTGCATGCAATGTCTTTAGGAATACATATAAAAATGCTTGCCTTGGAGAATAGGCAAGATGAATTTGATAAGTTCAAAATAGACATGCTAGCGAGTACCAATAGCACCACGAAGACTATGGAAGTACTACAAGAAACTTTGATGCATTTCATATAGCAAGGGAACAATATCAAAAGCGTTGCTAACAAAGCCTTGACTATGGAGATGGCACCGTTGACTATAGAGATGGCACTAAGACCCTCTCAATCTACCAATGCAAGAGTTCTCAAAATCTTTGACGACCCTTATGAATTGGATGTTACAATCCCCAACATGGACTTTGAAAAAGATCAACAACAAGCATTAGTCAATGATGGCAAGCCTAATGCAGTATTGAAGGGGGACAATGTTGTTGTCATGGAGGAGAAAGAAGGGGACAATGTTCTTGTCATGGAGGAAAAACAAGGGGACAATGTTGTTTTTGCGGATGAAAAACTTGGGGACAACATTGTTCTCTTGGAGGAGAAAGAGGTAGACATTATAGTTGTCGTGGAGGAAGAGTCAAAAAGGTCAGCAACAACAATAGTCGTAGAGATCACTCTAAGGGTCGAGAAGAAAAAGGCTTGTGACAAGAAGGTAGTTGAGGTTGCAGCATGTAAGAAGTTGTAAGACTTTTGGTTGACAAAGGAGAGGGGTAAAAAGAATGGTCAAGAGAGGGGCACAATCCAATGCTTTTTTAGTTGTTCTCGTAATGTTGACAATAGAGAGGAGCTTCAATTTTGTAGTGTGGAGTTTCTTCAACAGGGAAATAAGAAGAAAGCAAGTGTAGTTGATATTCCCCTTGTATCATTAGATTAGATATGGCCCCATTAGAAGACTACAAGTTTCCCACAATGGGAAACTCGATGAACTACACCACTTCAACATGTTGATGTGATTGGGAGGCAACTACATTGGATTTTTTATTTTTTTATTTTTTTTGTTCGTCTTCTTTTTCAATTTCACGACTATATATATACAATTTTATGTTTTTTAGTCTTTATAACGATTGACATCAGTTAGCCATTCCCTCACTATTACAGGAACATCGTGGGGAATAGGTCTGAAACGGCCCTTTAGAGCTGCTCAAAAACATTTAATATTGTAGACACAACTTCTAGGTCTAAAGGGGTCTCTAATTTTGGAGACAAAGATCTCAACTATGTTGAACTCAAATCAATTCCTCTACACCGATTGTGGTACTATTAGAAGAATCAAAGGCTTATGTTTGTAATGAAGATAACCAAGACTATCATGAGATCCATGGTTTGGGATTGGAAGAGTCAGATCTTGATGATTTTGAACGAGAGGATGAAATAACTCCTCCAAAGAAGACAAGACGTAATTATGATTTGAACCTCAAGTTCCAAATGGTATAGGCTATCCAATGCCCTTGGACAGAGATGAAACTCTTGGCAAAGGGACTTTTATACATGGTTTGCTGCCAAACTTATACAAGCCAACATTAGAAAGAGGGAGGTTGTCATGGGACCAAGATTGTCAGACTTAATATCCTAAAGAATATCCTAAAGTAATATGAAAAGTATAAATTACACATTGCAAATATATTTTTGTTTACTATGAAGTGCCCCACCATGGTTCTTCAATAGATCAATCACTACAACTCAATTGAGTCATAAAGCAAATGTGTACATTTTGCCACTTTCTTCCAATTTTTTTCTAAAGGGAGATCAATTCTTGAATTTGAGTCTAGATCTAAGTTTTATTCTTTCCTTGATTTGCCTAGTTTTCCATCTATAGATTAATTAGATAGCTCTGGATGGATTATGGCAGCCTAGATGTATTCATTTCTATATCAGAAAATGAAAGCAATGTTCACTAGTGATGATTTTATTGCCATGACATGTGATGAAACATTTGGTGTGGTTAAAAAAAGCTACATAGTTGTGCATGTGTATGTTATGCAAAACATGACTATGGTGCCTTTACTTGTGGCATTGCATCAAGTTTCCAGTGATGGTGCAACAACTAATGGCTCAATTGACTTGTTGGATGATTGCTAGATACTCTTGTCCTATTTCTTGTCCCCTTAGCCTCAGGCAAGTGGTTTTTAGCTCATAACTTTTGTATCATTTGTTCATCTAGCAAGAAATTTGGAGGAAGGTACATGCAATAGTTTCAGACATTGCATAATTTTTTCAAAATTTTTAAAATTAGTATAATATTTTTAAATAGCCCCCAATTGGATGTCTACTTCATGATTTTTAGTACTATTTTTGACGGATAGACAAGAATTTGAAGCTCAAAATTGATATTCATGGACTTCTACTAAAGTTACACAAGTACACTAAAGAGATTTTTTTTAAATAGTAAACTATCCACCTTTCACAAGTGCTAAAATTGCACTACCTTTGCACAAGTGTAGAGAATACAATCTTTTTTCCCAATGATGAAAATGGCTAAAAGGAGCATCTTCAAGTTAGAAAAAATGGGTATTTTTTTTTTGAATTTTTGAACTATTATCTAAAAATCAAACATCAGAGTGTCCATTTGGGGGGGATTTTCCATTGTATTTTTTTGGTTCATAGATTTAGAGATAAATTTTTCTAGGTCTCAATTTTTACAGACATACTATTAATCTCATGTTGTAAAACTTATCCATATTTTATTTCATTTAATAAAAAATTATTTCAACATGTCACAGTTCTGCAGCACTAAGGCCGTTTTGAGCCAAAAAACAACGAGTGTTTCTTGCAACAACCTCGCTAGTTGGTGTTCTAGCTTCACAAGGAGGATTGGATTCTATAGCTTTTGCCAAAAAATTAATTTGTTTTGGTGCAGATGGTATTTCAACAATGCAAGGACAACGAACAAGTGTAACCACCCTATTGAAGGAGAAGTTAGCTTCGTTCATGCAAGGTCAACATTGCATTCCTCATCGTGTAAAATTGGCAGTGAAGACTCCCTCTAACCTTGACCTATTTCATGTGATTGAAGATGTTTGTAGTATATCCTAGAAGTATTTTGTCTAAAATTCCAAAAAGTATGCAAAGTTCCATACTCTCGAGCTTCTTTTAGATACTAAGAACTTAAGATTATTGAAGAATGTAACCACTCATTGGATGAGCTTGATAGTTCTCTTGACATGAGTGCTATTTTGTGAGCATGCAAGCATGAGCCTATGAGTGTTGAGCTTAGAAATTTGAGGAAGCATTAGAAAAGTTAATAATATTTCAAAAAATATATTCCATCTTGAAATTTGAATCAAAATTTATTATTTTCAGTAAATTTCAATACCTACTACCATGGACCTATTATCGTGGATATGTAGAATTTAGATGAAAAATTGTAATTTTCAATCTTGTCTAGAAGTATAAACTATGAAGATGAAGAACCCAATTGATGTGAAAGATGAATGAAGATGGAAATAAGTTTGTTTAGAATATTGGTTGATCATTGACCCCTCAAGGTTGATGAGAAGGTACCAATAATTTTTTCTTGATGTGTTGTTATTGGATTTGTTTAGATTCTAGGAAAAAAAATTGTTGATAAGATTTCATTATGTGCGGAAAGAAGTTAGCTGCAACAAGTTTCATTTTTGTTGATCACTATCTTATGGTAGCGTGGATCTTCTCAAGGCCAGTGGGAGAGGTACCTACATTTATGTCTTAATGTGTCAGTAATCACACTTGTTAAGATTTTAGAAAACATTGTTCAAATTGTTCAAATCATAAAAAAGTATTTGGTTGATAGGGATTATTTTTGTAAGGAATGAGCTTAGTGACACCACAATGTTGATTAGTTGATCATTGTCCCCTTATGAGACTTCTAGGGATTGAAAGCTTCTGTCTTGATTAAACAGTGTTTGGTTGATCATTCCCTTCTTTCTATTTGGTACCCCTTAGCAATGAAGAAAGCCTCCAACCGCGGAATTTTTGTTCATTTGTTTGTGACTAGGGGTCTCTCTCCTTAGCCTCAAGAAGTACCAAGCAACAAGAGGGGAGTGATCATAAAAATCTAAATTTCAATAGAACAACATCATTTGATTTCAAAAGAATCCTAATTAGTCACTAATTTTTTTCTTCTTAAAATCTAGCAAAATCAATAAATGGCACATCAAGGTTGTTCAAGAGACTACAGTAATAGTTCCAAGGTAAATAGGTATTAATAAAATTTACTAAAAATAATAGATTTTAGCCAAAGATTTTAGATGGAATCTCTAAAAAATTGTATGCTCAAAGGCTCACAAGCTCGCGCTCATACACTCATAGAATTGCAACCATGGTTGCTTTGAGGCAACTTATGAGTGAATGTAGGAGTGTCATTGGCAAGATGAATCTAGATTCCATGAACAAGGAGAAAAAAGGAAACTTCTAAGCTAATTTTTTTGCTTAAGTTGCTTTATGTATGCTTTCTCTATGATTGATGTCAATGATCTCTTAATAGTGTATTTATAATTCACTTATAGTCTTATATTTTGCAAAAAGTTTCATAGAAGAAAGCTCAATTTATTCTAGATAAATTAGTTGATCCTTATCATCCACTAGATATGGCATGTGTGCTTCCCCTCTTGGAGTCAGTAGATGCCTTCATTCAGTTTGCCCAAACACGTGATGAATACGTAATTATGTGATTTTGTAAGAGCCCTTCAAACATGCTTTACAAAGTTGTTTGCATTGTACATCACTAGTGAAGCTTTCATTGGAAAGGATTTTTTGGGTTTCCAACATATGGTTAATCTTGACCATGACCAAATTCAACTTAAGTGGAGTGACATGGATTTAAACACTAAAAGGCAACATTTATGCTTCATAGCCACAATTAGCTCATGCTCCAGACTATCATGGATGCTTATAGAGTATTGTATCCACAATATTGGTTGCAAAGGTCAATTCCAAATGTTTCATTTCTTCAGCACTTCCACGTGCTTAAGAATTCCTATAGACAGGCTGAGTGGATGTGATGTGATGAAAATAAGTGCTTCATTCCTATACTATTGGACTAGTTTCACTAGTAGAAAACTACGTTGCAATCAACAAACACTAGTTGACATTTTTTGTCAACTATGTTCACTACAATGCAATTTTCAGAAAATTGCATTCCCTGCAACACAATTTTCAAAAAACTACGTTGCAATGAACGCAGTTGACAAAAAATGTCAACTAACATTTGTTGACTGCAATGCAGTTTTCTTCCAGTGTTTGAGTTAGAGTTCCAACAACCTTTCTTCAAAATGGCTATGGTTTCAAATGCTACTAAAGAACCTAGCCCAAAGTATGTATGAATATGTTAAACTAGCTTAAATTGCCATGATTCATGTACTTAGGTCTACTAAAGATGAACAATGTTTTTCTTCTCTAAGGTTTTTGAAAGACCGATTGAGGAATCGATTATTTGATGGCAATCTCAATTTCATTGGTATTCTAGTTAACATGCATACTCAAAATGTTTATAACTTGGAAGCCTTTCCAATGATGAGTGCTTTCTACTATGGGTTAGTTCATGTGATCAGGGCCGATATGGCTTGATAGGATAAATTTGGAGGTTTTTTGTTGATAGCTTACAATTTTGTTGATAGATTTTACAACTAGACAACTTTCACATTCTAGATTCATTCTCTATCTTTATGTTCACAATTTTTTATTTTGTTATTAGATGAGATGATAGAGCTAGTTTTTGATGAAGTTTGTCATTGTTAGGCTCAATTTTGTTTACTTGTAGTTTAGTTCAATTTTAGATTACTTAGCTTATTTTGTTTACTTTTGTAATAGAGATTTTTATTAATTTTATGTTGGCTATTTTATGCAAGCTTCTTCACTTGAATTCTACAACAATTTCAAAGTATAGCTAGTAGAATAGTACCCGCATCCTTGAATTTATTTGTGCCATTTTATTTGTAATATGATTTGTAATCCTTTGTGCATTCATGTTTATATGATGTAGTGTCACTACAAGAAAACAATGTCTAAATTGACTAACAATGTCTAAATTGACATAAAAATGTCTGAAATGATAGAAAATTGACAAAAACTATCCAACTTAGCCCTTCCGAATTGACTCAAAATGTCCGAATTGACAATGCTCCCTTGTAGTGTGTTGATGCAATTTAGATTGTAGTGCAACAATTTCATCATTCTAAATTTCTCATTCTACTATCAAAGTGTGCTCGTGTTCTCTTCAAGTTAGTTGCATTTCTTCAATTTGGGGTAAGTGATCTTTCTAACTTCAAAATTGAAATGAATACATTTGCGGGTTACAATTCTCATTTTGCCATCAGAGTGTTTGTTTGTTTTGTACAAGTCTGTTGCATTTCTTCAATTTGGGACTCCTTTATGGTTACCTTAACTTCAACTTCACAATAATATTTCAACTTAGAACTATCAATGTTTGTGGGTCACAATTTTCATTCTCTCATCAAAGTGTTTATTTATTTTGTGCACATTTGTTGAATAAAGCACGTATTCTTTCCAAGCTATAGTAGAGGTAATTCATCAGTACATAGTGCATGGCTTATCATTATTATAGCCACACAATATATGCTTTTGCATTTTGATTTATATAGTTGTGTCCTATACACTTTCTCAAATTTATTGTAGTGCCACTACTTCTATTCGAAAACGAGAATACAGTACCACACTTTAAGTCCAAAATTCTTTGTTCAATGCCAAGATTTGAATCCAAATTTCCTTCATAGTGCCATTATATCACTCTCGGATGTTGTAGATGTTGCAAAATGAGTCCCACAACTTTATTTTTGTCGCCACTTTTTCCGCCCCATAAGAACCCAGAGTAGCCATTCTAGAACCATAGATTTCAGATTTTATGCCTCTACGAAGATTCACTAAAACCCCCCCCAAAAAAAGACTTGGACAGGACGTGTAGTCATTGTTACGGGAGCGTAGAGATGCCACGTTCTCAAGGTGAGGAACGCCGGGTTCGCAAAGAGGGGTACCTGTACCTTTGATCCTTGCGACCAGGACCTTCCAGCGGCTGGGGAACGAGAAATTCAAATGCGGGAGTACGCGCGCAATTCAAATCTTCTCAAGGGAGGGCGGGAGCGGGAAAGCTTGGGCTGGTGTGCCTATGTGGTTGCAGTCCTTGTCCCGGACAGCGCTCCCGCTAACCCCCCATTCTTCACCATCGCCTTCGCACTCTCTCGCTCAGCTCACGCCTCGTTTGCTGCCCTCGCCTCGGTGGTCGCTCGCTCGCTTGCTGCACATATAAAGTTCCTCGCAGTCCATCGATCGATTGTCTGCTCTGTATTTTTGTGCTTTTACTGCCTACTCCTTGGAGCGTGTTTCTCGTGGTTGTGTCTTTCTGTGGACGGGTTTCCAGATTTTCGTCGTTGTTGATAGCGTGGGTTTGTTTGTGCACGCTTGGGGGTTTGAATTGTGTGTGAATTTCGTCTCTGTCTCTTTTGGTCCGCCGGAACTGTTTCCCATTCTGTTTCCCGGTGCCTTATCTGCTTGAGTCTGTTTAAGGGTTTGGTTTTAGGGTTTGTTGTTCGTGTTCGTGTGTTGCTTTTGTTGCCATGGCCGCTTCCGACTCCACCCCTGTGGTCGACCCCGTGCCTGCCGAAGAGTCCGTGGAGGAAGTGAAGGCGGACGAGAAGCCTGCGAAGGGGAGGAGTTCTAGGGTGGCGAAGGCGCCTGTGGAGAAGAAGCCGAAGGCGGTGAAGGTTCCCAAGGAAAAGGCTGTAAAGGTTCCGAAGGAGAAGGTGGCGAAGGAGAAGGCTCCGAAGGCACCGGCGTTGCATCCGTCATACCTCGTGGTAAGTGCCCTATTCCGGATGGATTGATGCGCCGTGTTCTTTGCGAACGTTTATGTTTCTTGATAGATTCGCAGGGTGGGGGTTGTTTTCTATGGTTATGTTCTGTGCGTTTGTGTGTCAATGTGGTCGTGGTTTTAGAGTATATTGGAAGGACTTCTCGGGACAGCATCTTGTATGACATTTGAGTAGGAGGTCGGCGTGCGCTGATGAATTTTGACGTTGTGAATGTTGGCAGATGGTGGTGGAGGCGATCGGCGCATTGAAAGAGCGAACGGGTTCTAGTGCGTATGCCATCGCAAAGTACTTGGAGGACAAGTACAAAACGGGTCTGCCCCCGAACTTCAAGAAGATGCT
Source organism: Straminergon stramineum (assembly GCA_963920665.1). Lineage (NCBI taxonomy): Eukaryota > Viridiplantae > Streptophyta > Bryopsida > Hypnales > Calliergonaceae > Straminergon > Straminergon stramineum. Next base: position 20,415,501 of record OY987263.1, on the reverse strand, counting down.
GACGATCCAGTTGCGTAACTTGACGAAAGCGGGGAAGCTGGTGAAGGTGAAGAACTCGTTCAAGCTGTCTGACGAGTTGAAAAAGCCCGTGAAGGCGGCCAAGGCTCCGAGTGCTCCCAAAGCAGTCGCGAAGGTGGCGCCGAAGGCGAAGGTCGTCAAGAAGCCATCGTCTGCCGGTCGCGTGAAGAGCAAGAGTGCCGGGCCGACTGTTGCCAAGTCCAAGGTCGTCGGTACGAAGGCGACTAAGGTGGCGAAGCCCACTACGGTGACGAAGCGCAAGGCCGTGGGTAAGACGACTGCGCCCCCAGCTAAGAAAGCCAAGGTTGCGGCTCCTGCGAAGAAGACGGCCCCAGCCGTGAAGAAGGCGAAAGCTGCATCTCCTGCGAAGAAGGCTGCTCCAGCAGTGGCGGCGAAGAAGCCCGCAGCAGGTCGGAAGCCTCCGACTGTGCGCAAGATGGTGACGCCGAAGAAGGGTCCGAAGACCGTGAAGGCGAAGGCGACGAAGTCTTCGGCCAAGTCCCCCTCGGCGAAACCTTCAGCTAAGAAGGCGAAGAAGTGAGATCTTTGCTCTGCTGGTCAGTACTGAACTGGTGTTTATGAACACCACCATTTTGGAGGAATGCTCAATTTCGTGACGGGGTTTGATGGGGTTGGTCCAAGGGCTTGTGATTTCTGTCTAAAGATGTTTGAATGCATATCTGCTGTGGGGTTAGCTTGTTCAAATGCACGCAGTATCACATTGTCTTTTTTGCTTGCGTCGTGGTTGTGAAGAAACCCTAAACGGGCAACCACGGCCTTCATGAATCCTTGTTCTCAAATGTAGCCGACAGGGGAAGTCCATTATTGCCGGTTTCTATTCGACGACTCTGCGACATTCCGAAGGGACTACCCATGCTTCCCCTTAAAATGGAGGCAGATGCTGTTATTCAAAATTTGCCCTCATGTTCTGTCTTGAGGATCTTCGACGGGATCCTAAATCCAAGTGACCCTCGCCTATACTTGCTGTGACGAAGGCGAACAAGTGAGATCTTCCGCGGACGTGCTTCATGAACATCAGTTTTCTTGTGATCGTCAGGGAACTTCAATTCCTCCGCAGCCAGTTTCACGTCGACGGCTGCTCACTCCTCAAGGCTGAAGCGTAGACGAATTGTCGGGGGACTACAGGTACAAGGCTTGGACTGCATTCAAGTGCATGAGTCCACGCCTATCATGGACAGAGGAACCCTGACACTCTTGTACAACCGGACCGCGCAGTCTTTATGTACCTCAGATCTGGCCGCCCTCTGCGAAAAATCTCCTGGTAGTGGATGGGAACTGCAGAAGTTCCACTCAACAGATTCTGAGTAAAAAGCTTGAAGCTTGGTCTTGCGATGCCATTGGATTCCAGGAGGTACACTTCGTTCGTATTTCACATTCTAATGAGTTGTTTTTTCTGAGTGCTTACCTAGTTTAGGTTGTAAGAAATCTTGCGGCGGTGAGAACGTTGCATTGGATGGCCACCGATGCCTCACTGCAACTTAACAAAAGCTTCACTCAACAATTTCTGAGTGTGAAGCTTGAATCCTAAGTTGCAATCTTCATACGATGCCATGGACTTCGTGTTGAAGTTGTATGTATGGTAGGCAGACCGTATATGGATCCCAGCCCAGTTGGAATCCCTAGTCAAGGACCCAATTTCATCCTTTTACAATATCACCCTCTTTCTAATGTAGTCAATAAATTGCATTTAGTTTGGAATTGGGGTTCAAAGGCTTAGAATTGGGTTGAAAATTCAATGAATACCACCATAAGGTGTGTACACATGGCAAAAGTGTCGTTCATTATTTCATAATTTGAAGGGATGCTTTTGGATTGTTATTGGGATCGTGTAGAAAATTAAGAGTCACATTAGATCCTAGATTAGTCCCTCACAATGGGAAGCAATGTGATTTTGCTTTCAATATCTATAAATTTTAATGTATTATTTTCAAAGATGATTTGACCATAATAATTGGGAAATATTCTTTAGTTTGTTGTGCTTTTGCTAAATTTTTTTCATGAATCTAATAAGTGGAACTATGAATAGTGGCAAAATAAGTATGATCCACAATGGGCTTTCTACCTTGTCTCAACTTAAATCTTGGATTCCATATTTACATGACATAGAAAAGAAATGGCAATTTATGCTCGATGCTATTGAAAATTTTAGTAGAGTGTAAGAAATAGCAATTGTAATATCTAACCTCTACATTGATCAAGAAGGTATCTTTAACCCTATAAGAATATGCCCCCTCAAACAAGGTAGTCAACAAAATTCTCCAATTGTTGAACCAATAGATGCATAAGTGCATTTTCTTTTTCTATAGTTAGCAAAGAAGTCATCCATTAGTCTTCGATGTCCTTATAGGGTTAAGGGGATTAATCATGCACCTTCTACTAAGCATTTTCCTTTGAGTATTGGAAATGTTGCCCTCTCATCCTTTTCACAATAAGAAATGCATAATAATAAACAATGAAAGAAAATAATTTTGAGCAATTTTTGTAGGTTTGGCATAAATTATGAAGTTGTTCATTTTGGGGGTCTATGTGGAGTTTTTTGGAAGTCACCTACAAGTGCTACCTATACTTTATCATAATCATTGCTTATTGAAATTATGCAAAAACTAACTGAGATTTGGTGCTACCTATACTTTATCATAATTATTGCTTATTGAAATTATGCAAAAACTCACTGAGATTTGGATTAAGAAACATGTTTTTTCTAGCAATTAAAAGAGAAGGAAACATATGCTAAAGTGAAAGTTGAAAACTTTGACTCCAATGTTCTTAGTAGTAGAACACCAATTAATGAGAACAATAATAATCCACATATAAAGCACATACACATGCTTAAATTTTTTTTCTAACTACAACCATAATGGTTAAGTCACATAATATCACTTGTTCAATGACTTCTTCAATTGGCTTTCTTTCTAGTCTTGTTTCTCCATTCATGTCCTTATTTTAGGAGTTGGCATTTGGAAAGTTGCATTATCTTCATTGTTCAAGTAATACATTTTTATACTAAAAGAGCCTAAAAGATATTCTAGAATTCATGTGGAGTATATGGATGAATGGAATTGAAAGTGCTAGTTGACAATGGTAACTACACAAAATTACAATCTATTTTTGAAATTGATCCCAGCATACTTATGCCTAAAATGTATACTTGTATTTATGAGACTCTTACTTTCAACACTTTGAAAATTGATAATTGTTTCATGTAGTGTTCAAAAATTCACTAGTAGAAACCCGGATTTTTTTAGACGTTAGTAACAAACAAGCATGTTTTCTGGAACAGAAGTAAGAAGATGGGATTGTGGTTGCAAAGATGGGATTGTGGTTGCAAAGATGGGATTGTGGTGGCAAAGATGGGATTGTGGCGGCATGGTGGTAGAATTGAGTTGGGTGTTTCAAAAAACATTTGGATGTCCAGGAAAATGAATTGATGTTTTATGCAATGCTGATGTTTCAGTAGACATTTAAAAAAATATAGTCGTGTTCTGTACAATGTCCAAGAAAACAACAACTTGCTACGTTGATAAGGAATTTCGGTTTAATAGTGGGTAACTTAGTAGAAGTTACTATGGGCTAGGGTAAAATACTAACCATATAGAAAAACATAGAGGAAGGGCAACTCCTTGGAGGCTTTTAAAAAAGGATTGCATGGAGGGAAAAAAAATAGCAAGATGACTTCATTTTCCATTGCACTTCCAATGTAGCTCTAATTATATTAATAAGTCCCCCAAAATTAGTCTAATGCATTCTACATTATCTAATTTCTAGAAATATGTATTTTCATTCTCCCATATATTTTAGAGTTGAACATAAATTGTTCTCAATTTTAGAAGATTATTTTTCCAACAATGTATGAAATTTAATCCATCCTACTCTTGTTGTAGTTCTTGTGTTTACCTTCTTGTAAACAACTAGACAAGTAGGGGTTCTAAAAAATGATTTTGTTATTTCTTGGAGTTCGTATTGAAGTAACTTCATTCCTCCTTGATATGGCATCCAATAAGGATGAAGTGGCATGCCACATCAACATACTTTGACACCATCTAAAAATTTGAACAATATTTTTATGGACATCAACTGAGACATTAACTCAGACATCAACTATGACATCAATTGAAACATCCAAATATTTTTTGCAATATCAACTAAGACATCAACTGTGACGTCTAGATCTTTTTTATGATATCAAGTTCAACAACTTTGTATAATTTAGAAAATTCAAATATCCCATGTGGTTTGTCTTCCCTCCCACCACCGGCTTGTATAAATAGCTTGTTCTTTAATGTCAATATACTCACAATAAGTGTCTTGTTAAGCCATGGCATATAAACACCAAATATAGTGTATTGTGTATGATGTACAATGTATGGCATATTGTATATAATGTATGGGATATGGTGTACATCAAAGTTGATGTTGTAAAATGTCATTGACGTCAAATCTTATGTCTCAAAAAAGGTCTTGACATCAAAGTTGATGTCACTAAAAACAATATCAAAATTCTTCTTGACATCAAAGTTGATGTTGTTCAAAACACTATTAATCTTTTCAAACATCATAATGTCAGGTGCTACATCAACTCTCACATCATCTCTGGGTTGGATGAAAAAAATCCCATGTGGCACTACCCGCCCACATGGCGCTTACATGGAAGTGATGTAGCTATCATATGGTGCACTTTTGACCCCTTCTTTGACCATGTTTTTTGTGACATTCTTCTAAAAACAAGGCATATTTTTTCCAAATTTCCACATGTTTTTGCCATGTCAATCTTGATGGATTTTTCTAGACATCCACAAAGGACATGCTTCACGTTTGAATAAACCTTTGGCCACATTCATGGACTTGTTAGAAAAAACATGGGGGCCTTCTAGCAATTGCATGCATAGAGAATTTGGAATTATTTTTTGACTCCCAACAACACAATGTACAAAAAAATTGAGAATTACAATTCTTGTATTCAAATGCTTATTTTACATGGTTTGGGGAATAAATAACTTATTAGAAGGTTTTCAATCTTGAGCTAAATGTTTAGGGTGAAAGAAGAGTTAACTCATTTCTTAAAGGTGTTCACGTATAGCTTTTCAAGAACATTGTAATTCAATTCAATCCATGTATTTTGTAATTATTGGAGGTATATTGTACTACAAATTCAAATATTCAATAGTCATTGTAGTGATTTTTCCAAAACTAATGATTAGACTATGGGTAAATGTTTCTAATTTGAAAATGTTGCATAAGCTTTAATTAACCCCTAAGCGCACCAACATATATTTTCTAGATGATGAACATATTGAAACTGGAGTTTCGTCCTCCTTACTGCTTGGATGAAAGTTATTCTAATTTGTGGAGATATGTTATGAAGTTGTTGTTCTATCTAAGGGTTGGATTTGGTGTTACTAGAGTACATATTTTTCTAAAATTACAAATGTGAAAGTATGTCAAGTGGTCAAATTGCATTGACTTTAGTTCAAACTTAGATTTGCCAAAATGAGGTTATAGATTTAAAGAACACAAAAATTTCAAAAAATCACTATATGAAGAGAACCTCATTTCAAATCCATTCCAAAAAGTTTTATTCAAAAATGATAATATTTTGCTTGTAATCAAATTTTGAAGGAATTTTGGAATTTCTCTTTTAAATTTTATAAAAAAAAGATTGGTGATAGCATTGGTGAATCTAACCATGTAGATGGAATCTAAAAATCAAAATCTACAACTTTTATTTGTAAACCAATTCAAAATTATGCTTCCAAATAGCGCTTTATAATAATCTTTATTAAATTGTCAATTCTGGAGATGATTTTGGACGTTCAGGGATTAAATGATTTCAAAAAATAAAAGTTATGGTCATGATGGGCAAATATTTGTTATATTGTAATCCTTATTGTAGAGGGTTAATAAGTCTAGGTATAAAAGATCACTATTTGGTCTCTAGAACAAGTATTTAGTGTTTTTCAACTTTAGTCTAAATTACTATCATTCAATGTATTTTATATGCTTGATTTTCTAATGTGTTCTTTAGGAGAGTTCATTGGCATTCACTCCTTAGAAAGCATTGTGCAATCAAAGTCAAGGTATTGTTTATTCTTTGGTGGTAAAAGTTATATATTTCTAGGAAAAAATAGGGCTATGTAAATTCATTTTGAAAATATCCACAAAATATTTTGAGAATAGCCTAGAATATTTTGTGAATATGCTAATTATTTATAGTCCACTTTAAACTATCCAAAGATCTCATATCATTTTATATATTATAAAAGAGTAACCTTCCCATGTGTTCTAGGGCCAAAAATTTACATAGAGATAACATTAAAATTTCATATACAAAAGAACACAAAAACTTGGACAACTATAATGTATGGATTGAAAAAGATTATTCCAATGATAGAGGTCTCTCAAAGAACTTTGGATGGTGTGATAGACATGCTTTACATTCTGCACCCCCCATCGTAAGTACTTGGGTGCCCAATATTGCACAACTCATTGTATAGTGGATGAATAATTTGAAAATGTCATCTATAAAAATTCATCCTAATTTTTCCATTGGTCATTTCTTCATGAACTTTCAACTCATCATTTTTATCTTGTTTGTCTTGTGTTCCTCCCACTATTTTGTTCTCCCAATTCTATTGCCACTCTCACATTGTTGTCACAAGTAGAGGCACTTGGAGGAGCTATAATGTCAAGGCTATTGTTGCTAACTGTATTGTTTTTACAAAACCACATATAAGTGGAGCTTAGAGGCAAAGGCGCTCATATAGGGATCATTTTTATTACCAACTTTATTGCCATTCTTTGTGCTTATATCATGAAGCTTGATCTTTCATGAGGTAGAGCAAAGCTAACCCTAGTTGTCTTTTCCTTGTATAGGTATTTCATACATACTCTTTTTCAACTTGAAGTGCATAGGTTAGATTTTGAAAATAACTTGTGTAGTCAACTTCCAAGCAACTAAGGTTAGAAGGCTTAGGACTACCATTCTAATAGATGTAACTATTACATCGAAGGATGAATAAGTTTGTATAGCATTTGGCAATCATTTGCAATGAGCAAAATTGAGCCCATCTTCCACAATCCTATTCAAAATCTTAAAACCTTACACATAATGTACATGTATTCTTACAATCACTACTATTCTTTGCATAGAGTGTTTAGGGCATATTTCTTACATTTGTATTAGTTGCAACATTAATATCAACTTGTGTAGGTTGTTTTGAAAAAAAATTATGGATTGAAAGGTTTATGCTATATGTTTTACACATATTGGTTTTCTTTGATAATGATGGCAAGTTGGGAAAGGGCACACAATAGATGAGTTCAATAGTTTGATTAGGTTTAAGTCTTTTTGAATCATTTCTTGATGTAACAAATACAAACAACATAGGAGGGTTGTTTCTTTTGAATGCATTGTGACAAATTGCCAAAAATAGTGAAAACCAAACAACTTTCTCAAAAGAAATTGTAGTCCTTTTTTTTAAAAAGAATTTCAATTTTTTATTTAGACAATATCAACAATTGGGTTTTTTTTGCTCCACACTACAAGATTGATGGGAAGTTGTGGGTTCTACATTTTTAATTTCAACATCAATGGAGAGGATTCAACAACAACACTTTTTTTGTTAAATTGAGATTGGTTTAAGGGGAGGGGGTTCAAATTTTTTCAAAATATAGAATGGTGGCAGGGGATTTTTCAATGGAAAGGGGGGAAGGGGGGGGGGTGCTTACATCTTTTTGTATATTATGGAGCTTGAAGATTATAGAATATTTATTCCAACTATAGAACCTCAAAAAGTCATGTATAGAATATGAAACTCCTAGCATTTTTGTATGAAACATTGATTGTTTTCGAATTCAAACTAGGCCCACTATAAGTGATCACACACCAAGCATTGAACATAGAACATTGGTTCTACAAAATATGTGTCCAATACGTACATCTAGACACAAATGAATAACTTTCATAGAAAAAAATTGTTTGATGAGATAAGCTAATATTGTGTGAGCAATGATGTATACAATTCAAGGAATTTTGTAAAAAGTGGAAAATATTCAAAAACTGTGACCATTTGGATTGTTGCCATATCCATAGAATTTCCTCCAATTTCTTGATAATAATCATTTGCAATACCTAACTCATCCTAGAACATATCATGGAAAAAAATTTAAATTAAATTTTAGTATGTGTCTAAAGCTCCTAATGAGCATGATAGGCCAATTTGCCTTAGAGGCAATCAAACTTGCATTCACATGTACCTATACAAAGTTGATGGAGATTATCATATTAAAATAATTAATAAAATTGGAAATTCAACTAGAATGTCTATTATAAATGACTTCATTTGAGAAAATGGGAGCAGAGGAAGGCTAAAATTTTGTTTGTTAGACAATATTTTGGATCACAATCAAAACAATGTCATAGTCAATTGGAATTATTTATTAGACCAATGTGGTATACATTTCACTAGTAAACAATGAATTGAAGGAATTATTTGGTTATTTGCAAGGGGATTAAAGTGAATAGCACAAAGACTTTGCCCTCAAATTACTTAAATTTTTTGTAACCAAATGCTTTTCTAGAGTCTTCAAGTGTTTACACAATAGATTTTGAATTGCAACTTCATGCATAATTTCAAATCAAATAATTTAAACAATTAGAAATCAATTGAAATGTCAATTTTAATGGTAAGTTGTAATACACCATGTAACTTAAACTATTGAGATCTTAGTAAGTAGTTGAAGGTCCAAAATACTTGTGGTAGCCATCAAATGTAATTGTATTTAGAGTATTGAAATCACAAAAACATAATTGAAGTTTGTTGATTTGGATTTCAAGTGATGTCAATTAGACTTTTTATTCACTATTATAATGTAACTAATTATATCATTGATATTTATATCAAAAAGCGGTTACATGAATTGAAATACAAAAATTTGTTTAGTGGTGGCAACAATGGGGAAAAATAAAAATAAAAATAGAGTATGTATGTATGTTTGCTATGTGCCTTCCTTTGTTGGCACTGACTTATTTCTTTTTAAAAGATATATAAGAATCAATATCTCTTGCTTCCAATACAACCATCAAAGGTTGTGTAGAGTATCACAAAGCCCTAGTTTATTAAATTCTTAGGAATCTATAATACACATAAAATGTATATTTTCTAAGCAAGATGTGAATTTTTTTTCCATGATAAATATAATGTGAAATGGTTAAAATGACTAGAAACAACAAGAATTAGTAAATAAGAAAATCTTGAATTGAGAGTTGTTAATAAAATCAAGATTCTTTTTAATATATAGTTGTAGATATAATTTTGTATAGCTTAATTTTATAAATATGAAGCTTATTCCATTTCTATTGTAGAATTTCCATCATCATATTATTCTAATGCTAAATGCTATAATATGAACTAAATGTATTGATCATGCCAATCATTTAAATCACCAATGATTTCATTTATTCTCGCCACAAAAATTAGTTTAATACTTAGGAAGTGACATTGAATGCACTCTTCCTAAAATTTCAAAAAGTACCATCAACTTGATGGCTTAAATTTATATGTGAAGATTGTAAGAAAATTCTTTGAATGACATTAATACATTTGAATATTTAAAATTCATCTCAAATTTTTATCCATTTATATAAAAGATTCTTTTGTTTAGAGAGTAAGAAAAAATTAAAATTAAAATTGGATTTAAATGTTGGGTAGTTAAAGGATGAGACTTGCTAGATGTTCACATTTTTCAACATTTTTTTAATTTCATTTTGTAGAAATATTGAACCAAATTTGCAAAAATTTAGTGAAACTACATTATATATGCTCTAAATGAGAGATGCATTGCACCCTTCAATTTGCTATAAATTTCATAATATTATATATATATTGCATGATGAAAAATTAAATAAATTAATATCATGAAAATGTATAAGTTAAAAATTTCATGTTTTGATTTCATTGGGGATTTCATTACACTAATTGCAAACTTGTTAACAATCTCGTACTTGAACCCTTATGCACTCCAATGCATATTCTAGGAAAACAAGTACAATCAACAATGACTAAACAATGCATTTAAATTTCATCCAACTACCTCCTAAAATTTCCTTGTTTTTAGTGATAATTCATTAAAAATAGAATAAAATAATTCCAAGTCTATTTAGAATTAACATTCTACAAAATATAAAATGGAAAATATCTTTAATCAAAAAACTTTTTTTTTGTAAATAAGAAAACACATATGTAAACTAAAGTTCGAATTAATTCATTGATTTTTCAAAGAAAAATTAAGTTTTTCATTTTATATTAACAAATATATGTTCATAAAATTAAACTCAAGAATATTTTTTTTATAAAAATGTATTTACAAATGCAAAATGTCATTCATAACTATATTAGTGACACTAATGAATCTAACCACACATATGTTATTCAAAATCTAAAACCTACAACTATTATTTACAAATCAATAACAAACTATTTCTCTAAGTTGCCTATTCATAATACACTCTTCCCAAAACTTCAAATCAAAGGCATGAGGGAGGACATTTAGGGGGGTGTAAGTTAACCCCGGGTTATGTTCCATCATTACTCACTAATTCATCCCTCTAATTACGTACTAGTAACTAACTACCAGTACTCGCTCGCATAGGGTCCCACCACTCCACCAGTGATGTCCAGTCACATCCACCCCGCGCTGCAATGAAAGCGCCGCCGTTTGTCCTCTTATTCATCCATGTAACTTCATTCATCCAACTCCTCTCGAGGTACACTTCTCCCTTCTCCCTGGCTCGCCTCCTCCCAGGCTTCAAGCTCTGCTCTTCTTCCCTGTCTCAAGCTTAATTCGATGTTGTAGATTGTCAGTGCAATCCGTGGTGCATTGTTTTCGCTTGTTTCTCGCCTTCGTCACCGACTGAACCCCCCCTGTTTCGCCTCATTTTTTTCCATACAATGTCTTGTTACTGGCCTCCATAGCTTGCCAATTCTCCCCCCCTGTGGCTTTGCATTTCGAGGTTTGACTTTGCGTTGATCATGGGTGAGGTTCAGTGGATGGAAGCGAAGTGCATCAATCACACTGAGGAGAGAATTCCGTTTTTCTTCCAGCGAGGGGCGCCTAGGTCCAATGCCGTCGGGGATGATGGCGTTGTGTCGCGACCGCGAAGTGATGAATCGGTGCAGAGTTTGTACCGGGCTTTGAATTTCGGGGAAGTCCGGGTTCCGGAAATACCTCGAATTCGTGTGATTGAGTACAATAGCAGCTGGTACACTTTGGACAATAAGAGACTCTGGGTGTTGCGACAGTACGGAGGGGAGATTCCTGTGCAAGTGGTGGATCGGCCGACGAACTGGCAAATGGCGAAGATTGCGAAAGTAGAGAGAGAGGGGATTGCGAGTAAAGAGCCCGAGATTGTGGACAGGGAGGCGGAGAAGCGGTTTCAGGGGCATGAGTTTGTGTGCAAGCAGGAGCTTCTGGGCCGCGTTTTGATATGGAGTGTCCGGGATTTGTTAGCGGCTCGGTCTCCAGACGAGGTAAAGGCGTGGAAAATCGGTACTTCTGGAATTCTCAATGAATTTTGTTCCGCATTGTTCTTCTTCATCTCCGTGGTCCATAATCTCATGTTGTAATGTTCTTTCAAAATGAGCAGAATTACTCTGGCATTCCCTGTTGATTTCGTTCTTCTACTTCTCCGCCCTCCTTAATCTCAGGCGTTGATATTGTGATGTTTTCAAAATTCGCAAGATTTCAACTGCCTTAACTTATGAGAGCAATATTTGGTTGAATATTCTAGCCACTTTGCAAAGATTCTTGCAAAAATTTGGCTTTCTCTGGCACAATTCTGGAAACCCCTGGCATTCGCTGCTACGTCCTATCAGGTTGATTTCAGTCCGCAGTGTTTTTATTCTCCGCGGCCATAGCAGTCGTGATGATTTGTTCCTTCGAAGTTAGCAAAAATACTTCAGCCTTTAAGTTTTGGGTGGATGTTCTGGATTTTTGAATGAATTTGCAGCAACTTAGTATATTTGATACATCTTTTGGTTCACTTTCATATTTTTTGCAAATCCTACACTTATGGCTAATTGCTCCCTGAAGCACCTCTAATGAAATTAGCCAAGAAATTTCTATTCTAGCCATTTGGCTGGAATTCGTAAAATGGGGTATAATCTAATGCGTATTTTTTTCAGATATTGCCAATCCCTCTTCGACACAACAAGGTGGAGTCCTACATGGAGCTTCTCAGCCAGTGGCTGTTGGAAGAGACCCGTGCGCAGATTCAGCAGAATTTGTTGAAGATTTCGGACATGGCATGTACAGGGATCATGGTTGACACCGATGTACGACAAATCAACAAATTAAAAAACGGTTTACGGAGAATCAACTGCAAAATTGAGAAGGACACATTCAGGTGGCCCAAACAGACGAAAACGTATCGTCCAGCCGCTTCCGACATTGTGCTTCTTGCCACCTTCTCACCGCAGAGTCCAGGAGAATTATTGACCCAGACTGGTGCATGTTGCACTTTAGGAGTTGTGCAGGGAGGACATATATCCGGGTCATCGTTTGAGGTTATAATATACGCCACCACTCACGGACCAGTGTATAAGGAGATAGTGCGAGAAGACCAGATCTGGTATGCTGTGAGACTGGAAAGCATCGTTACATGTCAACGGATATGGGACTCCCTTCATCAGCCTGCAAACACACCTCTGGCAGAATATATCGCCACTTATCAGGAACCTCCTCAGGTAACTCTCATGTTTGGTCCATTGAGAAGAATTTGTCGTACTGAAAGGGCTAGGCACCGTTTATCCCCATGTTCGTGACACGAATAGGTAATTAATTTGCGTCACTTTAAGCACATCCAGGAGTCTTGTTTTGGGGAGATCAGCGTAGAGTTGTGGCGATATCACATTGGGTACAGGAGGCAAATCTGCTGGGATTAAATTTTATCACTACGTGTAAATTTTTTATGCAATCCTTAAGTGGGGGGATGCAGGGTGCTGTAAGTGACAGTAGACAAACATTTCCATTCAATGATCAATGGCCATAGGTGTTTAGCCAGGTCATGCTTGCACTAGTTAATAAGTATCCTCTATTTCACCCCATATTGATAGCCCCTGCTTGCAAACCTGTAAGCTACATCCTAAAGCGACATATTGCTAACATCTGGCGGATGATGAGTTTGAAAAACTTTTTTTGTTGTTTGTGAACCCTGCCACGTTTTGAATCGCTTGGCAGTTCATTGAGTCAGCAAAGACTCCTGCGCTGGATGCAGTTGAGCAGTCCAAACTGCAAGTGTATTGCAACAAGGTCCGTCGACTCAATCTCTCACAAGCTGGAGCTGTTCAAAGTTTCATCGCCAGGCAATTGAATAGGGAGCAAGGTTTCGGTGTGGAGCTCATTCAAGGTCCTCCTGGCACAGGTGAAGTTTTGTCTGTGAAATCTGTTACATTTCTTCCTTTGAGACGTTGTTACAATTATTGCATCTCTTAAGGGAGAGGATCCTAAAATGGTAGGGCCCTGATCTCCTCTCCTGTACTAACCCCTGGTACCAACTCCAACTCATGTTTTCTTACACCTGGTTGAGCTCATAGAAAGTGGTGTAAACATGACTTTGCTAAATGTCTTTGCTCACTGATCTTTGAATTGAAATGGGGTTGTCAAATGTCACTTATAGTGACCTACAATCTCCCACTTTGAGAGTGCATAAGAAAACTTTTACATAGTGATAAGGATTTGACTCTTGTACCCAAACTGATCCCTTCACAACTCTATACTGATCTCTCAAAAGTCACACTCCTACATAGTATCCTCTATCTTATTGAATGACTGTCAACGTGTCTCCTGCCTGTAGGTAAAACATCGACCTTGATAGCCATGCTATCTCCTATGGTGTGTACCAGCACGCGCATCCTGGTCTGTGCTCCGACTAACACAGCTGTGAACGAGGCTGCAAGAAGATTTCTAGTTCAAAAGCAGCAAGATGTGGACGATTCTCAGACGGCGCATTTTTGTAGGGATTCTATACATGCTTCAAGTTCTGACGGTCAATCTCGTTGCTGCACACCCTTGCGTCTTGGCGACATTGTCATGCTAGGTAGTGAAGATCGCCTTGCAGTAGAGGGAAGTGCGTTGGAGGCCATTTTTTTGCCAGTCAGGGTGAAACGTCTTTTGGCAGCTCTGCATCCCGACAGAGGATGGGCAGCCCTGTGCGTAACGTTTCTGATGCAATTGTCGGAAGTCACGGACTCCACACTGGATGTCCCAGTTGATAAACGAATTCTCGATCGTTATGTACTACGAAACTTTGGAATGAAGATCATTGCTCATGGTGAAGTGCTCTGCAACGACCTTCCCACTCCTCACCTCAGTATTCGAAGGATGAAATTGATCAAGGCAGCGTCATGTTCCATACGTAAGCTTCTTGGGCTTCTTGGAATTGAGGGACGCAGCGAGGGTGAAGAGTGGGAAAATACATGTGAACCAGAGGAGAATATGGAAACAATCTTTCCAATTAGTGATGACGTTGATATTCCTCAATTCTCCCCGAATGCACACAAAGAACAGGGAAAGAAGTTTGAATCTTCCGCTCTATATAGCGACAAGTTCTTGAAGGAATCTCAAAACCTTCTTGAACTGCTGACAGCTAAGTCTGAAGCCCCAATTTTCCCAGAACTAGCAGCTACATCATTTGAATGGGTGGAAGCTGAGTGTTTGGAAAGTGCTAGCCTTGTATTCAGCACGGTGTCTTCCGCGGCACTAAGGATAATGAAGTTGGGCGTGCCATTTTCCTGTGTGATTATCGATGAAGCTGCGCAATTGGTCGAGGCGGAAAGCACTATTGTCTTGCAAATGAAAGATGTCAAACAGCTTGTCCTCGTTGGAGATCAGAAACAGCTACCAGCAACCGTGATGAGTCAGGTGAAATTTTCCTCCAAAGTGGAGAGGACACTTGGTATTTTGCCTTACCCTGCGTACGATTAATATTTCTTACAGTAAATTTAGACTGAATCCTAGATAGAAATGGTATGGGTTCGTATTAGATTCTTCTTATGCTTTTGATGTTCATGTAGCCTTACTTTTTCAATCGTTTTTTGTCAGCTTGCGCAGAAACATGGGTATGCGCGTAGTCTCTTTGAGAGGCTGCAATCTTTGGGGCATCCATGCCGGCTTTTAGAGGTGCAGTACCGTATGCATCCAGCAATCAGTGCTTTCCCTAACAAACAGTTCTACAATCGCAAGTTGCAGAATGGTGATAACGTTCTTAAGGAGAATTATGGACAACTTGCGTACCAGAAGGACACATTTGGATCTTATGCTTTCATTGATATTGGTGACGGTACAGAGGTTAATGCGGGTCCCAGCAAGAAAAACGTCCTTGAGGCCGAGCTCGTTCTTCATTTGATTAGACGTGTTCATGACTCTGGTAATTCAACTTTAAGATATAACCTGGGAGAGTAGCAAAGAGTAAACATATTTAGCTCTAATATCTGCAGAACAAACCAATGAATGCGATTTCTTTTGTTTGAACCTGTGCTTAGCAACACTATTTAAGAAGAAGACGTGACTTTTGTTTGAGGAACCGGGCCTATTCTGAGTATTGTTTTCCGACAGTTTGTGCAGAGTTTAAAGAAGCACGATCTTTCTCGCAGCCCATTACTGTAGGGGTGATCTCTCCTTATAGTGGCCAAGTGTCCTTCATCAAAGACCAAATGTGCCGAAGTGACTCAATCTATGGTGCAGAAGCTGCAGGTGCAAACGTCTTGGATGTTGAGGTGAGGTCGATTGATGGATTTCAAGGCAAAGAAACAGATATTATTATCTTCTCTGCTGTTCGGGCAAATCATTCGGGGAGGATCGGGTTCGTGGATGATGAACGCAGAACGAATGTTGCTCTTACTCGTGGCAGGTGAGGTCAAGTCTGCATTGTCTATTTGACGAAATTTTTCTTTTCTTTTCTTTTCTTCTTTTGGATATCTCATATGACCCCATAGCCAAATGACCAGAAGTGGGGACTTCCACATCCACAGGAGGTAGAATAAATCAGTTAGAAGGTAAGAATATGTACCTATAGAAAGAAAAATAATTATTTAACAATAGAGATATGTTATGAAAGTTACTATAATTGACTCCTCAATTCCAAAATGGACATTCTATTTTTAAATTGGGCACTTATGCATTAAGTAAATGAATTACCGGAGCAGTTATCCGCATATCTTGAGGTGATGGCAAGTGTTTCTCTAAGTGATGGCAGAACCAATCAACATACATGAGGCTCATAGTGAACCTAAAGATGTGCTACGGTATATTCAATTCCTGGCAGGCATGCTGTGTGGATCTTAGGATCCGCAACAACATTGTGTGCTCACAGCCGACTTTGGAGGAACTTGGTTGATGATGCCCGGCAAGTGAATTGTTTCTTTGAGGCCACCCGAGTCGAGTGGATGAACGACCTCATTAACATTTTCAGAAAACGCAACAAACCAGTGTTACAGCAAAGAGATGAAAGAGCTTCTAAGTTCTCGAGTCATCAACTGCTGAGTATGTCAGTTACTCCCAGAAGGAGCGGCTGGGAGTCCGAGGGGCCACCAATGGTTCGAACCTTTCTAACGCTCATCTTGACTAACGATTGAAGATCTCTGTTGTGCAACAGTTGTCAATGGGCATTAGTTTCATACAATCCTCATGTCGAGTAAATGTTAGTGTAATGTTGACGTGTTGTTAATGTTAGTGTGATATTCTACTTGCAACTGATGTGTTCACATTGAGTCAACAATAACTTGATACTAATTTGACATTATCTTAGTATTGATCTAATGCACTATCAGATTAACATGAAGAACTCTGTGAATCTAATAGGGAAACTTCGGAGATGTTACTTCTATGTGTGCAAAATTCCTCTGATTTTTCAAAAGCAGATCTCTGTGCAATCTTTGTGCTTACGTTGAATCAAAAGCTGCATCGCTCCAGCACTTTGTTATATTTTGGTTAATTCATTACTCCTGTAATTTCTTTTTCTTTTTTTTTCGCAGAACTTTGGCCCGGATTGGTCCTTCGGCTCATCTCTAGAACCAACAATCACTTGGGCAGAAGATGAAGTTAAAGAGGTTGGAGTGTTGACAAAACGAGCGAGAACTGAAGGGCAACACAGAAGAGCTCATCACCGTGACCCTCGTCACCAGGAGCCTGCTTACATTAGAGACAGAGACAGGTCCTCACATCAGCGGCGTTCAGGTACAGAATATCGCAGACGGTCTCATCGAGAATACAATTACACTAGGTAAGTTGGGCAGCCCTACTCCCTACTCATGATTGAAATCTTTGCATCTCTTCATCGCTTATCAGAGCATGTATATTGCTCACGAACTCAAACTGATTCCTACTTGATGCAAATAAGAACTCAATTGTGAAAAGAACAAATAGTTCCAAGTCCACAAAATAGAAAGTCCACTTTGGAAGCTTTTAGTACCTTTCAAAACATTGACTTCTATCGTCTGAACAGTAGTATATGAGTTCCTCTTTCAATTGGTATATTTTGTGACCTTGGGTGAAGCTTTTTAAATGATTTATTCCAACTATACCTATAGATATGGAAGCAATTACTTGGGCGTTGAGGAGTTAGTGTTAATGTGGACGTTTGGACAGACTTGGTTTCAATGATACATATACAGCAGTGAATAAGGTGTGCAGCTTCATGCTTGATTTTGTTGGTCACTGTTTGTTGGAAGCCCTGTTCGTGAACCCTGAATTCTGGAATTCTTCTGAAAACTGACAGATACGATGGTGGTATATCCTCGGCATCTTGTCAAGTGAATTATGATGTGCAAGTTCTGCATCATGGTTGGGGGCATCCTACAAGTTCCTGGAATTTATATCACTCAAGTCCACGGGAGGCAGATGGGGATCACTCTTCAGATCCATGTGGTCACTCTTCAAGTCCACGGGAGGCAGATGGGGATCACTCTTCAGATCCATGGGGTCACTCTTCAAGTCCATGGGAGGCAGATTGGGATTTCTCTTCAAGTCCATGACAGGTAGATTGAGATCACTCTTCAAATCCACGGCAGGGGGGTTGGGATTTTCCCTGAATTGAAACTATTACCTGTGATCAACTGTTCTGGACGGCATCGTGATCGACAGCCTGTGTTACTATTGAAACCTTTTTGTATATCCTGTAATGCATCTCAACCTCTGTACTATAAGTTTGAAACCATTCTTCCGATGGTGCTATATTCTGTGACTATACAAAGCTTGGTAGACATAATTTCCTCTCTTGCTACGGTCGTTGAAATCGACCTGGACTGAAAAGTCTGGCTTCTAAAGCTATTATGCTACAGGAAACTGAAGTTCAACAGAGAACTTGTCAGAGAAATTGACATAATATTCCAAAGGCACACTCGTTTTACCATTTGGCCAGTGAATATTGTTTTAATACTCTCTGCTATGGCATACTTAAATGTATTAATTGTTTTATGACTTTTTGCTATGACATTTTTAACCGCTAATTTTATGGCATATTTAACTGTAATTCACTGTTTTGTGTGACTTTTTGCTATGGCATGTTGAACGCTAATGGTCAGAGGGGGTGTCCAGCTTTCAGAATGTATTCTACTGTCCAGAGCAGAAGAAGAATCTTGTTATCATGGTTCTTAGATAGTAGTTTGCAATAATCAGTATCTACTATTGAAGATAGAAACAATTCACAGTGATTGTGAATTGAAACAATACCAGTGGCGAGTAGGTAATGCATGTTAGGTACCGGGAGTCAGCAGAATAAAGTAGGAGGTCCTTAAATTGACTGGGTTCTAAATGCGTCCCCTATTCAGGAATGAGTGACATGCTCCTTGAAATATCTATTTAGACTTAAATGGGTGATTTATGGACCTCCTACTTTAGTGGTTGTCCTCACATGCATAACTTCTCTTACATTTCGTCCAAGGTAAACTTGTATTTCATATTATCATCAATGGATAAAAGTGCAATGAAATGGAGAAAAAAAATATTCTTCAATGGAGTTATCAACCTACTTTCAGTCACCCAAACTTCAGTCACCCAAACCTTGGTTGTCACTAAAGGACACATGATTCTTTTCAAGTAAAATTGTCAAAATTGTCAATTTTTGGTGCATTGATCAAAATTGAAATTGAAACTTTCTATTGAACTTCAACCATACAGATGAAAGTGTATTAGACTATTAGAACAATGCATAGAATAAAAAATCAGCCTATTTTGACTATGTGGATTGCAAGATTATAACATTTGAAGATTGTGAAAAATATTCCTTTTCATCCTTGCAAAAATGAGGATTTACATCACTCATTAGTATATTTTGTTAGGTACACTCATGCAAAATTTCAAAAGCAAATAAGGAATCTACCTTACACTAAGTTACCTTGTTATACAAGGAGGTTAAGTTAGCAATACACTAGCCATGTTTTGATGATTTCTTGTGTACTATGGAATTTGTTTTTTTCAAATCCAAATAGTGAAAACATAGAACCAAACATCTAGAATATATAGAGAAAATTTCAAGATCTTTGATCTTTCAATTAAAAAGATTGTAGATTTCAAAGATAGAAGAAAACAATTTTTCTTGAAATGGGTGGAAAATGGGTCTACTTTCATGCTACAAGGCAGACTGTAATGATTGAATGTTGTTCAATCATGCTCAATGAAGCGATTCAAATGGAGAACACCATAATGTCAAAGGACAAGATTATAAAGTCTTACCACCTTCTTCATATACAACACATGCTTGTCAATTTGACAAAAATCAAACTCTATTGAAGTTTTGTGGAAGTATCTTATAGTTCAAAATAGTTAGACCTTCAAGTTTTAACATTACATTTGAAGAAGAATTGGAGACTAGGTTTTGCAATCTCTACCCAAGAACATAAACTTTTGGAGCAAGAATTGGGATCAATAAGCCACATCTCTTTAGGCAAAATAGAGTAATCAATTGCCCCAAGGGCTCACTTACACATTGGCAACATCAATATCTTACATTGATTATTATTATTATTTATTTGAAATATTAATCATGGTTACTTTTGTTGATGCTTTGAAGAGAAGTTGAAGCAACTTCCAACCCTAGATGACTACATGTTATGATGTTTATTTGTTTGAAATTGTTAAAACAATTATGTGATATTACCTAAACCCATTAGTTGTTTTGTTACTAGAAAACTTATAAATATAGGAAGACTATTTTATAATGCATACTCTTACACCTCTCAAAAGTTGAGTCAACATTCCTATGCTTTCAACATCCCTATCAATTTTGTATGCAAAGACAAACAAGTAGGTAATCAATGAGAGGCTCAATCCTTGTAGCAATAGCTCGCTTTATAAATAAGATCCTACTTAAACTTCCTCAAAACACAAGTAACTTTTGTCAACGCAAAGCCCCTCCCCTATGGTCTAGAGCCTCAAAAGACATCTATTTCATCAACAATTGTCATCAACATTGCAAATCCTTCTGAAGAAGCATTTTAAGGCTCTAAACACAAACCTTTATATAATATTTTTGGGGTCTATATGAAGCCCATCTTCATTATGTAATAAAAGAGGTGTTTCAAGAGTATCATATAATTGAAGGTACTCACCTTTTGGGGCTAAGAGAAGTTAAAATGCTAGAAAATTTGATTGCGCAAGAATGTGTCATATCAATCAATGTCATATTATCAACAAGCACAAGTATCACCATCTCCCATTTGGGTTCTACAATTCATGAATAAGGTTGCGTTAGATTGCAATGGATCATATATACTACCAGTTGCCGTTTCTTTCTATCCACAAGATCTTGTCAGGTGTTCATAATAAACATACCAGTCAATATTTACAGAAGTATGTGTCCAATATCAACAATTCTTGGGCCGCTTGTAGGTGGGAGGCAGCGAAGGGCACCGTTCGTTCATATGAGCATAAATCTCCAGAGAGTTGTAGCCTGGGAACTCCATCTCATACTCTCCCAAAATTTGACAAAATGGAGTCGCTGTGTCTGTGACATTGCACCAGCTTGGCAACCGAGACACGTCATCTTCAAAAAACTTGAGCATGTAGGCATCCCTGATCTGCAACCAATACCATTTGTTCAAAAAAAACAAAAGAAAAATCAATTACAGCATTTAATGTGGGTAAATCTAATTCCAGGCGGTTCTGCAAGGCCGGGGTGGATTGACCCCCTCGCTCGTCCCCAAGGGAAAACCCTGAAAATTTTTATTTGCCACGCATGAAAAAGTTTGCAGATTTTGAATTCATATTTGCCCCAAGTTAGTTAGGAGAGGTACAAAAGATAAATTAATGAAGCACAAAATAGGGGGTCTTTTTTTTTACATGCACCCCTGCAATGACCTTGGGGGGGGGGGGCACGAGCGAGGGGGTCAATCCACCCCGGCCTTCTGCAAGGACTTGCTGGGTAACTCTTAAGTTGTTTTTAGGATCTCTTTTCTTTTATAACACGCGTCTTCAGCGATTACGTAACTTATTATTAAAATTTGAGGTTCTCATTTAGAAACTTCTACGTTTATTTCAGTTTTACCATCTTTTCTTCCATATCCAATCACTATTATAAATACTCCTATCCTAGTTTTGGATCCTCGGGACCAAACGTGCAGCCCAAGATAAAAAGACTCTTAAGTCACACCAGCCTACAAATAATGACTGGCGTTTCTTCTCTTCCCTCTAGTCCTATGCTTGAAACGCATCTCAAAGTGCTTTCAGGCCGGACCGCCGGAGTCCAACACGGCCAAGTCAATACAGTCGGCAACCAAGATTTCAATAATAGATAACTTAGATTGGAAAACAATAAAACACTGTAACGCAATCTGAACAATAAATATAAAGCTGAATAGATTGGCACGAACCGTAAACTCTGTGACTTGGATGGAAGTGGCAAGGGAGTCAAAAAGTCCAGCTTCTTTGTACATCTGGAGAATGAAGGCCACACAAGTTGTGGAAAAACCATCACTGTACTCCCAATCATCCTTCTCTGGGATAGCCAGAAGCTCCTCAAATGGAATACCTTGTTTCTCACTCTCTACTATTACCGCAGGAAGATCCAGACCCTGCAAGAAACAATATTTGCATATGTCCATGTAACTTCACTGCTAAAAATTAGGATCGATCACATCATAACAATCTACAGAACCCTCTAAAATTGGCATGAAAAGGAATCCTTGACACGTGTTTTTTGCAAAGTTTGAAGTTTGAAGCTAATGAGCCATTGTCTTCACACTTGAGTTAGTCACAGCCTAAATTTGCTTGATTTTCTCTCATTTGACACGACTTTACACTAAATAATTCGCACTTGACACTGTCCTCAAAAGGTGCCATGCCACTACAACTCAAGGATGCCATGATGCAGAGCAAAGTTGAGTACATAAACAAAAAAATACACACATAATACTAAGACGCGTGAAACAAACCTAGAAGAATCATAAAAATAGACAAATACGATCATATTGCATGAACAGCATTTGCAAAAAGAATTAACAAAGTTGGCCCATTTCTAGATCTGTAGGAAACACGCGGCCATATTATAACATTGCAAGTAGTATCACAAATTTCTGAGGAAGCATTGTGCGGAGGAAACTTCTCACTGCCAGTGATCAGAGAGTTGGTTACCTCTGTATTCAGTCGTTTATTCAAAGCTTCATTCCACATATTCGCAGCATAATCAGGTTGCAATCGAGTCCACACAGTAATCACAGATGCCACCTGCCATCAATATCAGGTTGCTGTTAGCATTTCTTTGAAGCCAAGGGCGAAAATTGATCCCCCCAATTTATGGCCTGTTCACTTGAAATATAACATAACGTTCATAGAATGACAAAAGATGATATGATACTGCTAGAAGACTTGCCAAGTTGGAGTCAAGAGGAGGAGGGTAATTGTCAGTGGGAGTATCGATCCAGCTGAAAATCATGTTATGATAGCCATAAGGCAAACCATTCATTCGGCGAGCATATTCCCACGCAGCCGTTACATTGAATTTGGCACGCAAAGCCGGATGTAATGGCAAGACTGCTACGTGACAATTGGCAACATCTGAAGTTTGTAACTCCCACCACTCTTCCCATGGAATTATGACGATTACCTCTTCACCCTGTATAGAAAACAAGGATTCAATCTCACGAATGTTCACATATGTTAAAAAAAACTATATTTGGCATAGATAAGTATTCACAGCAAGAAACCATCTTATACAATACCTCATTATGTGACATTGTTCAGCAATTCAATATCAGCATCCAAGGATCAGAAGATTTTTTTCAGTAAACTTAGAATGCGTTAAGAACTATTAGATAGCACCATAGAGTAAATCTTCCTAATGACTCATGGAAACTCTCTCTATAGTCACAGTGACCATAAGGAGAATTCCCCACGATACTTAGAGAGGCCTCTGTATGTCCAGGGGATACCTCCTTCTGAATCATGAAGAAGATTCTTTTTAAGATGCTGTCCGAAAGTTCCTAAAACAATTACTGAAACCTTGTTATGCTTTGCCATTCAAGTTCATAAATTTGAAAAGATGAAAACTTACAGCAGCATTTTGGTGACCGGATTCTCCAACCCAGAGCTTGCCATCTTCATCACGGAGACAAACCGCAGTATGTCCAGCCTGTGCTCCAGTCACCCATTTTTCAAGAGTCTCAAATGCACCCCATCGGCCTCTGATTTTGGACATGGCTAAAAAGTCTCCTGAATGTAAGTCGGCGACATTGACATCTGTCACACGAGGCTGCTGGCGCTTGACGAATTCCACCCCCATGTGAGATTTGATAAAAGCAATATTAGAGTTTTCTCCCCACCCTGAACTAGAAAATAATGGAATCACGTCCCACAACGCTAGCAAAGTTCCCAGCATACCGGCTGGCATCAAAAACACTGAAAACCCTTTGTTCTTCACCTGTATCACAAGAAGACCAAATTGATGAGAACCTGGAACCGTAAAGATACTCCCGTACTAATTCAACAGCTCCAAAACCCAACAGTTCTAAAATTTCACGAGACGTAATAATATTGTAATTGTCCAAGGCTAAAATATCCACACAAAAGAGTAAAAAAGAAAAGAGGATGCAGCTTGACAGTATCTCAGAGAATGCACATGTAAATGACTATCACTTCTTCATCATCTGAAAATAATAGGATCAGAAAAAATCAATTGTTCGAACACATTTAGATAAATTCATAGATAAATCTTCTCCGTGATTCATGGAAGGTGTCTCTATAGTCACACAAAGGCCCCCCTATGCACTATGAGGAGGCCTCGACACGATCATTGTAACCGTAGCGAGACCTCCCATGAATCAAGGAGAATTTTATTTTACGATGTTTCCCTAAACAATCTAGTTTTACTAAAAACTTAACTAGAACATGAAAGCCATTTCTTTTCTTTTGAAAGCCAAGAAGTTCATGGAAATTACATAGTCGAGCTCCCCTTCTTCCCACTTATCAATTTTCAATGTGTGCTGGCGTCCAGTAAAGTAGAAGGTCCAAGTCAGACGGTACGGCGTTGCAAAAACGTAAAGGTCCATGCATGTCCAGCTGTGTGCGTTGCTTGTCTGCAAACATCCAGAAACCAAAATATTAGCTTACTCAATAATGTGCACATCACAGGATGCAAACTTTTGTCACTGAAGATTATTTCTCAAACCGACAATTTAAACTTAACTAAGGCATTACCCCTAATGACAAAGAAGCCCAAAATCGGCTCTCCACTTTTTTGGCAATTTCGAGTATACCATGCGGGGACTTTCTTTTGATCAATTTAGTTTTTCTTAGTCCAACCTCTTCACTGATTCAGGTGGTATAAAACTCCGCCCTATCCGAATAATACTATTCACAATATAATCGATCAAATTGAGCATCCTCAATCCACGGCATCTCATTCACAGGGAGGTTGCCCAATGCACAACCAAACCCTAATCTGGGAATAAGCAATCTGGGAATCTTGTTAGGGTTAAATTCCGGTTTGAATGTTTTCTGGTTAATTTAAGAAACAAGGTTTCTTCCAACATGCACAGTACTGGAGAAACAAATACAATGAAGTACAATACACCTCAACGATTAAGCACAAAGCGTGACAAAACCTCTAAAACCAACACTTCAAGTAGAAAAGCCAGCTACCTTAATGTGAAGAATGCCACCCCCATTATGCCCATCCTCCTTAGGCTCAGTGTACTCCATATAAGCTTCATTCAGATAAAAGCAGGTCCCGTTCCATTGCACCGTGTCGTTTCGAGAAGAGACCGCGGCCACAAACTTCGGCAGCAGATCGACTGGGTTGTGTAAACTCTTGAGCACTGGCATGGCAATGGACCTCGGCAATAGGGGAAGCACATCACTGGGAGAAAAGGCCTGCTGGTATGCATCGACCCCAACGCCAATTACTGCAGTCCATACAAGAGTCCAAACCCAAAACGCAGAAACTAATAATCGCCGCTCCATTTCTACTGCAACTCTCAGCTGCAACACTCCAGCTACAACACACTCTTCCACATGGATTAGTACACTCCTGAGTTCAAATTCATTCAAATAACAAAAAGCGAGTACCTAACAGAAGAAAAGATTCTAAAAGCACATTCTCCAGATACTACAGTCAAGCTAGCACATTCCGAGGAAGCCCAAACCCACTGCTTCCTAGTGCAAAACTTGGTAGAAATTTGCACTAGAATCTCAATAGAGAAGTAGAAATTTGCACTAGGGTATGGTAATACTCCTCTTGCTTGAATCCCTGCTTGTGCAAGAAGTGATTGGGTCCGTCTGGTGGAGGACAAGAATGTTAAGGAGAGCAACGTCCATTCGAAAGAAAGGGCTATTTCAGACCGACCGTTGGTCGGAGGCAGAAGGCAAATGGTCTTGAAAACCGACCGACGGACGGTGTCGAGAAGTGGAGTGTGGGAGCGGGAGAAAAGGTTTGTTACGCCAAGTGGCTTGCTTTTTCATCCACAACATGCATCCCCAGGATGAAAAAAAATCTCAAATTCATATACTGTCAGTTAGTTGGTATATTGTACCTTGAACGGTCTCTTTAATATTATTTTCACATTTCAGTATATTCTGAGAGTATCTCCCATGGTGTAGTGTCCAGCTTCTTTTTAATTGCGTAACATCTCAGTCTTGGACAAGAGAACATAAGTGTACACATGGGATTGGGACACTTTTGGATATTATTAATACTTATCTTTCTTGTGATAGGAGTATTTTGGATCGGGAATCTAGCAGGGCCATGGAATGGGTCTAAAGGTCACACTAAATTG
The DNA here is from genome assembly GCA_963920665.1 of Straminergon stramineum. NCBI lineage: Eukaryota > Viridiplantae > Streptophyta > Bryopsida > Hypnales > Calliergonaceae > Straminergon > Straminergon stramineum. The sequence goes on along the minus strand of OY987263.1, from coordinate 20,389,204 downwards.
CACAAGTTGAAGAAAAAGTTTAACCCATAAATGTTGACATTGACGTATAGTGTCCGATGGATGACAAAGTATCTTCCTGTGTAGGATAGAAGTGCAATTATTCATCCTCAAAATTTTGTGTGGAAAGAAGAGATCTTCCACAGTAGTTTGACCTCCAATGAGTATTTTTGGTTTGTTTAAAGTCAATGATGCCACACGCTTCTGAAAGGGCTGATTTTCACGGTCACGAGTTCCATCCTTTAACCCCTCAAGGCCCAAGCAGTTTCTCTACTTTTTCACAAGTTTGAACTTTGATTGACAATATGCATTGTACATCAAGCTTACTACATGCTGTCAATTGTACTTTTGAACTTCCCCGTTGAATATGAACATCATAATATAAAAGTCACTTAGATATACTACTTAGAATGTAGGAAAATGAAATTATAACTTTGACCTGTTGAACAGATGAGAGGCCCAAAACAGGCTCCTTGGGCCTTGAGGGGTTAAGGGTTAAGAGAATTAAACTACCTACTCCTTGATTGAAGCAAGTAACATTTTTGTTATTAGTTTACTTCAATTTGATCAATCTGATGAATGCAACAAGTGCTAGCTCAGCAACCTTTGTAAGTTGAAGACAGCAGCCTGCTCAAATTAGGTTGTCGACATATGCGGAATCTCCTCTCGTATCCAAACATTCTAGCGACGAAACTCATGCTTCACTAGCTACGTAGTTTCCAATCAGACCGCGTACTTGAATTTCAGGGACCGACGCAGAATATGATAAATTAAACCAAATTGGGAGTCATTTCAGGTCCTGGAAGAAAGAAAACATTCTGCAGCTGAATACACACAACATTCATGTCCATTGCATAAACTGAGCCTAATACAAAACCATGAACAGGTGCAAAGTCCGGTGTAGGGTCAGTTAATATAAACACTTGTATGTAATCACTTAATTTTGGATCATCGCTACACTCTATTGTATGGCCAGATGGATTTTCAGTAAACCAGCGGCAAAATCAACATATCTTAACATCCGTTAGCATTAGCATGATCTGCCCTGTCGATTCTTTCAGAGGATGCATGATTGAGGTACCTTGCGCGCGGCTCCACCCTGTGTCCAAACTTGCAAACTTTAACAAGTCACAAGCATGTTTTGAGAAGTACATGGCATGCAAAATCCAGAAGAACAGGAAAAAAGAGGAAGTAATTGAGGTTTAGTACTATAATAGCACCTTAGAGATTAAATCTCTAGCTGTGTGTCAAACATCCATTGGGTGGATGATGAATGTTGTTAGAAATTGCGACTCATCCAATTCAGCTTCCACTAAGGAAGCTTTGTGAGAAATCATACAATATACATCAATAGAAAGAAGAGAGAATGCTCTAAATGAATCAAAGATGTAGATATGTTGATTGAAGAGGTTTAGGTTATTTACTATAATTTTGTCAAAAGTAACTTCACTATCTTTTAGGTTAAGGCAATAGAGTTTAGATCCACAAACATAATGAGTCTCATAGAATCCATCAAAACACGATGCTTCAAGTACCTCACATTTGCAAAGTGTAGATTTGCCACTTGAGGTGATCTGTAATAGATTCCCACAAGTTGTGCAACCAAGCAACAAAACAAGATTGCCATCCAAGCATTTCACTTGAGGCATGGAGCACCCAAGCCTAGGCAAAGTCCCTAAAATCCACCGACCAAGTAGGAACATGTAATATAAATATGCCTAATTGCAACTTCTGCATCATTGCCTTCCAATGCATACTCTATCTTCATTTCAGACCTAAATTTAGAATTGTTATTCTTCTCATATTCGTGTGGCTCGGATCTCATAAGACAAGAATAATTGTCCTAGATTTAGGTTTTAGAATAAACAAAAGAGGGGATGTATGTAGTAAGGCAATTCGGTGCACTTACCTTATTGCACCCAATTGGACCAATCAAACAATGATCTTGAATGCTCCCACAACAAAGGCAACACAAGAAACTATGTAAGGGAAGTGTACCCAATGGCATCCCTTTCTAATTCAGGAATTCATTCAAGAACATAAATGTAGCTAGACTATAGACAGCTTATCATTTTAGGTCAAAAAAATAAGCTCTCTACTGTCTACTTACATTTACAGCTTGAAATGATTATGCTCTGTAGAGTTGGACGCCATTGAGTACAAGGACGCCATTGGGTGCTCTTACCTTAGAGCAGCATCTTCAACATGTAAATCCCACCCATAGCCATCGCTTGCAGAAGCGAAATAAGAGAATCAACTATCACATTTCCAATGGAAGACATCCACATGGAAGCGTAGAACCCGGGCCAAACACCATGAATCCGATCGCCCAAATTAAAGCACGCAGTAGAGGAGAATGAGCAGAGCAAGTGTTAACCCTAAAACTAATAAAATGAGCACTCTTACAATGGTGGAAGTTCCGTGATCTGTGGGAAAGGCAAGTGCCGGCAAGGTTTCATTGAGAAGTGAAGCCATAGCCACGTTATTCATGGTTATGTTCTCCATCTTTAGATATCACCGGTAGATGAATGGTTTAAACAGTGTCAGCGCTGTTATCCGTCACGTAATAATCTGCACAAACTACAAAGGCAATGTCAATTATGAATGAGAAAGAGGAACTATACTGTACCATATGAACAAAACTACAAAACTCATATATAATGAAATGACCTCAAAATAAACATGTTTTTCACTCTCTGTTTTCCACAACTAGTTTTTCCTCGATATCTCGGCATGCCCACGTCCATAGACCCGTGGGAAAGTGGGAGGGGCGAGGTAATTATGATATTTCCAGAACAAGGCTGTACTTTCATGTTCCTGTACAAAAACCTCAACAGTTGAAACCTGTTCAGTGACTTCGACCATGATCAATCCAGCGTATGGTCTACAGTAACGGATGAGATATAACTAAGCTCTCCAAATCCAATGCTGCTTAAGACCTCTACAGAAATGGGCTCCGATTCATTGAGGTTACGACGCATTGACAATCGCTGAGCAAGTTCAACATATGCACCCAGAAACGCTTGTCTTTGCAAACGCAAGCCCTAAGCCACAGATTTTGCTGACAACATCGCAAGACCTCAACTCGAAAACAGAACAACAAAGAGATTGACAAAGCAAAAAAAAATCAACAGAAAATCATGCCCAATTCGAATGGATCCAGCCCTTCCAAGCTACCAACTGCGTCACACACGCTGAAAGATCACCGCAACGAACTCCAAGAAGAAGCACACAATATATAAACACACACACTCCAGAACCAAGAAATTCTCACTACCATTTATACCAGCAGCAGCAACTCCCGATCTCTCCCAGATGTCACAGCCTCAAGACCACCCAAATTTAGCCCCAAACCCTAATCCCACTTCATCCTGGTACTTTGAAGTAGGAATCAAACAATAATTTTAAAAGAGAAAGACATTAGTCAATGAAGCAACACCTTTGGTGGTGAATCTCACGGTGCAAGTCTACCGACAACGAACATCGACAATCACCGACACTCCGATGTACGAGTTTGCTGACGACGTACACTCCACAAAAGATTACCACATTAGAGTGAATTGCACAACTCTTGAAAGCGAGGATCAGGTCTACTGCATCCATGGCTATATCGTCTCCAAGATTGCTGCGAATTGGAGAATTTGATCAGTTCGACAATAGCTAGGTACGTACGTGAGCTCCAAAAAGCAAGAATAGCCGTTCTAAATGTATACAGACACCAACTTCGTAACGACAGTACCAGATAATTTGTGCCATCGATTTAACTTAGAATTAAATTTGTGCCGGTCTAACTTAGAGTTGCCCAAAACTCCTATAGCAGTAAGCAGTGTCCTCAAAATGGAGTATTCTGAGCAAAGCTCCTAGTTAGTAGTATTAGTAGAATTTCCTCCTCGTACCGACAATCTTGACAAGAGTTTCGAGTAAATTGCAACACGACTTGAAATTTCTACAGCAGCAATCTGGTGAAGCGACAATTCAAGAACATTCACATGCAATCAGAAATTGAGCAAGGAAATAATTGGCGTTCAAGACGAGTATGATGAAGTTAGATTCGCAACCACGGACTGTAAGTACTTCGCAGACAATCACAACTTATTTTGCAGATCGATACCAAGCGCGTCAATAAGCTTCCACTACACAAGCAAGTTTCTTGAGTTTACCACTTCGCAGGTGCTTGCTAATGGTTCAAATGAGATGGTAAAGACTCGACCGTTTCATTTTCGTAATTAAACTCTTCTGACTCCCTTGTGAAAGAATCCATCCATACAGTACAAAGCAATAACCACCGCAATCTCCGACAATAATTAAGTTACTTTGGGAAATTCAATTCCAACTTGCATGGAGCTTTACAATTCTTGAAGAGCGGTGGCAATTACTGTATTGTACAGACAACCTACAGACTGATCGAGGAGCTCCTGACCCAAGTCAGAGTCAATTATACCGACAACAGCCCGAATCTAATATATGTTTGGACGCATCCTGGTATCCAGTCATAGATTGTCGGCAATACCACCACTCCACCAGTCCTCCACTCCTCCTACATTACCGTTTTAGTTTTTTAGTTGTTGTTTTTTTGACACAAATGAAACATACCATTTTAAGTTTACAATAATAACTTATATCTCTGCAACTGCCTGCAAGGAGTATTACTAACTTACATGGGCAGATTTTTGTTGTTTTGACTTAGATTTTCACTGTTGTCGGTGCAAGTGGACAGAGACTGACTTCACTGCGGAAAAACTGGCAATCCGGATTGCCTGTCTGTGAGTGAGCCAGCAAGGGAAGTGCTTGCACCCATTTTCTACGCAACACTAACGGTATGTTCGCATGTGGTGTTAAATAGTGTTGTTACAGAAGGTCATAGGGATGAATTTAGACCTACTTCTGGACCGGATTCACATTGCAAACATCACCCCTAAAATGATATTTTGTGTTATCGGCACTACTGGTGATTGGTTTTAAACTGGTGTAAGTTTTTACCGTCAACGAATACTTTCACCAACTGGGTTTATAGAAATTCTCCTTTTTGAATACTATTGATTTATAGTCTTGGTAAAAATATTCATCAAGAGTAAAAACTTTTAGCATATTAGTGTAAGTATCACTAAATATCAGTAGTGTATTGAGCCTAGTCACTAATATTAATCCTTAAAGGTTTGTGGTGAACCATATAAATGATATCATATTTAACTCCTAAAATATAAATTATATACTAAAATTTGGAAAGACATACTAACACCATTGGATTGACAATTTAATAATTAACACCTTTCATTTGGATGCCATTTTAATATCTAAACGGTAATATCATGCTCAAATATGACACCATACACTTAGAATTTGTTATCATTTTGTAGCTTTCTGAGACATGCAAGAGGTACAATAATGATCCAAATTAGACATGTAATGTGCAAGATATGTGATATTGAAAATAGCTTAGTATGAAATACACAAATAAAAAAATAAAAATAAAAATAAAAAAATAAAAAAAAAAATATATATATATATATATATATAATCTTGCTTCAAGAATTAAGCTTCCCAGATAATTAAGGGTTAAACAAAATTTATTTATTTGGGATTTGATTGGCAAATAAGACTAAAACAATTCAATTAATTTGAAATTGCTTCAATGAGGAGAGCTCACAATGATGAGTAAAGTAAAATGTTTAAGTAATTATATTAAACATTGTTACCCAGACACCTTTGTTGATGACCTCAATCAATCATATTACCACTATCAAGATAAATTTAGCCTTTTACATTGATAATTGAATGGATTTTTTGAGAATTTTTGTATGTAAAACTTTCCTTCTCCTATGGCTATTAATTTCTTTAGAATTTTTACTAGAAAAATAAAACTATTGTAATTTTTGAAGTGTACTATAAATAAATTAGAATAAATATTAGAATGATTTGGGATTTTGATTGAAAATGAAGGTAGAACAAGAAACAATACTTTGTAATTTTAATTTTGAAATCTTTTTTTAATGACCTAGCTTCAATATATGACAAAAAAGACACAACATCAAGACAAAGAGAAAGAAGTAATGAAGGTGACTAGTGCAAGAAACACAAATGTTTACCTTAAATTTGAAAGGAAATAACTAAAGGTGGAAATACCTAAAATTTTCAAAATAAGCAATTCAACATAGTTGGAAGCACCTTTTTCTAGAATATTTTATTTGTAGTATTGGCTATTGAAAATCATCAATTTTTAAATAAAAAGAGAATTTTTGGATAAAGCATCTAATTTCTATGAATTTTTAGAGTGAAATTCTTTAAGGCATCTTGGACAATACTCTAGGAAATTGCTTTGATTTTGAAAACAAAATTTAAAAAAACATAAATATATCAATCAATTGCAGTTAAATATGGGGACAATTTAATGATACATTTGGAGGACACTCTAAGAAAAGTCTATTGAGCAAGAGCGGATATAGGGCTGGTATTGGGTATTTTTTGCCTTGAACATAATTGTTTCCTACATATTTTGTATAGATAGAAAGATTAATGTTGCTTCAATAATCTTCTAAAAATTACAAATATTCAATCTATAACCAATATTCCAAAAGGAATTTCCAATTTCAGTTTTTTTCATTTTATTGAAAAATATTAGTTATTGCATAGATATGATCTATGGATCGTATTTTTGAAATTTTGTTTAAAATTCATCATTAAATTATTATTCTAAATTATATTTTATAATACATCTTTACAATTTTGAAAATTTGAACTATATAGTAGTCTATTCTTAGAACAACCACCTTCTTGAAATCGAAACCTAGAATTAAGTAAAAAATGGACATTAAGTGGTCCTAAATTTGATAGACTATAATAGACCATAATAGACAATGAATGAATTAAAGATAAAAAGGGAGCACATTAAAGTCTATGAGATACCACTTTAAGGTTTTAATATGGATGGTTAAGACATGTGGTTGGGTCCTAATTTCAAATGCAATGATAAGTGAACATTCATGAATTTCCATTGGAAGTTGACAAGCCAATTGCTTTGTTATGAATGCAAAATTTGTGAATTTAATTTGACACAAGCATGGTTGCATTTAGGACCCTTGTTTGTTATTTATTGCAAATCCCCATGCTTCTTCTTGGTTTTCCCATCTCTCTTTATAGGCTACATAGGTATGTTTTTTGCCACATCTATTGTAAATAGGTGCCTTGGACATAAATATTTGAAAATTCTTAAGTAATTCAATAATGCTTGGAAAAATACCAAACTACATGTATTCTAAATCACATGTATTTTTATTTTTATGAAAAATAAACCGAAAATATTCATGTCTACAAAAGCCCATGAAAAAGGTGGACCAACCCTTAAATGGTCGCTTTAAGAGCAAACCACCTTACCTTGGTTCTAAACCCCTCAAGGCCTAGCAACATCTTGAAAATAATGGTTGTAAATGAGTTGTCTCACTTTGATATTTTTTTATACATAAATGTGCTGGAGATTTTTCATTTTAACTGTATAAAGATAAAGACTATTTTGTCTGGTATGCATACAATCAATTGTCGAGATTATTGACCTTTGTTTTTTTACATTATAACAATTTAGTGTAATCAACTTATAGGAAAATTCTACATCTTTTTGGAAAGAAAATTGATTAAAAAATGAATAATATTTCTTTCTCCAGAAAAAAAATTGTATGAGAATCTAAGTCAAATTTAGTATTTATTTTAATGAAACCCCCCCTCAAATTTGTACACATTTTGAAAAGAAAGTGAGTAGAAAAGCCAAAAAAATTCAAATTGGATCCTACAAAAATTTAAAAATCTCTCTCTACATATGCAAATTTTTTGAAATTCAATGGTTGATATTATTAGCATATCTTTTGGAACATCTTCAAAAAAAAATTCCACCATTCCTCTAACTCAGACCCTATCTAAAATTTATGCCCACTTTCCCCTTTTACAAGACTACAATTTCTCAATAAACTTTTCAATACTTTTCACACTGAAATTTTGAAAATCCCAAAATGCAACACGTATGTCAATTTGTTACTCTATAAGACTTTGCTTTACAAAATAATAAGATTTTTTTTGCCCTATCAAGAATTTTCCATAAAAAATTTATGGAGGACACATTTTGTCCTTTTAGGCCTCAAGGGGTTAAGGGGTGAACTAAGGTAAATTGGTCCATTATTAGCAAAATGGTTGGTTTGCCCTCTTGGCATTGTTCAAATTTTTAGGGGTTTTTCCTACATTGATAAAGAAAAATGTAAGAAACAAAGAAAAGAATTAAAACTAATTTTTTATTGACAAAGCGTGAATTTGTTGTGAATTTTTGAAGTCTGTTGCCCACTTGGCCCCAAAGAGTCTCTAGACTTCCCCAAACCAACTAAAAGTGTATCTATAATAGTTATTTTATTCACCTAAAGTGGGCACAATATTTTTCTAATATGGCCAAGACATAGGGGCTTATGAAAGCCATGTTATGTAGTGGATTGATGCAAGACATATGTAGTTAGTAAGTGCTACTCATGATTCTTCTTGTCAAAGATGAATTTTATAATTTACAAACCATAAACAATTGTTGCATTAAAATGCCAAATTTGATTATTAATGCAACCATGTCATTGCCTTTTCTATTGGCTACTTAGAAGAACATTACTTGAAATTCTCAATCTTTTCTTCATTCTTGGTTGTCTAATCATCCAAAATATATTCAATATTTTGATTGAGTAGAAAACTTAGCATTATGTCTAATAATATTCTTGAACTTCTTGTTACTCTCACATAATTAACTAATTATCTAGTCTTTAGTTCAAATGAGACTTTATGTTTTCCTAATGCCTATTAGACATTTGAGAAGCAAAGAAGGATTACAAACTATAAACGACTCACATTTTTTTCAATTTATATTTTGACACAATTTGCTATTTTTAATATTGGACCACCAAAATTTTAGAATCTTTATTGGAATTTTGCTAAATAATTCACATTTGAAATGTTCTTGTATTATATTATATATTGTGGTAAAGTTTTGTAGTACCAAAATAAATTGAATCTATCTAAAGCAAAGAGAATTTATTTTTGTTCCCAAACCCAATTCCTTTCTTTAAAAGAAACACTTCATTCGTTCCCTTGAGATTCCTTTCCAATCCCAAATCCAAATGCATTGACTACTCATATTCTATTTTGGGGTCATTTTTAGGCACGGTGCAAGGTCAATTGAACAAGTTGGTTATACGTAATTCCCTAAGTTTGTTATTCCATTGATAATATTTATATCCGAGAGGATTTAACTAAATTGAAATATGATATTTTAGTTGTTGCCAACAACAAGTAAAAAATAAAAAAATAAAAAATAAAATTTGTGTATTGGCAATCTTTCTTCTTTTGTTAACAACACTAGGAAAAAAAATGAAAGATGAATAAATAAAACTAATATCTCGCCCTTGCAACGCAATCATCAATAGTTTTGCACAACAACACAAAAGCCCAAATTTTCCTTAATTTCATAACCAAAAATCCTTAAAGGGTCGGAATTAGGTTCCTCTACCTTACCTTCCTTCCCTGTTATTGAGCGGAGCTTTGTGCCTACGTGTCCTGTAAGCGTCTCCGATGACTTGGCCGACTTGGGACCCTTCAGCAATAAACTTTATCATCCATTCTCAACCAGACGACGTAGCGATGATAAACGTGAGAGGATGAACGATATTTTCTTTGGATGAAAAACTGGATCCTGGAGCTGTGATGCCCATTTCCGTGACCAGTTTGAGCGAGTTCAGAAACGTAGATTCTAAAGGAACATTCTCAGTGCCAGCAAGATTCTGAAAGCACATTCTACGGTATCCCAAAGATGTTGCAACTGGTGAAACCACAGAATTCCACTGATTCAGGTAGTGCACATGTAAAGGAAAGCAACATGCCCAATGATTTCAAATTTTTTTTAATGGAGAGAGAGAAATGGAAAATAATTCCATGCTCATTTAAGTTGTAAATTTTGGACCTAAAATGAATTAGATACGCTTTTTCAAAGTGAAGATTGTGTAGGTCGCTAATAGTGCTCGTAGACTTCAACAGTAATGAAATAAAAGCTATCTTCAAAGAGAGTACATTAGTCCAAGAACTAATTAACCCCTAAAGTTCCTTGACTACCTTATCACCAAAACCCTTCAAAAACTGCCATTTCTAATACAAGTACCAAATTTTTGAAAAATATCATTTTTGGACACATGTAACCATAGGATCTTGTAGTAATATACATTGAAAAGATGTGGGAAAAATTTCAGAAATTTCCACCATGTAGATTGCAAGATATTAACATTTGAAGTGACAAAAATCCTTTTTTTGGCCCTGCGAAAAATCGGGCAGCTGCACTTCACAAAATCCTATTTGTATGAAAAAATGTCCAAAATGGTGGTGCTTCTTTAGATTCATTCATGAAGTCAAGTTGTCTATATTCTTGAAAATTTTCAGATCATTTGGAATTGTGCAACATATAGGAAAAAAATAGTAAGTACAAAGATGTAGAGAATGATTCAAAATACTAAATTGTTAATAGTTTATTATTGGAATTGGAAAATTCCAATCCCAATGGTGTAAATGTTGTAATAAACAATGTATACCCTATGATTTTATTTTTTTTCCAAAAATATTAAAAATTGAGTTAAATAAAGGACTTCAAAGTTTATTTTAGAGTAGAAAATCCATAAGTGCCCATAAACTAAAACATCTCATAACTTTTGACTCATTGATCAAAATGGAATGATTCAAAGCTTTCTATCTATATATCAATCTAAAAAAACAATTTCAAATTTTTATTTTTGAAAAAAATGATTTTTTCAGATCTGCCCGGACTGCCCGAGTTGAGAAACAAACAACATATTAGGCCATAACTTTTGACTCATATTTCCAAATGTCCTAAAATTTAGTGCATATGAAAGATATTCCTCGTCCACACCTTCTATTATATTTTGGGCCAAAAACATAGAAATCTGTAGTCACACGTACCTGCCCAAAATTTCTATGTTGCCAAAAAAGGCACCTTGGTCCTTTAGGGGTTAATAGGAGGCTTAAGATGTTTCTCAAAGTTCCATAAATGACTCATTACAATTTCAAAGAAAGAAATCTTTCATCCATTTATTGTAGATCCCACTATAAATGACAGTGTAGGGCAGTTTCTTACTACATTTTGGAATTTTGTGTCAAGTATTTAATTACACAATCATGAGTTATAAACCTAACACATACTAGTGTGCACTATCCATTGCTCTTCATCCTAAAATCAAGCATTTGCAATCACATTCATCTTCTTTACAAATTGTAGTCTATTTAAGGAACCACCTGCACTATTTATGGCCCATTCTTAGGGATGATTCTTAATGCTTGTGCGATTTCAAAGCCTCCTACCTTAGTAGGAAACAATGTCACAATCAATAAAAATCAGTTGACATTTTTTGAAAACTATGTTGCATTGAATGCAAATTTTCTGTTTTTTATCAAAAAACACACATAAAATATAACTTGATCTTTGTTGTCTAAGGCATTTTATTTCTATTAGTAATTGCAAGCAAGAATTACAAATACCCTCAATCCTCGCTAATTGTATTCATTACATGTGATGACCAGTGATGGTTGTGCAATCAAATGTGCATACAAAATATGAGAGATTTCCTTTATTTATAAATAATATGTCATTATCAATTATGTAATTATATTAGGTTATCATTGTACAAGCATCCAATGATCCATCTATTCAAAATAGAGCAAGAATAGAATTTGACAATTGAAACACCATAAATTGTTCCTTTTCCAATTACATCCCTTGACTATAGAGGTATAACATGTCACTCTACATGTTTTGAACAAGTATAGATAGGAGTAGCTATTAAAAAAGGACAATTTGGGATATTGTGCCTTCTTCATAATATTGTATAACCAGACAATGGTCTTTCCTATGTTGGAAAGGTTCCTATATTATGCTTTACAAAATGCATGGAAGTAATTTATTACATAATTTAAGGATTGGGATTGGCTAAGGAGCCATATAAGACAATTTTGTTCACTATAGGGGCCCCTTTTCAAGGATGCAAAAGGGCCTCCACTCCATTGGGAAAACAATGTTATGCTCACCCCTCAAAGCTCTCACCAACCAATCAATAAGTTACACGCCAAATAATTTTTCATAATTTTCCTCCACCGTCAGTGTACTATGGCACTTTACCGACCTTGTAACGAGCATGGAAAACAAGGGGCAACTTTATCATTCGTTGGCTCCAACAGAGTAGATGATTTTCGTCTAGCGATATCAATCTTTCTTCAACAGAAGAGCCCCACTCAGGCAGGTTCCGTATTCTCCATTTGGTCCGACCGTGCTGCGGCTTCGAAGTTCTGCGAGCGCATTCCTTGCGCAATGTCCGATTCCGCACTCCAGCTGCTATGGCGTTTCCTCGCTACAGCATCACAGCTTTCTTCATGTGAAAATTTGGTCCAATTTGGTACTCTGTAGCTCTGTTTCTTGTTCCGCAAGTTTGAGCTCCAATTGTGGGGTTCTCGATTGCGGTGATTAGAATTTCATCTTAATTTGGTGAGGTTTGAGATACTTTGTGCTAACATTTTGGCTTCCGGCATCTTTTTCCACCAGTCGTTTTTAGTAAACCTTTCTACGGAGATTTCTGTCGTTTCCAATGTTTTTAAAAATTTAGTGGAGCCCTGGAATTTTTTTCTAGATTCATGCGCAATTTCGAGCTTAGGTAAGAGGATTTGTGTGTTTTTCCATAATGCTGTAGTATTTTTTGGATTTATCTTATGCTTTGAAATTCCGATGGAGAGTATCGATTTGCACTCAAAAAATTTAGGTCTCATTTTGGCTCGTGGAATTACGTGCTGACCAGCACTTCGTACAGATTCTGGTACGAATTGGCTACGTGTTTCCTGGGATTTTAGTCATACGTTCCTCCTCATAGGAATGGTTAATTGACGTGACGGAGCATGATTCGATCGTTTGGGAGTTATAGTATCTTAGGAAAAGGGTATATATTACGGTTGTGAACGTCTGTTTTGTTATGGCCAGTCATACTATCTTCTTATGTACCTGCTCGTTTCATTACTAATTGCTAGGGTTTATGAGCGTTCGTCAAGTTTATAGACGAAGATAACATGGTTTGTTTTTACGGAGTATCACATTTATCGACTTCATATCTTCCACTGTTCCGCAATCAGAAGGCTGTAAAAATCTCATATCGGCCGAGGCCAGTACTGAAGGATTTTCAGGATTTGAGTATCCACATTGCGAGGAGGGAGACTCTATTGGTACCTTTCAAGCGGACGTCAAGAAGCTGTTGACTTCACGTACGCCCCTCGTTTCTTATTTCTATGTAGAGTCCGTAATTCCTAAACCTTGAGGTTACAAGTTTGAAGTCATGTCTTGGCTATAATTTGTAATGAATCTGTCCATCTTTCGATGATTTTTGATATTAGTGTTCCAGTTTTAATCAAGTAATGGTAATGACAACAATTTTGAGGATTTGTTTTGCATTATCACATAAATTGTGACAATGGTGATGTTCGAGGAGTATGTACATGCGGATTTACAAGTTTCTGCTTAAATTGAATTCAATGAACTATTTCATACAATTGGAGCCTTATATTCTTTGTTTAATCTGCTTAGAGCTATCTCACTGCATTTTATCCATGATGACTTGAGCTTCCAATGTACTGAGTTCTGGTCGTAAGATTTAATATTGTCTGCTTTGTATACCTAGCCCTTGGCTATGACGAAACTAATATTAAAAAAGAGAAGAAAAGCAGACAATATTAAATCTCAAGACCTTGAATTACACGAGGTTCGCTGTCGCTGAAAATTTTCCTTCTTACTGGGCATTTTGTGCTGGTTTTATTAAGGATTATTGGAGTTCTTGTTTGGGTCTTGTGATGTTACTCTGTTTCGCTGGAAGGTTGCTGAGATGTCTGTGGTGGTTGCTAGATATCTAAATTCGCCGACTTGTGTGCAGATTCGTTAACATTGGAAGGAGGTAGAACCAAGGGTCTTCTATTATAAACGATATGGGGCCCTTTGGGGCATCCCATTATTCTCTCAGCTTCTTCATTCCCTTCTATCCCAAGCTGCCACCATCTGATGACAAGGTTCGTCCAGAAGTAACGTCATTGGCGGGTGCTTGGAAGGGACTGGGACTGACATTCTTTTTGCTCAAAGGGCTAAAGAGAACAAGCAAAACTTTGAAGCTGATGGGGGATGCTGTTGAGGGATATGGTAAGAAGGATGTCCCAAGTACAGGCACTAGTGGGACTTCGGGGATTGACCAGGGAGCATGTCGAAGCCTCACATCCAAAAACCCTGTAACTGCTCGTCCTGTTAAAAGCCCAAATTCTACTGGCTACGGTTTACGCAAGATATCCCGAAACTCCGACCAGGTGTCGAGTCACACAAGAGCTTGTAAAAGCGACACTTTGGGAATTTCTAGAGGGGAGCAGAGTGATGTGTTAGTGGATTCACTAGAAGGCTTCTCAGATAGTGCCCTGTATGAGGCTGCAATGAGTTCATCTGAAGGATTGAGATACTCAACTGCAAAATCTCTCAGGGGATTTGGGTTAGGACTGGAAGGTGTGATGACCACTATAACTGGGCTATCACAGCAGGCAGATTACAAAATTGAGATGAAAGGGTTTATTACAGTGGTCAAGACAGCCGATCGAGTAGTGGAGGGCGTAAAGGCTGCTAAGGGAGTCATTCAGACTTTTTCTTCTCCACTTGGTGATGCGTTGCACATTCTGGGAGCCGGAGGGAGTGGCGTCGTCCTTGGGATGAACACTGTCAAGATTGTGCTGAAGGGGGTGAAAATTTCCAAAGGTCTTATCACTGTAACGAAGCTGTGCAAAAATAGGGAGACAGGAGCGATTGGAGCGGGTGCGGAAATAGCAATTAAGGCTGAACGAAACCTACTTGGCCAGCGTTTCAGGACGATTGTGAAAGGCTTGAAAGCTTCTGAAGGAGCTGCTAATGTTGTTAACACCGCGAAGGAAGTTGGTAAAACCTTGGGTAGGCTAGATATGGTTGACCTGCTTTCCTGGAGTGCGGCCATGAAAGGTTTCAAGCTCACTAAGAGCGCGCTCCGGGTTCTGGAGCCGCTTGGGAGCCTGCCAATGGGCATGATTAGTGTGCTACGGGAGGGCATACTGGAAATGAAGGGAGCTGTGGAAGGTGTTGGTGTGGTTGTGAAAGCCATTATTCTCTCGCAGGAGCTCTACTTGGTGCTGCTGAAGGGTATTGGATTCACAAAAGGTGCTATGGCGGCCTTTCATGAATACAATCGGAGGTTACTGCTTACCGAGGGTTTTCCGGAACCACTAGCTGGCTCGGCGGAAGAATATTCACAGAGAACCGAGGTCAGATTCTGTTATGATCAGCAACTCGCTATGCCTTCCGTAATATGGTCGTTAACAGAGGCTGAGAGTAAGCATTTAAGAAACGGGTGGGAGTTCATTAGCTACTCCTGCCGTACCAACGAAGTTGGTATATTCACGAGAACCCAAGAATCACTTGAGGATGTTGAGGGTACCAGTCCCCTTCAGTCGCCAATTTTGACGCTCGCCCTTTGTTTTAACTTCGAATCCTGCTCAGAGATTCCTACTCAATCAGGTTAGCCTGTACATTACGAGGAGTATGTCAGTTTTGTTATCATTGCCCTCACCCAGGAGTGGAAATTGATGAGCAGTATGTTTTAGGAAATGCTCGTGCAAGATGAGTAAAATTCTTAAGCAGCTTAGTGCATTGATGATTAATTATCATTGCCACTTAATTGCACTCATACAGTGTTGACCTTCGACAATGGCCCATTCTTAAATCTTGACCTTGATGGCCAAGAACGTAGTTGGCTTGGACCATTTATTCTCTCTCAAGGAGAACCATTGCTATCATACCGAGACTCAATCACGAGTGAAATACACAATTTATTACACGGAAGGATCGTGTGCGACTGTCATGTGTTTGCCGATACATTCGACCCTCTGAAATTGCACATTCTCAGTATATCTTGAGAATATATGTCATGTTATGTTCACTTGTCAAGTTGTGAACGCATTTGACGGGACATTTGATCCCTAAGACGGTGCAATTAGAGAGGGTTGAGTTTCACCACTTGCAGCAGTTTGGAAGGAATATGCAATTCAGCTGAAGAACTCTTGAACGTGTCAAGCCTGCCAAATAATTTCAATTGTCCTAGAAACTGTTCTGTAACCAGACTAGGACCAGGAGTCCCGTTCATAACCCGGGCGGGTTCTGCACCATAATTAAGGTTTCTTGTTCGATAATGCAATTTTGCGTGTGTAATCGGGCGTTACACGTTTTTCATCCAATCATGTTATATTCATCACGTTCTATTCTCACGTCCATCAAATTTTGTTAATTCTTATGGAGGATCCCCACGGTTTATGTTGGGCAATACCGCTTGTCATCAAGGACTTCATGAAAAAAAGTGCCTCCTAGTCGGTCTCCATCTTCCTCTTTGACGGGTTTTTTTGCAAAATCCCCGATGACAAGCAGCATTGCCTTATACATAATCTTTCCAATTAGAGGGAGCTTACAACATGGATTTATGAATTTGGCTTCACATTGGGGTCCTCTCTTCCAATCTATGTCTCACAAGTTGCACTTGACTAGTAATCAACCACTAATGTCACTATAACAATGTTGTGGAGAGAATGATTGAGTCATTTGATGTCTTAAGCAATCTTTTCATTCAACTAGGGCTATAGATTGCTTAGAAACTATTTCTAGTCCCTTTCTCTTGATCTGATTATAATACGTCAACATGATGTATTTTGAATTTAAATTCCAACTAATGAAATGAAGTTTATCAACTGTAATATCTAGTCAAATTATAAAAACGTCCTAAATAGTTGCAATTTGAACATTGGACATATAATTTAGTCTATTGTTTTCTAATAATAGAAAAAAATTAAAATTTTGTTTACACCATTTTGTTTTGTACTTATGCAAACACCTAAGTAGGAAAATTGAGATTTTTTGATATGATTTGGTATTTGATGTGAGTTTTCTTCACTATTTCTTCCAAAATTCACTATAATTTCAATTTTTCACAAAACAAATAAAACTTCATGGCTTGTAGAAAAAAATGTGATTTCATCTTTGAGAAGTAAATGCAAAAATAACATATTGCCAAAAAATGAAAAAATACAAAGTGAAATAATTTGAATCAAAGTTTTTGGTTGTATCCCCAATGCCTTCAAGGTAAATCCTTCACTAAGGAATGTCTTCAATTTCATGAATGGGACAACATGGCTATAAATTAGTAGAACTTTAAGAAAATGGAGTACTCAAGGCAATCCAAACACACATGTTTTCATAAAACTTTAAGGCTTTCATTAAGTTTAGAAAAAGATTTGATGGTGAAAACAAGATTAAATTCTCTCAATGTCATTTTTTAGACAAACAAATGAATTCAACCCAAGACTTCTTGAGCGTAAAGTTTGAGGTAAAATAAATGTAACTAGTAATAATGATTTATGAAGTAGAAAAAGAAGCTTTGTAGAGGTGAAAGGACCCTTCATAGCAATTGCTAATAAGGGTAACAAGTAACCTAGCTAGTAAGGTCTTCACAAGTCAAACTATTGTAAGGACTATATGACTAACTATAGATAGTAAATTCATAGAAAGGAGTAAGTTAGAGTGGATCAATGGGACTTAAATTGATAATAAAGATGTAAAATATCCCTCTCATACATAAGTAAAGCTTTGTAAAATGTGAGCAATATAATTTCCAATGATATGTCATCTTCAAGACCTTCATGTCTTAAACAACCCAAGTAGAGAACAAGGTTTAGAAGGGTTCCAACTGAAGGATTTTGAAATCCCCTTTGAGACCCAAATGAAATCATTGCCATTGCCAATACCCCTTCTAAAAATCCTAACGACCACCCTTTTTAAAAAATTCTCTCCCCCCTCATCACTACTTTTATACTTCCATGCATAATCTAACCATCTATACAAGTGAAAGAGGGTAATGGTGGACATAAAATAAAAATAAATAAATTTATAAATAAATAAATAAAATTTATAAAAAATCCCCCCCTCTCTATGGACTATAGCTACAATATCCCATGTATGTTATATGGATTTCAATTTCAATTTTTTTTCTTTTTGGTTAGATATTTTGTTTTTGTACTTTCATTGCAGTTTAATAACTATTGCATAAGAAAACTCTTAGAACTTCTCATCCATCTCCAGAGGCATGGCATTGTCACATGGAGCTTCACATAATATTACTACTCTCTAGGTTCTCTTCACAAGCCTAATAATCTTTTGTTGATATTATTTCTTACTTTTAGAATTGTTGTGATTTTCTTGTGAAGGCAATAACAATCCAAACATTTTGAAAAAAACATTTTCTCCATCAAAAATCTAAAGTCAATTCCTTTTGTACTCTATGTGATAGAGACTAGTTTTATATTACATTTTGACAAACTATGGCTATTGTTAATTTTGTGAATACATAACTTCTATAGGACCATGTTTGTTGTTTGATTTAATGGATGGTTGCAAGAAAGAACAATCATGTTTTGTAGCGTTTAGGTTTGTATTAGTTGTACTATGACTTTTTGGAATGTATATATAATTCAACAATAAAAATAAAATCTCACCAAAATTTGAGGCCTACAAAAATGCAGGTCAATTTTTATTTAAGAAATAAAGTGACAAATTTTTTGAAGACTTGGTGATGATGAGATTTCACAAAAAGAATGATCTTGAAACCATATTCAATGTTCAGAAGTGCAAGTCTCAGGGAGCCCCATTTGTATAAATGTGTATGGCATAAAATAATATATTTTTAGATGCCCCTTGGTAGGAATATACTTGCCTAGTGTGGAAAGAGACTACATAAATTTTAGTTCTAGATAATTAATTTTGGGTAATCCCCAATACTAAAACACACACCTAAATGTCAAAGTGTGACAAATTAGCATAATTGACTTTTAAATATAAAATGATTTTTTTTTCATTTCTGAAAAATAAGGGATATAATCAAGACTCCCATCTCCAATAAGAATTTCAAGTTCATAGGGTTTATGATTCAAAAGTTATAGTGGATGACAAATTCATCATTCTAAATTTGACTAAAAAAATGACTACACTTTCTTGCAATCACTCTAAAGGAGACCAACAATGCTTGCTCACATAGTTCATGTACTTTCTTACACAAGGGATTGGCAAGTTGATGTTATTGGATGACTGGAGTTGTATATCAATATAGGGAGATGCTTCAATTTCTCTAATGTATAAGAAGGTGAAAAAACTTCGTTACAAGCACTTTCATAAGACAATGTATGCTATGAATGTTGATATTTGGACATAGAAAAACCATAACTTGAATAAGATCTTCAATATTTAAATATAAACTCAAGGTAAACTTGAGAATTAATTAGTTTGGAAAGTATCAAAATTGTACCTTGATTCAAGGATGTATATAAAAAATAAATTAAAAAATTAAAAAAAATAAAATTATAAATATATATATATATATATATATATATTTTTTTTTTAAATTTAAATTTTTTTTAAATTTTTTTTAAAATTAAACATATTTTTTTTTTAAATTTGTTTCTAGGTTGCTACAATGAGTGAAGTCTAGTGGACATCAAATTTGTTTGGCATAGAACAAGGTTTGTTTTGTGTCTTTTCCAATTGCGCGGAGAAACTTTCTTTATATGTGTTAACACTACTATATCATAAGGATTCTTTTTAAAATTTTAAAATTAATTAATTTTTTTGATAAAAGTAGAAGTGTCCTACTCCATGTTTAGAATGGAAGGATATCTTGAGGATTTGTTCATCCATTGAAAAAATTCTTGCAATTTTCAATAATGTATAAAGTCTCAATGGCAAAGACCATTGTTGATCAAGACAATCTTGGAGGATATTCATATAAAGACTCCTGTAAAGACCCCAAAGGATGCAATGCCACAATAGAATTGTAGTATAGGAAGTGCAATATTGTGGACATTGCATGGGTATTTTGTATGTGTTTATAGTTGATAGAGTGCATTTTCAATGCATTGTATTAAAGATAAACCATGATTGGAAAGATAATAGAGGTATACTAGATTTTGAATTTTTGAGTGAACAAAAGATTGAATTGTATAAGCATTAAGAGTATTTGAGATCATGATAGTATTAATAATGGATGAGAAATTTTGGAATGAAGGAAAATAGGGACCCTCATCTACACAAATGCTAAAGTGCATGATACAATGTATCAACTACAGAATTACTTGGAAAATTTGGGGGTACCATAGTTTTGAAAATACACATTTCAGCAAACAATTTTGCTTATGGTTAGTACACTTGGCCAAGTGCAAGAACGTCTAATTTAGTATGAAGTGATAGATAGATATATTCATATAGACCTACTACAAAAGATTATCAATTTCTATTAGTTGGTCATTCAAAAGATGATTATTCACTAGATTGGGGTCCATTATTATGGCATGAGATTAACTTAGTTGTTCACCCATCTTCAATGTCATTGACAGCTATATCGAGCTAAGTAGAAAACAACCCACAATATCCTTGAACACCTAACCATAGAAATAGTTTAAAACTACATAATTACATATAAGTTAGATTTGACTTATGTAAAAACTAAAAATTATCTAATAATTGGATTTAACCTATCGTTAACATTACCATAACCAATCTCAAATACCATGGATACTTTGTATTCTTTTCTTCCTTGAAAAAGTTGGAAGTAGCAATCTTAATTGTAATGTACCTAAACAAAGATCTCACATGTTATGAGGCAAAAGTATAATTGTCTTGAAGAGTACGTTTGTGTGAGTTGGTGTAATTATTAAAATTACATCCTAGACTAGCCATCAATTGAAATTAATTCCGCTACAGACAAAACTTTTTTTAACTTTTTTTTAAACCTGGACAGACAGAACTTTGAGTGTGAGTTACGGCATTGGTAACCATAGCCCCAGTTAATTATTATTTTACTCTCTTGAATTGTCACTCTAGCAAAGTAAGTTTCATGCACCCAAATGTAATCAAGCAAATGAACTTAACTGCAGTAGCTTGAGGTCAACTTTGTCACATTTTTGCCAAATAATTTCTTTAAATTAGAAGGATTAGTTCAATGGTTAATTATTGTTTATTAATAAGGTATTAGTTGACAATTATGGGTGATTGCAAGAAACATTTGTACTAAGGTAATTCAGCCTATGACAATTCAAATGGGAGCCAACCCATCATAGCCTCATAGGCAAAAATATTCTAGAGGTGTACATTTCAGAACTAGAATGTACACCACTACTATAATTTTGCCTGTGATGGGCTAGCTCCCATTCGAATTGCCAGAGGTTGAGTTACCTTATTTTGCGTCACACTTTGCATGCAGATTCATTTTTGGTTCATTACTTTTGTGTTTTGGCTACAAATGTCTTAGGATTTGTAGGTAAAGTACTCATGACTATGATATACCTAGTCTATAGTTTTTGGCAATTTTTTAGAAATGTTTTACTACCCAAAAATAGCCCCCCATTTTATACCACACTTGCCAATTGGAGAGGTGGGGTGGTTAGAACTATTTTGTATCCCACAAAACAAATTCGGAGCTAAAATTTGGAGATGATCTTCTAGTAAACTTGTGGATATTCTCTAAGGCAATTCTAAAAATAATTAATTTTATGTAGTATGGAAGTCGACAAAGCGAACTTCTTTCTGCTTGCATTTTGAAACATATAAAATGTTATTTTGGAGTCTCTTTTGATGAATGACCATCTTGATAGAGTTGATACAAATGGCTAATTTGCATTTTATTTATTTCATTTTTTAATCTATGTTTAAATGATTAAAACATCAAAGCATCTATTTTCTTGAGATTTGGTACTTTTTTAGTTCTCCTACTTAAAGAATTTTTCTATGATTTTCCTTTGGTGTTTACCCTTATCTTAAAGGTGTATACATTGGCCATATATTTTTAATTTTTGAAAATTATCTTTCTAATTTAAAAGTATTCCAAGAAAAAAAAGCATGAGTCATGTGAAATGCAACCAAATCAACAAATGTTTCTTGCAATCACCCTTATGAAATAGTTTTTCTTAACTTTTAGCAACTCCTCAATTAATCACGGAAGTTGATAGATTTTCTTCATTGCATAAGAAAGTAAGAGTCATGGCTTTCAATAAACTCATTACTTTTCATAGTGTCCCAACCTACTTTGCTATAAAGGTTAGAGGAATGAATTTGGATATCACGTGATCAAATTATACAATCATGTATCTTTTTCCAACATTTGGACATTCTTTATGTTGAATTTTCCTTGGATTCATCAAAGAAGCTTAGTAATTTCCAAAAATGGTTTTCGCCAAAAGGTGACCTCACACTATCATAAAATGCAGTTTACTCTTAAGTACATGTTTTATCTTTCAATCAACCCTTGAAAAGCCCTTGGGGTCCCTCTAAATGACATGTATTTAGCTTTCTAACTCTTATTTTGCTTTGGTTTAATAGATGAGCTATGATACATTTTTATTTGCATACTATGATGATCATTAATTTACTTTGTACTAAAAAATATTTGGTCAATGTTTTCCTGATGAAAATACCACCAAATAACTTACATAATATATTATACGGCCACAAAGGGCTTTCAGGCCCTTCTAGGGTTAAGAAAAGTTGCTTCAGACTGGGGACGCAGCAATTTCAAACTGCCGACTGAAGAAGTTACCATTGTAACGACAACTTTGTTTTTTTCTATCCACGAGGTATTGAATTTCTGCAGACTGAGCATACCATAAAATAAAAGTCTTATTCTACCACCAATTTCAAATTGGATAACTGATTCATGCGCTGTACATTACCACTTCTTTTTGGTTGTCTGCAATCTCGATCTGAAATCAATGCAAAACTGTCTGTAAGTCTTCACATGAGCCCTTGATGTTTTCCATTGAATGAGGGATGACAAACTATATATAAAGGAATCAAAGGAGCTGCACTCTCTATCACATTGATGTGGCTTTCACAGAGACTAAGTTGTTTCGCTGGGTAGAACCTCTCAATCAAGTAAGTTACGTTGGTTTTGTCATGCGACCATTGTCAATGGAGTGTTGGTCTGTATGACACACACCAAAGTTCATTGAATGCGTACTGCACACATTTTCTCCTCCGATCACGCAACAGATCACGCAATGGTTGCATTCGATCTCAATCCATGTGTTGTTGGTGTGAGTAGTTAATTCTCTCGTAGACTTTTCTTTCACATGAATCCCAAGGCCTCCCATCTCGCACGCCAAAGTCCTTCAATTCTCTCAGCTAGCTAGTAGCATGATCAAATGCTTCCTTCACGCGAATCGGTCTCCTCCAATCGATCATGCAAGTAGGTCTGAAATCAATCTCCATTGAATGGGTGTAGTTGTTGAGACTCCTCTAACAAATGCTTTGCTCCATTCACATTGGTCCCTGGCTATGCCTTTCATCAGAAAAAAAACATTAATAGTTATAGGAACTAGTCCCAGCAGACTCGTCTCTGGTTTTTATCGAGAAAAGCAGAGTTCGTAGAACTAGACCCAGCAACAGAGTCTTCTGTGGTATAGTTTGTTGAAGATGGAGAGAACTGATATAAACCATAACGTTTGTAACTGTACACCATAACGTCCAGGTGCAGAGTAAATATTAGGTGAATGCCTCTGTACTGGATGAGCCGCCGATGATCCGCTTATCCAGGACCAACGGCAGGATGTGCAGAAACCATGGGATTAGGGCTATGGCTTCGGAGATCTCGTTGGATCTCCTTTTGTTTCTGACTTGAGCGTTTAGCATCGTCTGTCCCCTCTGTGTTTTTCAGATTTGAGGGTTAAACTGCATTTGATGATTTGGAGACTTTGCAGAAATTGCGCGCGGAATGGAAGTTGTCGATGTCGCCCCCACGTTCAAAGGTAGTGGCCACGAGAAGGCTGAGTCGTGACAGTCCTGAGTCGTTGTTGTCTGGTCGCACGCGATTAATTTGTTGTTTGCTGTCAAATTTGAGGTCTGTTGGATTGTTCGCAAGTACATCTGTAATTGCTGAACTAGTTGAAGTGTGAACTGTATTGAACGGATGATCGAAACATTAATTGAAGCGGTGCCGTCAATTGAAGCGGTGCCGTTGTCGGATTTCGCTGGAGTGATTTGATTACGGAGTGACGGTGGTTCCGCGGTGACGGCGGCGGTAGTAAGTATGCTACTGGCCGCGTGTGCGCAGTCATTTTATTGCTGGTCGGCGGCCGTCAAATTTTCGGTGGCATGACGGCGAGAGAGTATTTTACTATTTCTTGATACAGTAGAATATACAGACATGAGCCTGTGCTGAGGGCCACCTTCCATTCTCCGTCTGCGCAAAGTTCACAGGGGGAGCTACAGGGTCGAAGTGAGCAGTTCCACTGTCATGTGGACCCGGTGGGTGGTCGAGGGATAAAGTAAGATTAATTCCCTTGCATGTTGATTTGGTCTAAACTGACTAATCTCGATCAATGGGGTTGTCCACCTTTCAGTGAAACATGAAATCCTCTGTGGGAAGACAATTGGTGGAACTCTTCTTGTGTTCTGCTGCTTTTTCTGCTCACCGATGGAGCATGGCAAGAGGCCCTTAGAATGCTATTCGTTTTTAATCTTGGAGCGCTTTTTACCATCTCCTGCGTGAAGGGATCATCATTTGTTTCAGTTCTTTTGAGAGATGGTGGCAGTGATTTGATTGCGCTTTTCTCTTTTGATCTTGGTGGAATAATTTTGCAGGGCTGTGGAGGACATGAGCGTGAAGGAACTGACTGCCGAGTTTCAGATATTTCGAAGCCGAATGTTTAGCTTTTCTAGCGTGAGAGCAATTCCGGGTCACAAAGGAATTGATTCTAGTATCACTGGTCATCTAAAAAGGTTACTGGAGCCGGGAGGGCGATACTCAACTCTGCGCGGAGCTTCTGGGTTTGGGACTTGAAGTAGCGACACTGAATTTTCTGATGTCTTGGAATCTCCGCCGTAGTGCATGCCGATTCGACCATGTCCACTTCGAAAGGAAGTTCCCCTGTAAGTGATATATCGAGCACGTCTGTGCCTGCCAATCGCATGCAGCGAAGTCTGGAGAACCTTTTAGGGTTCGATTGAGACACTCAGATTTGAAATCATTTGTAGTTCATTGTGGTCACTCTAATTTCTGTCTGTATGGCCTGTTTAGTTGTTAGTCTTGTTGAACACTGAAATCTGTGCAGCATCCCAAGGACACACACCCTGCCACATTCTGTCTCGTTAAAGAATTGCTTGCGGTGTGATCAGTGTTGCTCATGTGACTCCATCCATGAAATGTACTCCACTGGTACATTTTCTCCATTGAACATACACTGGGCGTGTCCTGAGCAGCACTCTCCCCTCCCTTTGTGCCCTGAGGATCTTGGACCTACAGACATTCTGTCGGTACAAGCAAGAGAGTGCTTGTAAGAAAATAATCTCTTAGAAGTGCAACTAATGCTGATGGGCTTATTGGATGTATGGTGGGGGGTCACGACTTGCCGGCAGACTGTTCATCACTATTATTCTACTGAAGAACTTGTTGTATCTGTCCCTGTTCCTGCAATTGGAGATTTGAAGGTAGCTAAAGACGATGTTGCATGTGTATCAGCCGAAGAAGATTCATCCCAGCGGAATTTATAAGACTCGCATGAGGTCTGGACCTTGCCCACCGGAAAAAGGTAGGAAGGATACAAACGGGCAAACGGGGTTTCGGGACTGGAAGCAGTTGCCTGTGTATGTGCTGCAGGAAATCTTGAATCGGCTCGAGGACGCAAGAGTCCTTGTGAATGCCCAATTGGTGTGCAGGGATTTTGGGGATGCTGGAAACCAAGTGCGATCCCTGCGTTTGACCGTGCTGGAATCCCAGCATGCTAGGGCCCGAAACCGAAACATTTTTGATTTGGGCTCCCTCAAATCAGGGATATCTGATGGAGCCGAATCAAGCTCCTCACGTGATGAAAGATCGAAGCTGAAAATGAAGGATCAAATGGTAAAAATTCTGATAACGAAGGGATGCATCGAGCAGCTTCGCATTGAAGTTGAGCCGAAGCTGCAAGCCAAAACTGTACCCGAGGATGAAAAACGAAGAACTGACTTCTGGCTTAGCGATCCGCTCTTTGTGAAGAAATGGTTACCTTCTATGAAGTCGACTCTTCAACATGTTTGCCTCGTGGATTACGGTCAGCAGGCCATCATGCGGAGATCGGATATTATTCGAGTTTTTTCTAACTCCTGTAAGTCGTATCT
Source organism: Straminergon stramineum (assembly GCA_963920665.1). Taxonomy (NCBI): domain Eukaryota; kingdom Viridiplantae; phylum Streptophyta; class Bryopsida; order Hypnales; family Calliergonaceae; genus Straminergon; species Straminergon stramineum. The sequence continues at coordinate 20,362,917 of OY987263.1, read as the reverse complement.
CATTGACCCTTCGTGGTTTCCACCCCTCATGGCCCCCAAACTGGATCCTCTGAGGTCAAACTCAATGCCTTCAACGTATCCATTTCCAGTATTTAAATACATCACACCATTATTTAAAGGCTACATTTAGCTTGAGAGTGGTAATTTGCCTTGAAGGTCAGTCAGCTTCAAGGATGTCTAGGGTGAAATTATAGAGTCTGGTGCAATAAATTTCTAATACTGAAACTTTTACCTATATTAATTCTCAAATTTGGTAAAATAAAATGAGGCCAAGGATGGGTTAAGCCACTCCGCGCTCAACTTCTGTGGTTCGTTTTTTAGACACGACTTCAACTTGTCTAATAAATGTTCTGTGTCCATCTTGTTCAAGGTAAAGGATTGAAGACTTTGGATTTGAGAAACATGTTTATTGACACCAGCGGTTGTCAGAAGATGCCTGCGATGTTAAGTCTGACATGGCGCTGTGTCAAAGTTACTGCCGAAGCTTTGCTAGACATCAATGAAATAATGCCCAATTTACAGACGCTAGCACTCCTGGGGGTATTTGGTGTGGACCGGGGCACTCTGGTTTTCCAAGACATGAAGGTACTTTGCCTCGGTCTCTCTACTACAGCTAAGGAGGTTGTGATGGACCTTCCGAAGCTTGAGAAGTTGCAGTTGAAAATGCAGTGTCCTGAGAAACTGATCATCAAAGCTAACAAATTGAAGTACGTTGCTTTCAATCTTGAAGTCATGGAGCCCTCCAAAATCGACTTGAAGTGCTTGAATGGTTTACAGGAGCTGCTCTATGGAGCTTCCAGCTTCGTCACACTGTTCGCTCTAATCGACCGGAATCCCAATCTGAAAATGATCTTTTTGGACATCCCGTGTATGGCGCTTGCAGAGGATGGCAGGTTTTTGGGTGTTCTGAAGGACGTCCCCTTGCTGCTGCCTAACTTCAGTAAATTGCATGACTGTGAAAAGTTGGAGGTTTTAAACATTGGTCCCGGAATGTGGTACTGCATGGAGACGAACGTGGACACGCTAACTTCTACGGAGAAGTGGCCTCTTATGAGTCGCCTGATTCTGCACATGATTCCACAGAATTTGGGCCCTGCCATTCGTGTTCTGCGGTTGTTGCTACAACCCTCAGTGAAGAACCTGATGGTTCGCATTCACACTTCCAGTCCAGTGACATTCGACGAACTTAAACTGGCCATTGAAGCGATTGCCGCTGGTTATGAGCAGCAAATCCACCCCATTATTTTGACTTGGACGATGAGCCTCGATTTCTCTTGCTTCAGCTTCTAGCAGGATTTCGAATTTATAATTCTGATGATCCGTCCTCAACAACAGATTGGCAAGCCGGTTTTACGTCACAGTCAGAAGCGGAGTACCGACAGGTTTGAGTATCATAACCCAAGCATTCTACTCAAATCTGCTCGGGTCAAGTAAGTGCATTGAAAAGAAACTTGGATTGGGGTTTGGGCATCGGAAGATGGATCGTCTGTACATCCATACCCTTAATTTCTTTTTGTTGATGTACTCTCTACTCAGACGTGGAATTCCTCCTGCTGTCCAAGGAAAACGTCATACCCGCACATTTGGAGATACCCTCTGAATAAGCCATTGATTAAAGTGACAGCTCTGTTCTCATTTTTCTACTGCAGGGAGATCATTTTGAATCAGCTTTTTTTAACTGCTAATGAATCTCTTGTTCGCATATATGACAGATTCTGCATGATCGTCTTCGGGTGCTGCACATTCTCCAACTGCCACCAAGTCTTAAGTCTCCTTTTTGTAGCATTCAAAGTCATCTATCCGGTCTGTGCCCCGCCAGGCCACTTGTGGCTGGCGGTTTTGTATTCTTTTCTCTTTTGCAATGAAATTCCGTTTCAGTTGTGTCAAAAATAAAAAAGTCATCTATCCGGTAGGGCTGGAGTTGCGGAGAGCGTTGACGAATTTTTTGGACTATTGTTGAGCAGTTTCAGAGCTTTCTAGGTTTTCATTAGGGATTCGATTCAATCCTTAGAAGTTTGGACTGGCCGGATATGCATGGAAGATTCTACATTTTCATCAATCATCTGAAAGTTGGTTCCCTCTTATCTCGAATTCCAGAATATTCTGCAACATTGTCGGGCGTTCATTGCGTTGCTTGATGCTCGTTATCGTTTTGTCTGTTATCTTGGAACCCAGGTAACATGCTGACATGCACAACTCTATGTTCAAGAAGTCAACACTTCCTGACAAGAAAAATCAGAAGGCGGAATAAAAGTATTGTAAGGCACTGGTTGGTGTGAGGAGTTGACTATCCTCTGAGACAAAAGGCCGTGTTCGGTAAACTTGAAATCTGTGGACCAGATGGATGGCATGGATATAGCAGATATGGTCTTCAATCTCTGAGTTACTCAGAATAATCTCAGTAATAGAATGCATCTTGTTGAATAGATCCCTCTTGAATCTCAGCTTTGTGAAAAAGCTTTTGTTACGGAAAAAGTCATGGAAGTGTGAGAAATAAAAATGTTTGAAGGGAGTTTATATCAACTTTATAAGTGCTTTGACCCCTTTTATGAGAGTCTTGGAATTTGCTTTTAATTGAACAAAAGACAACCTATACAAATTTCATCAATTTTTTAAAATTGCAACCATATGAATTCAAACTAGACATGTTAGTGGTCACACTGAAAAGAAAAACCAACAGTATATCTTATGAATTGACCCCCTTGTTCGTCCCCCCAAGTTAATCCAGGGATACATGTAAATAGAAAGACCTTCTATTTTGTGCTTCATTCATTTATCTTCTCTAGCTTGCATACTTAAATTGGGGCCTCTGATTGCAAATATGAATTCAAAATTTGCAAATTTTATCATGCATGACAAAAATTTCAAAAATTTCAGGGTTTTACCTTGGGGACGAGCGAGGGGGTCAATCCACCCCGTCCAGTTTTAGCAACCCCCAATCCGATAACAAATAGGTCTCTTTTACACCATACATTCGTCAGAGTCTCTTACTTTAATTATTGAACATGTATCTGTAGAAGTTGTTCACACTGGGGGAGAGTTATATATTTTTTTGAAAGTATTTTAACTATAAGTTATTTGAGTTTCAATTGCTGTATTTCGGGTTCAAGCCTCTGCAATGTGAATTGATCCAAATTATGTAGAACGCAAACTTTGACCTTGGAGATAAGTGTGGAAACTTGCATTTTGTGACGTTGCTGTGACAGGAACGAGCAACGATTTCAGAAGTTGAACTTGTGTATAATCAGGTTGCCAATTCCGAGAGTACGACAGACTAGCTGCCATTTCTCTGCAATATTGCCCAAGGTCGCGAGGTTCTGCAAGTTAGAACGAAAGATTTCGATCAGCTCTTTTGAACCCCGCATTCTCCGAAACCATCGATCTCAAAATCGAAAGCTCGACACTCATACTCCCCAAAACGACCTCCTAAAGTACACATGATTCTGCATCGAATCCTCCGACTCATGCAACTTACTAACTGCTTCCCATTTTCATGACCGCCTTAATTAGGGTGCTTTCACTCTTCACTCTTAGTTACTTCATACCTGTAGTGACCCTCCAAAAACAGAATTCTAGCTTGAGACTCACAAGATTTACTCTCCGAAGACAATTAATGCAAAAGAATTTTATCAGCAGGTACCGTGCATGAAGAGCAGAAGCTCGATGACCTGCCGATCAGTTAGAAAAATCAGATCCATAATATCTTCTCAGAATTCAGGTCATGATTTATGATCGATGAGGAGTTGTTTAGAGGAGTTTTGGGCGTGAACGACCTTGATCAGAACTTGACAGTGCTTCAAAGTGCTTCCATCCCGCAGCTCTTACATATTGACTCCAGTTTTGACAAGTTACGTAGAACTGATCCCATGCTAGGTCTCTAAAACCTACACTTCTTCAGGATTTCATGTTACGAGACACTTGGGATTGCAATTGCTTGCCAGCACTTAACTTGAAAATTGCAAGTTTGCAACTAACATTCTAAATGTTGACGTTAGCTTGCGCCACCTCAGCAAGCAGATAGGTTCGGTGTTCACTAAAGACCACTGGTGTAAACAACACCCACTCCCTGCCCTCAAGAACGGCAATTTCAGTCTTGACAAGGTCCACATGCGGCCACACCTTTAGACTAGTGACTGCAAATGGTCTGACTTGTGAAAATGTCCATTATTTTGTATTTCGAACTTTTGCAATGTGGAAGCTGAAGTAGAAACAGGTGCAAAAGCACTCAACCACGTCACTTTGCACATGCTATTACTTCAATCTACTTCATTTCTTGTTGTTGAAAATTGAACTCATTAAACAACTTTAGAGATATTTTGATATTCATGATCTAAGGTAGAACAACCCATTATGGTTAACCCCTAAAGGTATTTGACTATGTTTTCACCAAAAACACTCCAAAACTGTCATCTCTAGTACAAGTACCAAATTTTAGAAAAAAATACATTTTGGGACAAATATAACCGTAGGATCTTGTAGTAAGCTGGTTTGGGAAGGTGAAAAAAAATTTCATAAATTTCCACCGTTTGGATTGCAAGATATTAGCATTTGAAGTGACAAAAAGCCAATTTTTGGCCCTGCAAAAATCCGGGCAGTTGCACTCCACAAGGTCAGATCATTATGAAAAAATGTCCAAAATGGTTGTAACTCTTTGGATTCATTCTCCAAGTCATGTTGGTTACATGCTTGAAAAATTTTAAATCATTTGGAATTGTACGACATATAGGAAAAAAATAGTAAGTTGAAAGAAGTGGAGAATGATTAAAAATACTAATTTGTTAATAGTTTATTTGTGGAATTGAAAAATGCCAATCCCAATGGTGAATTTTTTTTAATAAACAATCTACATCTCACCTTTTTATTTTTTTCCAAAAATATTAAAAATTGAGTGAAATAAAGGTCTTCAAAGTTTATTTTAGAGTAGAGATTCCATTACTACCCACAAACTACCCACAACTAAAACTCTTCATAACTTTCATCTCATAAATCAAAATGGAATGATTCAAAGCTTTCCATGAATATAAAAATTAGGAAAATAAATTTCAAATTTTTATTTTAAAAAAAAGTGATTTTTAAAGAAGTTTTTTTTGATGCCTGGGCTGCCTACCGAGCAATGAAAACAACATATCATACAATAACTTTTTAACCATGTATTCAAAAGTTATGAAAATTGTTGGGTCTTAAAGCTACTCCTCAGGTACATGTTGTATGAAAATTTCAAAGAAAAAAACTAAAAAATCCATTTGTAGTGAGTTGCCCGAAATTGCTATGTTCCCCAAAAAATCGTTTGGGCATTTAGGGGTTAACCCATAAACATTCACACAAACGTTTTGTGTCTGATAGATGACAAGGAATTCTCCTATGTAGGACATATGTACAACTATTCATATTTGGAATTAGGGGTGGAAAGGGAAGATCTTCTACAATAGTTTGACTTCCAATGAGTATTTTTGAATTTTATAAAGTAGATGATGTCCATTAGAAAAAATTTCAGCCCTCAAAGGGGTTGCTTCCCTTTGAGAAGTTCCCCTCAAAGGAACACACAGCCCCTTTGAGGAATAGTGGTCACTATTCATCATCAATGATGAATAGTGCCACCATAAAAAAATATTAAAAAAATATTTCAATATTTAAAAAATGAATATTTTTAATATTAAATATTTTAAAATATTAAAATAATAAATAATATTAAAATTGTAATAGCAATCTTGACGTGGTCGCACTAATGCCACATTAGATCTCACAATTTTTTAATTTTTAATTTTTTTAAGATTAAAGTCTTAATTACTTTTTTCATATTTTTTAATTCTTGAATTGAACTGTCCCGCGAGAATGAGTCTTTGCACCGTGTGAATGAGGCTCTGCAATTCGCTAGACGGGGAAATGAAATAATATAATAATAATAATAAATTTATTTTTTATTTTTTTAATTTTTTTCGGCCACTGTTCCCTGCCAATCCCTGATGTCTAGGACTCACAACCCCTTAGAGGGTTCATATTTTTTCTAATGACACAATTCCCAAAAGGAAGATTTCCATAATTACTAGTTCATCCTTTAAGAGTTAACCCTTGAACGCCAGGCTGGTGACCATAGAAATTAGCCATTTTGGAACCGTGTGACATCATTCATTTTAGAAAAAACAAAAATATTCATTGGGAGTCAAACTACTGTAGAGGATCTTCACTTTCCACCCCTAATTCCGAGGATGAATAGTTGCAATCCTGTCCTACAAAGGAGAATTCCTTGTCATCCATCGAACAAAAAATGTCCGCCGCATTGTTTAGGGGTTAAGGGCTTGAACTAGGGGAAAGAGAGAGACAAGAGGAGGGATGTTTGGAAAAGAAATCTTAGTGCATTTAATAAGGTATGAATCTTTTGATTTGATTTGAAAATTTGATTCTTTCTACTATTCACCTAATTTGTTAGTTAGTCATTAAATTGGATTCCTATGAGGATTAGTAGGCTAGGATTTTGATTAGTGTTGTTCTATTTGGCCTAATAAGCCAAATAGGAAAAGATGAAATCAAAATTAAAGCCACTAAACCAATTGGAAAGAATTGATAAACGATCAAGGAATAGCATTTTGAAGATTTGATTTGATAATTTTAAGACTTATTAGAAAATATCTAATATTAAAAATAATTACCAAATAACAAGGAAATTGCTGAAAATATTTTAAATCTAACAAAATTCTCTAGGAATTAGTGTAGGCAGAATTAGAAGGGGAGGATTATTTGAAAAAAGGTTTAAAAGTTAAACTCTTTTAATTGATTAGGCAATCTATCTTCATGATGGAGGATGATGGATATTATGAAACAATTATGATCGTAGTTTGCAAGGATGGGAATGTGTCATCTGTTGATGAAGAGGTACATTAGTTTAACTATCTCTTTTTTATTTTAAAAAATTTGCATAGAATTAAAAGTAGGAAATGAAAACATTAGGGGAGATTTGAGGGCTCTACATGACCGTTTCGAGGTTGTTCCCCTGCTTGTTCCTTGTGTTGTCTGGGAATGGCTAGCTGGTATCAGTACAATAAATATAAAAAAAGTCTTAGTTCTAAAATGCAAAGAGAAGTTGAAAAATTAAAAAATTGATGTGGCACAGTCTCAGCCATGTCAAACTGTAGCAACGGTGCAGTTCCTACATTCCCACAGTTTGGGAACTCGCAAGAGAGCCCTCAAATATCCTCTAATGGTTGACCCTTAGGTCAAAGTTTTGGAATTTACATTATAAATTAGAACATCATAGGAAAATCTTAGAGGTTTCCAAAAACATCTCACACTTAATAAATAACTAAACATAAGAAAGTTATAATCAGATGAACTTTAATTATCAAATTGGATGAAAAATTAATGTTCTCATCCAAAAGAATTTAAAGGGGAACTTAAGAATTTAGATAGAATTTATAATTTTTAGGTGAATTTAGAAATTATTTTTCTCATTGAAATTAAAAGTAATTTGTGGATGAAGTTTTAAATTACCAATCCAAAATAGAATTTCATCCATTAATAAATTTTTATTTAGAAATTCGATATTTTGTGTTTTATCTGGTTGGAAAGGTAATTTCTTTCTTTTTCACTCAAATTTCTAAAAACCCTAAAATAGTAAGTTTAGATTAGAAGATTTCAATTTAACTTAACTAATAAGTAACTAAATGAAATCTTGTGAGAATTACTAAGAAATATTTTAGAAATAGTATGACTTAGGGTATTTTCCAAGGAATCCAGAACTAATTCACACTTTAAAAATAATTCATTTTTAGGGAAGAAATGAATGGATGAAGTTTGGATCTAGGCTTGGATGAAATTCTTCATTCATAACTTAAATTATACCAAACTTTAACGTTAACAAGTAGAATTATTTGAAAGCTCATCCTGAAGTTTGAAATTATTTTGAATTGATTTACTATTTTAATTAGATAGATGAAGTTTTTTAGGTTGATTTTTAATTGAAACCTCATTTGTTAATATCTTCTGCTAGGGAATTCCAATTTGAGATTATTTTCCATTTTAGAAATAGAAAATTAGGATCTACATATTGGAGTAGGTTTGTAGTTCTTTTGAATTTGCTTTCCACAAAAAGTCCAATGCTTAGCCATGTTAGCTAAAGCCAACTGGAAATACGAATAATTAGTGTGTTTTGAGTGTGTTTTAGATTATAGGTTGTCACAAAAAGCATCCATTGCTTGGAAGGCATGATTTGGACTAGACATAGATACACATTTCATTAAAAAGTTGTCAAAACCCATTGTGTATGTCTTGAATTTTGTAGTTGAAAATTATGAAGGTGTGGGCGGATGTAATCCTGCTTGTGGGTGTATGGCAGCTAATTAGTAGTTATTCAATTCAAGTATTGCCACTGTATAGCTAGTGCACGAGATTTAAAGAGTGCCAAATGAATGTAGGAGCTAGTATAATGATGAAGCAAGATCTAGTATCTCATGCATATAATAGCCAAGGCAAATGAGGCTTGCGGTTGTTGTTTTGCATTCATAGTATGCTTTAATTTGGTGGTTGCAATTTACTTCAACCTATATGTCATGCATAGAACAGTCATTTGAGGAATCGGCCTCTTGATCCCCAATAACATTTATATACCACTTCAAATTTATTTTTTTTAAATTGTTCCTTAACTTTTTTTCATTCGGAGCTAGAATGTTGCCTTAGCTTCTACATTTGCTTTGCAAGATAGTCAACTCTAACTTTACAATGTTTGTTGAACCCTTCCCAAGCCTCTAACATAACCACTAATTAAACTACTTTCAATATGGGGAACCTCCAAGTAGGAACCAGTAGTAGTTGAAGTAGAATAATTCCTTGTAAGGTAGGAAGCTCTAAAAGTGAGTAGGCATTTAGAACCGCCCATATAGACTCACTTGAAATAGACTTGAGGTAGTCTTTAAACCGACCTTCTATCATCATTGAATGGATCGATAAAAAAATATTATTTATTGCAAGAGCCAATCATTCTTTTTGCTTTCCCCATTTCTCTTTACAGTAGAAGTTGCAAGTGAACAGTGTATGGGGAGTAAAAAACATATTTTATGAGGGGGGAGTAGTTTTTGGAGGGCAGGAGATATCTTATTAGTACTCGAGCATGGATCATGCTATGCATCAAGAGCTTGAGACATAGGCAATTCATTCTTGAACCATCAAAATTGTATTTGACCAAAAAATGTGAAGTTCAAAAGTGGAAAAACTAAGAAAAAAAGAAAGAAAAAAACTAACTTAAAAGAGACCGATTTATGAGTCAATCTGATCCTGTCATAGATGTGACTGCCAGTACAACAGCATGACAAACTTACAAGGATCCAATCGTGCTGCCATTGATTTTATTTCCTAAAGACTAAAGTGAGTCACATGCTTATCAATACCAGAAAAGGTGCAACTTGATCAGTAATATTGCTAATATATATAGTTCAGTACCGTTCGTTTCCTTTTACCTGTAACAGACCTTCATAAAATGAGGAAAGTTTATTTTTTGCCCTTTTAAAACGACAGAAAAAAATGTTTCAATATGTTATCCATACCTTAAGGTAGGCTGTTTTGATTTCTTTGTTCTGGTGAGATCTCCTAGATTGTGCAATCCATCCCCTGATCACATTCTTGGTACTATCTGAAAGCACTCAGCAAGGAGGGGTGCATGGGCTTTGTTTCATGCCGTTCCAACTCATGGAAGAAAAGATATTGAGTTTTAATTTTTTTATGAATTAGAATTTATTTTTTTATTTTTTTATTTTTTTAAATTACTTTTAGTTTGGTTGTAGCAATGGCACATGGCACACTAGTTCATGACATTGTTAATTAACCAATGCAAGGTCCCTTTTGTTCCTCTAAAAAGTAGGATCCTAATGCTACAACTTCCCAACCAACCAATGATTCTTTGTGATGTCCCAATTAGCCAATAATATTGTCTAGTGTTGCAACTTTCCAACCAACCAATGTCTCTTTGTACATTAATTGCTAAAGGACTCAGCATGTTTTGTTGGCAAAAATCACTCAAAATTCCCATTTCTAGTGCAAAGAGTGAAAAAATTGAGAAATACTATTTTTTGGGCATAATTATACAGCTAATGGTTCTTAAAGTAGACTAGTATGAGAATGTGCAATAAAAATTTAGATACTTTGACTACATAGATAGCAAGATAATGGTGTTCAAAGTGAAGAAATCATATTTTGAGGTACCATGGTGTCATGGTGAACTAGTTTATAAGACTTTGAATCTTCTTAATCCCTAGTTGCCTAACCAACCATATATGGTTAATCTAAAATTTTAGGCTCGATTTGGTGTTGGTAGTTGAATTCCTTTGACTATTTAAAAAAAAGTATGGGTAGTATCGAAGGTTAACTATTGGAAGCTCTTATTTTTCACTAAAAAGGTAAATATTTGATTTTTGAGAGGTCCTCATAGGCATATATGTACCACTACTAGAAGAGTAAATTAAAGCTTGCCAATTTCACTTGATTTCAAATTTTTTTAAATGGAACTTAACCATCTTCTTTGAAAATGGTCAAAATGAAAAAAATAAAGTGTATTCATGATTTTCACCATAGAAAATTCAAACATGCAAGTGCTGATTTGGAGTTATTTGCAATTTCTACTTAAAAAAAATGTTGCATTCAACAATTGCAAGGTGGATTGTGCAATGAGTTTGATAGTTCTTCATTTGAACTTAAGGTTTTTGGAAGTGCATTTTAGTGTGCTAATACAATTTCTAGTTGTTTATGTCACCTTTAACCCCAAAAAACTCTTATATGTAAATTCTCAAACATTGTGGGGAGAGGTAGCATACTACAAAAAGATGCTTATATTTTTTTTGTTATAATCATACAACTCCGATGCAATTTCATACTCAAAATTGGTATGCACACTAATAAACAAGCTCTTTAGACAACTATACAATTAGATTTTGAAAAAATAAAAATTTGCTTAATTGGAGATAACTACAAGCCCATGCTCTTTTTTCATAGGAAAAACACACTTTGAAAGGCTTGGTCACTCAGGGGATAACTTAAAAATTTTAGATTTGAAAATTTAAATTAAAAAAAATTATTGTGAAGAATGAAATTGAGTATATATATGGAAAATATAGGTTTAAAAAATAATGTGATTTTCATTCTTTAAAAAAATGTTTAGTAGATGAAAGTGTGTGGTAGTAGAAAAAAATCATTAACAGGTCTAAGAATTCAAACAAACTAATTCCATTAGTAAGATTGTTTTGATACTAAAATTTAAGCTAACCTTGTAGAACTTTTTGTTTTGAAAATGTGAAAATTGAGCTCAAAGTGAATCTTATACATTATGTTTTCAAATAGATGCCTTAATTACTCTTAAAACAAGATGCTTCATAACTTTCACATCACAAATCCAAATGGAAATGAATCAAAGGTTTCCATGTAGACAAAAATATAATATATGAGAAAAATAATTTAATATTTAAATTTCCAAGGGTTTGAACATCTAGAATTTTTTGGCCCACCAAGTTTAGTTCTAAGCTTATTGTGGTCTAATTTTTTCTCCAATCAGCATAAAAATTATATTCCCCAAAAGATAATCAATTTTTCTATCTTATAAAAAAGTTTTGAAAATTTTTACCAAAAATGGAGTTCAAAAGAACCTACCTAAAAAAACAATCTTTTATCTACGACAAAAGGGAATGTAAATCTATAAGAGACAAGTACATAGAACATTAAAGAAAAGACAATCATTTAAAAATGTTTTTTTCTACCTTAACATTTAAACGAGGGTTGATTCATATACTAGATGGTGAATAGATTGCTCCACAACAATATTTTGTCTAAACAACTTCACGTTCATCCAAAGTACTATTTAATTCTTTAAAGATAACTTCATCATATTAGTAATAAAAGTAATTTTGGGTTAAAAAAATATATCTTTGCACTATGATACAAAAAAATGTGAAAAGTTTCAAGAAAGATTAATCCTTTAATTCCTAAAGTTCTTTCATGTTTAGAAGCCCTAAATTGCTTCAAAATATTAGTCTCTAAAGCAAGGCTATAATCTTCATCTATATTTATTTTTAAGCAAATACAACAATTGATCCTTTAGTAAACTTGTTATAGTACACCCTCCTAAAATTTCAGAATAAAAAACCTTATCAATTGCAAGATCATGATGCTTGGGTTTCAAAAAGAAGTATTTTCAACTCTTTGCAAATGTTTAGATTTCATGATCATCTTGCAAACATTTTATCCAAAAATGTTTAGATCCTACAACTTGCAACTCTCCTTATAATATTGAAGAAATAAGTTGGGAATACATTTAATTTTTTATGTAAATAAATAAATTCATATTCATCCTTGAAAAACATAGTAAGTAGAAAGAAGTAGAAAACGATTCAAAATACAAAATTGTTAAGAGTTCAATGTGGAATTGAAAAATGCCAATTCCAATTGTTGTAATGTTGTAATAAAAAATCTACATCCTATGATTTATTTTTTCCAAAATATTGAAAATTGGGTTAAATGAAGGACTTTGAAGATTATTTTAGAGTAGAAATCTATAACTACCCAAAACTAAACTCCTCGTACCTTACATCCCATTAATAAAAGTAGAATGATGCAAAGCTTTCTATGTATGTTAGAGTAAATCTAGAAATCCAATTTAAAATTTTTTTTTCTTAAGAAGTGATTTTTTTTTAGTAGTCTTAGTTGAGAAAAAAGCTACATATTATATAATAACATTTTTACCATGTAGTCAAAAGTTGAGAATGAAAATAGTTGCACCTTAAAGCTTCTCCTCGACCAAATGTTGTCTGAAAACTTCAAAGAAAAGAATGGAAATTCCATTCTTGGGGAGCTATCCAAAATTTCTATATTGCCAACAAAGGTCATTTGGTCCTTTAAGGTTAAGGTCCTCAAGGACACTCATAGGCCTTTCTATGCCTAACAATTGACTTTATAAATTGTAAAATATGTCAAATGAGAATACTTCTAACATAGAAAATGTACACAACATTGTTGTGGGTTCTTGGGGAGAAAAATTAAAACAATCCAAGGTAGGGATTCAAATGTGTGGCCTAATTAGGTGCAAAATCTACATATTCTAGAGGGCTAAAGTTTGTTGTATTTGTGCATGCTCCTTTAAGAACTCTATTTGTTGCTTAATTATGAGTTGGAAGTTGTAGTTCAAACATGTACTTTCAAGAAGTGCACAATTTCCTTGAAAATTTCCAATGCAAAACACCAATTCCACAACTTGGTGAAGTTAGGCACTAAAAACCATAGACTTTGTCTTATTTGATCCAATTCCACCATATTTAAGGATTATTGAAGGGCCTAAGGGAGAGGCATTCAAAATCAAGAGTTTACCCAATTGTGTCACTTTCTAGATATGGTAGTCATTTTAGAACTTAAATCTAGGTAGACTATAGATAGTTTTTTTTGTTGATCAAAATGATAAGCTATTTATGGCCTACCTACATTTACTCTCTAGAATGATTGCCTTGTTTGGAGAGTGACGCAATTGGGTACACTCTTGGTTTGGGTGTTGTAACCTTACACATGTTGCAAATTTTCAAAAATTCTAGCATAACACTACGGATATTCTTCCTACATAACATTTTGTAGCCTTCATTATAATTGTTGCCTTGAATTCTTTCCACAAAGTTCATCCATCAGTATTGATTGTAATTGATTACTACAATTTTTCTAACTACTTTTGATTCTTTTTTTAATTAACTGCTTTTGTAAACTTCTCACCATTCTCACATCTCTTACCACATACCCTTATAGCTATTGATGGAGGGATGAAATGATGTGGAATATTCCACATTATTTTCTTGGAGGAAGGCCAACAATGTTGTAGACTACAAAATGTTATGTACTACTAAAAAAAATTTTGGGCTTCAAATTTCACTACATAGGCTTCAAATATGCAGATGTATACCAATAACCAATTGATCATCATTGTACACCACTCTCTACCTTGCATGAACTCTCATAACATTGTATAACCATGCAATGGTCTTGTCCTCCCTATGCTAGGAAGGTAATATAGTTTCCAAAATGCTTGGAGGAGACTTATCCATTAATTCAAGGATTGGGATTGGTTGAGGAGTCATCAATAAGACAATTTTGTTCACTATGGGGGTCCCTTTTTCAAGAATGCAAAATGGCCCCCTACCTCATTGGTAAAGAACATTATGCTCTATTGCGGGACCTCCAAGGTAGTCAATTCTAAAAGCATCCGTGCTCTAAAAGTGATCATGATACAAAGGTACATTTTGCTTTCTTCAATGTACCAATAATGTACATTTCAAGAGGAGGTCGCTTTCAATGACCACTACATTACAACTTTAAAAATTCATAACTAATTCCACAAAGGTTGAAAAAATATGAAACGACTTGGGTTCCATGTCAATTCCATTTTCCTTCCTACTAAAATTTACTGAAAAATTGTTTCAAGGAGTGTAGCTTCCCCCCAAAGACAATCAGCTCTTAAATGGTTGCCTTAAGAGCAGACTACCTTAGAAGATATTATTTAAGCTGTTAAGTCTTAATTGCATGTTTCTTTCGATGTCTGTAAGGGATTCTAAAACTGGAGTTTTGGCATGGACTTTATCAAGTGATTATTACTATAGCATTAACATAAGCTCTCCATGTCTGTAAGCTTAACTCATGTATGAAATAGATGCCACTAATTGCTCTCAGTAGTGAGCGTGATTGGTGATCCACTTACGAAATATCTACTGGAACTTAACGCTAGTGCCAACTTAAGTCCTAACTGCAGTATCTTATCGTAATTTGGTGACAATCAATCCTTGGGATCATGTGCGACTGTGCGTTAACTTATTTCGTGGACTGCAGAATTTGTGTCGATCTGTTTCCTGCGAGAAGTTAAGTTAGCTCTTGAGATCACTCAACACATGGATTGACTAACTTACATATGAATATGACTTCCCAATTCCCATTCAAAGTTTATGATACCATAGTTGTTGAGACGTCAATAGGCTGATTGAAAGAGGACGGTTGCTGAAATAATTTGTGTTCATTGTTTTGGAAAATAGACCGAGTCCCGCTTTGACAGTTCACATAATAGTGTGCTGGCTATGGAAAATGGTTAGTCTATTATTGGGTCGGTTGGGTCGGTTGGTCGGTCAGGTTGGTTAGGTTGGTTGGTATTTTATATTGGGCCATTTGGTAGAGGCGGTTTACGTCATGTATGTCAATGCATTCGAGTTCCGAATTGGGTTGGGAGCCACTTGGAGGAGTGTATACCAAAGTCTTGATTGAATGAACAAATGCTTTGTTCCAATGGTGCTTGCCTCCTTTTTGAAGTTGGACTTCTTCTAGCTTATGAGTTCAACAAAGAATGTTAATATTTTTGGAATGTAGTCATCATAGCATCGTAAGATGAAACTAGGATTTCTACTTTTCAATTCCAAATCTTGAATCATAAGCAAATTCTCATATTTATTATAATGTAGTAATGGTCCAAAAGTCAAAAGTTTATTTTTAACATTATTTTAATTCACGCTTTGTATGCATCAAACAAAGATCATCCAAAATTATAGATGAAAGTTCATTTAGCAATTTTCTATTCATATTATTTGAATACACAATTAATCTTTGAAGTATATTCCTTCTTTGGTTTTCAATTTTGGAAGATCCAACTTGTGGCCACATTTCAAACACTTAATTGATATCCAAATGGGCCAAATGTGAGACCAAGTAGGCATTTTCATGTGAACTAGAACTTGACATCAAGCTTTAACTTGAATTTTTTTAAGTATACATACAATAGTTAGCTTGGGGTATCACTTTTTGGATACACTAATTAGGTGAGTTTGGTTTAAAACCTTCAAAGTTTGACTAATTTGTTCATTTTGATCAATTAAGAAGATCCTAAAATGAAAAAGAAAATTCTTGCACCTCAATGGGATCAAAATATATATTTCTAATGAGTTTTTTCTTTTTTCTTTAAAATTTTTGGATCTATTCATAGACACGAGAAAATGCTAAAATTTGGGGATTTACTGGCATCATAATGCACAACTTATTAAATTTTCATTGATAAAATTAATTATTTTAAGTATTGGACCACTAAATATAAGTCATATAAAAAAATCACATAAAAATAAAATTATTTGGTATTCCAAATGCTTGTTAGTGAGGATTTTATGTACATAGGACAAAATTTACTTTTTCCACTAAAAAATTCATTAAAAATTCTTAAAATTCCTTTGATTGTAATGAATTTTTTTTTCCTTGATACATTATCAGTTTAGGTAGTTAAAACCACACTTTGGGAAATCATACTTTATTATATTTAAAAGATGAGGTCGTTTGACATAGGGGAGTGGACTAACATTGTAATTAAGACAACCTATTTGGGTACCCCAAGATGACCATTGCCTATGTGTGAATTGGAACTTATTATCAAGCTTTAACTTGAAATTTTGTACTCTAAGGCAATTGGATTTCAAAAATGAAGTGGGACTTTAAATTTTGGATTTGGAATATAGTTGATTTACCAAATTCTAATATTACAAAACACAAAAATTCCAAATTGATTAGTGGTAGCAGTACCATACGTGAAGGTAAAGTTTCAGCAAATCGAATGCCAGAATTGAATTTCTCCTTCAAATTTTGAAAGGTCCACATCATCCTTTACGGCCATAAAACATTTCTAGATATTGGACATAGATATTCTTGTAGTGGAAAGCAAGCACACACAGAAATTACAATTTTGGTGAACCTTACATTTCCTTGTGGGTAGAATCATTTCAGTAAGTGCTGCATTCAATGTAGAAATACCAGAACTATCACATAAACTACTTCCAGAATACCATACCTGGGTAGCAGTTTTGACACTTCTTCGTCAAATGTTTAATTTTTCAGGAAAATAGAATTCACAGGTGTTCAAAATAGAGATAATCTGCAAGATTTAGTTTCTCCATCAATATTTATTTTTATTTTTATGAAAAAGTATTTTTCCAAACATTTTGGCATCTATTTCTAGAATATCTTCAGCTGAAGCTCCTAACAGTGTATGTTAAAATGAAGGTCCTTGAACCCATAAAAACAACAAATTTTAACATGCTGTATGATGAAATTAAACATGTATATGATGAAATTAAACAGTTCTACACCTAAAAGTAATCAGTGAAACTTGCACAATGAATTCATGTTCTCATGTAATAAATTACCACCACCACCACCACCACCTTAGTTCAGTTACCGCCTGTCATATTTCATGTACCTAAGAGCTATAGCACTGGCCACCATAAACACAGAGATGAAAAGGGCAATAATTCCCATGTTTTTATGCCTTGCTTGGTAGTCCAGAGACATACTCGTTTGCATAATTGTCCAAGCCAACAAATTATTCTGATCTTGCACACGGACACAAGGGCAAGCAGGGCAGCTAGACGGAAGCAAGCTGCACGTATCGCATGGTGCTGTCTCCAAATCGCAATAAAATGCAATGGAGGTGAGGGTGTTGATGGTATATTGCGTGGGGTTTACCCAGTAAAGCCAGATCCAAAAATTTGGAATTTTTGATTTGGGAATCATAAAACCTGATGTCATGTTCCTGGAAAGGAAATCATTTGAACTGTTGAATCATACATAACATTAAGATACAAAATGAAAAAAGAGAAAACATTCTTCACTTACACACAAGTACTAACTTTCTCTTAAGCAATGATTCAGCTTGTGATATTAAAACATGAATGGAAGAAGTGCAAGCTCACTTACCAGAGGTTCACAACAATGGGGATGAAAATAGTTGCAACCTGCAAAAGCAAACAAATGTTGAAGAACCAGTGTAGATGTTGATTAACGTCCACATTCTACAAAATTTAATGTTCATTTTCATGGGTAAGAGTTAATAACTTAATATGGTTTATGCCAGGGAATATCCTCACCATCATGCAATCACAATTTAAACAAGTTTTCTCAAAGACCAGAATGTATGGCAGGAACTTTTAGACATCACTTAAAGAGAGAGGTTTCTGGGACTGAGCTCTATCTATAGTCACAATCTTTACAGCCCCAAAACTTGCCGATTTAACATAATGGACTATTGTTAGTGTAAATTGTCAAGCATCCTACATTCCTATCAAACTCTATTGTTAAATTATTTTGTTGCGATCAGCATAATCAACCTCAGATCTTGGCTAAGAACAAAAACCGACTGTGAGGTTCCACATTTAGTGTAGCATATCCAGGAGATTAGATTTCAACTTGATTCTTTGCATTGACAAAATCATGGTTCACATCAAAGAGTACTCAAATGGAAAATATTGAAGCTGTATTGTTAATTGCACTCTGAAAATTGCAACGACAAACTGCATACCTGAGCATTTGGAGTCATCATGGCCAGGAAAATACCGAAGAAAGTGATGCAAGCTGCATACTCACAGAAGACAAACCAAAACTCAAAAAAATCTCTGAGAGACCCTGTGGCTACTCCACCCAATGTGAAACATATTGAGCAGAAAATAAGTGTTGAAACACAGAGGTAGGGAACCTGCAAATATTCAATAACAAAAAAATTAGTTCATCATGATGTATGATCGTTCACAATTTTGACACCTTGTCAAGGTCATCATCTCCACAATGATAATTCTGATATCACTTACATACACTTCATCATATTTTCAAGTCCCCCAAATTGATGTGGATCACACCAAAGTTATTCATGATATGCAGGAATCACTGACTTGCAGTTTCAATTTCGCTATACATGTAAATTTACAGTGTATTGTTGAAGCACCACAAGTCATGCAGTGATTTGGTCATGTACCGTACAGTGCCCGGTACTCATCTATTGAATTTACTGACCTATTCTGCTCTAACAGCTTATCATGGTTTGGACTTTGGAGTACCTCAGCCAATGTCCAGGAGATGCTGTAAAATAGAACAGGATACATGTTTGATGCTCGTTCACGGTAGTAAACCACACGCTCAGCATTAACCTAAAGAGTAACACCAGCACAATAGAATAATTCCCTTGGAGAACAATTTCATAGGCAGCCAATGAAATGAACATGGTCAATATATACAATCAAGATTGCATGTGAAAATGTTCAATTCAATTGCAGGAGATGTCACAAAAGTTGGAAATGTACAGTAGGAATCATAAAGTGTGTTCTCTATGCCCACCTGGGGAATGACATTGTTTGCATTTGTCACTGCTACCATAACAACAGATATGTATATGAGGCCCATCCGAGAAACCATGCCAGCAGTAGTATCGTACTTAATCTGTCAAAACAAAATAAGCCATGCAATTATATCGTAGCACATCACTTGTTGGAGTCTTGATGAAACTCATCAATAGCACCATAAAATTGAAGACAGGAAGTCGAAATATCTCAAAAAGTAGAAATTCTTGTATTCCAGCTGCAAGCAAGAACTAACTTCTACAAGTCATTTCCTTTGTTTACATTATTGAAAACAACAATTTGGACCGCACATGTCAGGGTTACTGAGACCTGATAAAAGGTGCTACCCAAGATCAAGGCTAGAAGAGCATTCAGCATCATTCTCCCAAAACTGCAAACAGTTTGCGAGGCAAGATTAGATTATTATCAGGTCGTACTCTGTGGTCTGAGATTGGCTACCTCCAAAAGAAGGCATCAGGGATGGTCATATCAGTTAAATTTGTGTGTTTCAGAGCACCGAAGTTGTGACGTTCAAAAGCGCAGAGCTTTTAAAAAGCAGGACTTGGATTTGAGGTTTCGGATGAGTGCTTAAAAAATGCCACTCTCTTGAAACTTCACCATTTTAACTAATACAGCAATAAAGATAGCATTCATGACATTCTAGAGCAGTTAGGACTAACCGGTTTTCTCCCTTCTCCACTGTAGAAGATAGTCAAATCACTATAGAGTCAAGTCGATAGAATATTTCAATCCCTATTAGAGACTTGGCACGTGAAGCCAGGAAACAATAAATCATGTGACTTAGCAAAGATTGAAATGAGCTCAAGGCTGTGTTCAAAAGGAATCTAAGTTCTTTTTGAATAAACAGTTCTACAGGTGCTCAAGGAGCTACTTCAGAATGATACGCTACTATCTAGATCCATGTGACAACGTAACTACCCCAACAAAATCTACATTGTTCATGCTAGCGCTCAATTTTATTCTTCAGATCACTCTTGTAAACTGGACAGAATTGATCCAGTCAACTGCGGGTTGAGTATCCTCGCAAGCTGGGCAATACAGATTCTCTCTACAGTAAATGAAAAGTTTGATTCTAATTATAAACATGAACCTTCTATCCAGTCTAACACTATGAGCTGTGAGTGTCGATGACCCATTGCAAAGATACCTCTTCACAAGCACTGGGAAGGACGAGAGATTATGCACCTGTAAGAAACATTCCGCCAATATGTTCTGAATTGGCGAAGAACCACCACCTTGCACAATACCCAATGTGATGCACCGTATCCTTTGACAAGCGGCTCCTTTCCTAACTGACCCCTTCCGAATTTATAGGTCTCGAGTTCCTCAACTGTATGATGCGTATCATTCAATGGTCAGAACCCCTAAATTTCTTTCAGAATTGTTATATTTTTAATGCACGCCGGTCCCCTACATTACTTCTGTGCAAAACTTGGAAACTAAATCGTTAAAGACCTGATCCAGTCTAAAAACAACTCATATTCAAACGCTTGGTTGAACTTCTAGCAAGTGGTGTAAGCAAGACTTGGCAAAATTATGCCTAAGGCCTCTGAGGAAGTGGGGTTGTCTACTGTCACGTATTAGTGGTCAACAACCTCCCATTTTACAATTGAATAAGAATCTCAACAGATTCATCTCTTATACCCAAAGGGCTCTCCACAGTTCTATACATCCCCCACCCAAATCACACTTCTACAAATGTTAAAATGCTCGAAGAGCTTATAGTGACGCAATCCTACTTCAATGCTAATATGTCAAGTGACTAGATTCGAGCTTTTCTTACGATTTCGTTGAGCCAGAGAGCTTTGTTGATAGTCGAGTCCGAAGTCGCGCTGAGCAACGTGACCAATCCCTGCTCCAATGATTTCCAACATGTATGATGCTGGATTCTGGTCGGCAGGACATTCGTGTATCCCAGGAAGCGATTGAAAATAATTCTGTAAGAATTCAATAATCCCGTGTGTGAGCGCATATTGTATGCTTGTTACTTGTGAGCTCATAGCACATTAACAACAAGGCTACAATATCACAGAAAAAAATAGCCCTTAGCAGAGCTTTCAAACCAAAAACTTGTCAATTGTCCCAGGTTGCGATAACAAGAAAACGAGTACTTTCAAAAGAATGGACATGTTCGTTACATACGCGAAATTTCACAAACTAAGAGCATTCGGAAAGGGATCATCCTAGGAAGCGGAGCGGTTTGAGTCACGCATCTGAAATCTCTAATTTATAACTTCCCTAGATTTTAGAGCCTTGAGGTTTCAGTTGGGTTCCTAGCCCCTCTTATTCTCTTCGCAGATTGAGAGGACACTATGGAACGGGTGAATGAGAATCTGTATTTCATTTAGCAAGGTTCAGCTGCATTAATCCTTAGAGGACAAAGGATTCATGATTTTTGAAATGACCATTTTGATTGATCATATTGAGAAAAGTATAATCTAAATGGAGAAAATCTTATATCATTAGATTGAGGGAGGAACATTGCATGTGGTGCGTTCAAAAAATAATTTATTTGATCAAATAAAAATCCCAATAGAGACTCTTCAAAACTGCATAAGAAAAAATGAAGCCTAGATTGGGCCATATCGTCCTTAAAGGATTAGAAACAATGTGCATGAAAGGCCTACAGAATATAAACAAGCTTGAAATGAAACATACCAGAAGGTCCTTTGCTTGCTCTCCAATGGGTCCAAAATACGCAACTTCACCACCTCGTTTTAGCAACAACAGGTGACTGAAGTACAGAAATAGCCTTCGACTGGGTTGATGGATGGTGCAAATTACACTACGCCCTGAACTGACAATATTGGTAACACTTCGCATGACGATCTGAGCAGCCCGACTATCCAAGCCACTCGTTGGTTCATCCAGAAATAAAATGCTTGGATTTGCTACCTGCACATTAAGTTTAAAAAAACTCATTCAAAAGAAAAAGATTTATGAACACTTGAATTACATTGCATGGTTTCCACATTCGTGAAACATGGGGAACTTGATCAATGTATGTGACTTACGAGTTCAACACCAATGGTGAGGCGCTTTGCTTCCTCCACAGAAAGACCTCCATCTCCAATTGATCCAACTAGTTTGTCTTCTATCTCAAACAGCTCCAGTAATTTCATAACCTGTAGTACGACATAAAGATTACTTCGAGACACGTGAAGCAAATCGTGATTAGAGAATTTAATGGAGATGATTCATCATGTAGTCAAGCATAACTGTTGTGAAGTTAGATTATAAATCTAGCTGCAAAGATACAACTCTCGGTTTCCTTTAAAAGGTAAACCCAAATAGGCAGATTGTAACAATTCTAAGGACCAGGTTGCAAGAGGGTTAAGAAGCCAAAAAGGATTAGTGACCAAGAAATAAGCATGTCAATCGTAGGAGACAAGATTCAAAGGTGTCTTCAATAGCAAAAGTATCTATTGAAGAGGGTTGAGCTAACTCCATGTATACATATGCATACTTAGTTAAGAGAAAACAAGAGTGTCAAAAAAAATGCTTAGAAAAAGAGGGACAAGAGTAGTTAAGAAGGGAACCTCTAGGAATAAGCTAGGGACCTCAAGGAGATATGTTAATGTTAATTACAAGAAAACTAAGGCATCTATGACCTAAGGTTAAGTACAAAGGTACAAAGTCAAGGTTTGCTAATGACACAGGTTACTAATCCCTCACTTGGAGTCTAATCATAAATATTCCAATATTAGGTTGACCTAAATACATGGATATGGAATTAATCAAAATAAATAACTTAAGGCAAGCAACCTCTAAAACAAGATGAGTTTAGGCACTTAATGAATTTCTGTTGTCACAACCTAGACATGCATAAACAAATTATAAATGCCTTACATTATATCATCCATTCATGCAAGTATTATGGACTATTATTAAAGAAGTTGAATATTTGCCTCCTCGACGAACATTTGACGAGTTCGAGTGGCAGTGCCTTTTGGAAGGCGTAATGAACCACTAAATTCAAGAGACTCCCGCACAGTTATAAACGGAGTATGGATGTCATTCTGTTCCACATATCTGTTCCCAAAATGTTGGAAATTGCACACTAACATACGGCATGGGACACATTTACTTCAGACCTCGATGAACTGTCTCGGGTATAACACAGATGCTCTGTCATATTTGTTCAAATGGTGTGCTTCAAATTGCCTTCCAAATACTAGGACTGATAGAGATCTGAGGATCTGGAGAAGTGCTAGATTCTTAAAAAAATTCCATTTTAACAAACATGACGATAATGACTTCACAACAGATTGCTTCATAACAATTGAAAGCAGGGTACAAGATTAAGAGGCTGTGAAAACCTAAGGACAGAATCTAACTTCATTTGTTTGAAGAAAATATACAATTGATGACATTTCTCTTGTATCACTCACCCAGCGATGCGTGCAAACGTCTTTTGCGATTTGGGGTAGCCATTAATAAGAATATCACCAAGTATTCTGCCTGTCGTCTTGCGACCAGATAGAACGTCAAGTAAAGTTGTTTTCCCAGCACCACTACTGCCCATCAACGCAGTCATAGTTTTGGGCTTGGCAAATCCGGAAACACTGGAAAGCAGTACTCGAGGATCTTTTATACCTGAAATAGCCACCTAAGAGAACAAAATTTTGTTCTTTTAGAAATGATCAATTTCAATTCAATCAAATGATAGAAGTAGCGAAAATTACCAGAATATCAAAAAGTAACGTATGAAAACATTCATACCTCGTAGACTATCTGGTGAAAAGACAGAATCATTGGCTCAAATTTTATGACAGTAGTTTCATCTTCAGTGACTTTCTTATTAGAACCAATTTTAGGAAATTGAAAATATCTTCGCTTCGCTGCTGAAGGTTTCGCGGTTACAGATTGATTCCGTAACAATCGTGCAATCGAAGGTAGCTTCACCTGTCATGTTTCAAAACTGCACTTTTTGAGCGATATATGAAGAAAATGGGATTCACGTGTGCTTAGATTGGATGAAAAGAGAAAGGACATTTATCCGCTCTAAATGTCGATCCTGCACCCCATTGTGGAGTTGCATTACAATGGGTAGAGTTTGAGGTAGAAACTACCTTGAGTTGAATGGTATTACAATAGGTAGTATTTAACATGGCAAGGCTATTTAGAATACTTCTGAGGGGATTGTAGGTTTTCATATTAGTTCTATGCTCTCACCACCCTCACGACAATAGGAAGATCAAGAAGATTCCAAATCCAATTTTTTTTAACATCTCTCAACACAGTTTCATTTACAATTTGATCTAGTAGGTTCAAGAAAAGATAACTTAGTTCATCCATGTTTAGAAACATACTACATCACCTCACGCAATTGTCTGAGACTTCAAATTGATCATCGGATTGAACTCCACATCATCGATTACATACAAGTACTATTGCAGAATCCGTGTTAGTCATGTCAGAGTGAGCCTTAATTACCTCATCATGTCGTATATTTGCAACTGTGTAAAAGCAACATACGGTCAACAAACAATAGCAGCAGAGCAGAACAATCACAGGAATCCAGTAACCACGAAGAATAGTAGTTGGGAAGTTGTAGAGATCCAAATAAGCCTGTCCAACATTCATATCACCTTTTCCAACACAATAGTCGATAGAGTCACTGCAGGACTATCAACCACAGCAGACACTAATTTGCATGTGATTATCACCAAAAATTAATCAAACATAGGAACAAGATAAATATGAATCAAAAGACCACATGAATCATACGGAAGATTTTTCTCTTTTGATGTCAAAAACTTCCTAAAATAGTCTACTTTTACAGAATGCTTATTCTAGTGTCAACCGAAGTTATATGCTTGCTGCAAACTCAAAGTATTGAAATGAAGATTAACAACTCACTACAAAACTCAAGTACTATGTGCATGCTACAATCTCATACAAGCAGTATCCTGCCAACCTACAACAAATCTAATTGGTCTCTTTTTTCTTTTCAACAAATTTTTAATTCCCATATCATAGTTTCAAGATTCAACTTACTTGGCTATATCTGTTTGAGAGAAACTCATTGCAAACTATGGCTGTGATAGCCCATTGGAGAGGGCTGATGTAGTATACCCAGATCCACCAGTTGGGAATCTTGCTCTTGACAATGAGAAAACCAGAAAAGAGGAGGAAGAATATGATACAAAGGCCTGCAAAATGTGAACCTTCTTTTGAGACCACTGGTCATTGCTTGATATGTCTACATATGTAGCCACAAATTCCAGTCAAAATGATCATCACTAAACACAAAATATTTGATTTCAAGCCACGTTGATTAAAATTTAAAAAAAAAATCTGAATAAGCCACCATTATTAGTTATGTTATTTTATTTGTGATTAGACCATGAACCTGCCAAACCACCAGCTGCCTCCTTTGTCTTGCAAAAAGAAGCTAAGAGTCTAGTGATCATTGCAAATGAGATGGCACACAGAAAAACAGCAAGAATATACAGAAAATAATGAGCACCATTGTTTGATGATGTCAATCCAGTCAACCAATATATTAGAGGTGTATATATGACCATCTGCAGCAACATAAAACAAGAACTACTAAAAAGAAAGTTCCCATTGTATTTAAAGAACCTTCCACTCAAACCAGAGGGCACTGTAAAGCAAGATTTTTGCAAGTGTCTCCTTTTGTAGAGATCAGTGGCAAGTGTCATGGACATCCAAAGTGTTGCTGGAAGTTTGTCTAGAACTTGTTTCTTTTCATACTCTGTGCATGTCAACTGAAAATTTAACAGTTTCATTTCATGAATGGTATGAAATTTTGTTACCTCTATAAGTGTCAAAGGGATTTGACTTAAGGTACATGCAAGGACATATGCATAAGGCCGGAAGAACCTTGCTGCATACTGCTTCTCAAACACCTGAACTCGAAAATAATTCACAGTCAAAACATGAAAACATAGAGATGCCAACTATTATAGATAAATTTCATCCTCTGGGTCTTGAATGTGACCAATTGCGACCAAAAAATACACGTCATCACTGGCATTTTTTAACTGGCTCATATTTTTGAAATTGCAACAGCTAAGAGAAATGATGGAGGGGATAACTGTTCGCTCGTCCAGTTGAATGGGTATTTGTGAAATGGTGTTGAGCGTCAAAGTCATGACAGCAGTGAAGGACAGGGACCTTCGGAGATCCATATCTGCTCAAAGTTTCGAGTCGGGAACTTGATAAAATAAAGTCCCTGTAAATGTTCCCAAAATCGCAAGCTGTTGCTCGCACATGTCAGTGCCAAAAAATTAGAACACTAGACTTCAAACTTCTTCAACTATCCTATAATTACCTTCTATTCTATTTTATCTACCTCACATACCATCCCTAATAGAAGATAACCTAAAATGACATAAAGTAGTTCAAGGGCGTCTTGTTGGAACATGCGCACACATGCTACAACTATAAGGCGATTCCAACACTAGTAAAAATACCATCTCCGAGGGGTATTCTAGAAAAAGTGCTTAGTCTCATTAGAAACTGGCTTAAATGGGTTGCTGTATTGAAAGCGACTCAGTTTTCTAGAAAATCTCTGGAGGGTTTTCTTTAGTGATATTAACATCCAATTAATGGAGGTAAAGCCTCCCTCACCCATACAAATAAAAATATTGAGGACTTATGAAATCGGTATCAATCAAAGATTTAAAGAAAGTATAGCTGATCTACACCTTTAATGGTTGTGGTAATTGTGGACGAATCTCCTCAGTGCAACTCGAGAATAATGTATAACGGCAGAACTACTACAGATTGATTACCAATTAATTAGAGTGACACAACTATTTACATTCCTTTAGTAGCTTGATCATGAATTTTGAGTTTTAAGACTCCAAAATCTATAAGCTCTTGGAAAGCGTAAATATTTTGATATATACCTGTATCATACGAGCATAAAAAAAGCTCCTACTTCGGAGCACTAAAGTAACTTGTCGTCGCATTACCACCTTTGTAGATGTCCACCAGTCTTGCACAAACTCCTTGTCAAAGATCTTTGCAATTTCTGGAGGCACCTATTGAAGAATCACAATTTTAATAAGATAGGTGTAAAGGTGCTAAATAAGTTGAATCCTCATGTTTGACGGGGTCCAACATACATAGACTCAAGAAACAGAAGTTTTTAAGAGCCAAGTTTCACATGCTCAAGAGGTCGCTCAAGCTGTAAGCGGATGTTGCCTTTAGCCCTCTACACTTTGTCCACAACGGTTGCAGCATTTGATGTTTGATATGCTGGAGTCCCTGGCAGAGCAAGGTACGCTAGACTTTCGTGGTTAATTCCGATAGCTGTTATCTTGTCTCCTGCTTGCACTTGTGAGGTCTGTTGTATATCAATGAGTGAGGCTGTTTCCGAGGATTCCAATTCCGAGACCAACACTGTTGTATGTCCTTCTAATTAGATCAATATGCACATAAGATCGACATCTTCAGACACTGCAACTATAAGAAAAATTGACCAAATTCACAAGATAATGTGCACAGAAAAAGTAGAAAGTATTTTGATCTTCTTATCAAATGAAAGAGACTGATATCGCTCTTGTCAACAGTGTGCACTGACTGTAATACTTACAATCAGAATAACCACAACATAATACCCAAACCTAGACGACTTAAACCCTGACAATTGTAACAACATTTAAGACAGTTTCTAACGTAATTCTAGCTAGTAGTACTGCGGCCAAGTTGTTTAGAATCCCAATTGGCGGCGGGTTTCCTAATAATAACATGAACTTGAAAGAAATTTTTTTTCCAATTTATATCAAGCCGCAGAGCAAGTTGTAAGAAGTTATTAAAACGATCTAAGCACGACTCGTCTCGGTCAAAGAGCTAACTGTAAGACATACCTGTTGTCTCTCCATTTGTAATCTTCAAACCCAAGGGCTTTGGGGCTTCCATCCACAACACTTTAGCATCCTATCTAGGTCATTTGGGAGCAAATGAAATTACTACGGAGTACTTAGTAGAAAGGTGACATAAAGTCTTTAGAACAAATAAAACTACTACAACTAAACCTACAAAACGAGAGAAATGAATGATTTAGACTCTAGAAGCAAAGAGTTTGCATGTAAGACTCTCAAAAAATACCTTCGACTTCAGAAGTAGCAGAAGATGATCATTGTGACATGCCTGAACCTTGAAAAATTAAGAAATTTACCTCTTGCTCATCAAGAATGCGGACAACGTCTTTATACATGTCAGAGGCCATATAAGCATTGACAAAGTCATCGATAGTCAAGGGGTTTTGGTCTCGTATTAAGTACCCAGCACCTTCTTCCGTGGAAATCTCTTGAAGAAAATCTGCTACATCTACATGATTGGGTTTCACATACCTGCATATCAAAATGTATTGTAATTTTTCAGTGTCAAAAATCATCAATGAAATACAACCACACTTTCCCAAACATTGAGTAGACTTAACAAGTACTATAATACTCTCTCCATTCAATTAGTCATACTAACATGTAGCTATTGATTACAAGTTAGAAATTTTCAGATATCTCTCTAACCACTTGTTCATAAATGAAATGAAAAATAGAAATACCTAGCACATTCCCGACACATCATGCAAATACTGATAGCTAAAGTCAATTTTTTCCTGCAAAAGTAAGAAGTTAAGTACCCAAGCTGTTTGAAATAGAGCAACACATCTTCACGTGGTCCTTGATATATAATGCGGCCTTCATGCATAACAATTATCCTACACAAGATGGAGTAGGGTACACAAACTAAAGAACAGTTTCAAGGTCATGTTCAAACATAGAATAACTTCTTCAAACTGTAGTAGCATAGAAAGTGGAACACCTGAAGAACTATTAACTCAAAATTGCAAGTTTTAGAAAATTGTATTCAGAAAAAGTATTGACAATGAAGCATGCATATAGACGTGAAAATGACGTGTTCAATAAAGCTGCATTGTCCTTGAAATTGAAATGTGTGCATGTTGACCTCGGAATGCATAATACCTGTCAAAAAGGTTGAAGACTTCTGGAGATGGTTGAAGAAGGGAGAATAGGCACGTGTAGCGCCTTATCCTAGCCAACGTGCGGAAAGCTGAAACGATGTCATATGTGGCAGAACTATCGAGTCCGGTACTGATTTCATCAAGAAGAAAAACCAGAAATGTTCCTGCGCAACGCAATTGCACGATAGAACCATGATTTCAAATGTGATCGGGTAAATCGTCTCTGTTGTAATGTTCTAATTTTTGTGGTAGCATCTAATTTAAGTTGATATAGTATGAAAGTGGAACAAAGTTAACTCATTAGATCCACTTACATATCACAAACCATGCTTGTAAATGAATTGATCAGGGGTAAGAAAAATTGGAGGAAACACAAAATAGATTTGATTTGTCCCTAGCAAGAGAAGACTTGTAACAATAATTTGAAATTTCAAGCGCAAGTACTCTACAAAAGATGTTGCTCTTGCCTGAGACTATCTCTGCAGTTGTTACTCGATGGCGTTCCCCTCCACTAACTCCACGAACTGTTGCATTTCCAACTATAGTGTCAAAAACACCTCGAAGGCCCAGTAGATGTAAAGTTAATTCCAAAGAAAGATTCACTCCCCCTATTTCTTCTTGTAGTGCCTCCATCTATGAATTTGTAAATACCATGGCGAAGAGAAATTAATATTCCAAAGTTGTAAAAGCTATCACACATATATGAGTATTGGAGATATAGTCTTCGTAAACCAACCCACCATTTTAGCATTTTTCCCGAACCACTTTGGATTGTTGGCAAAATGGCTGGTACAAGCGTTAGCAAACTCGCAGGTTTCTCTCACAATGAGTGTAGGGAGATGTCGGTCCGTTTGTGCAATGAAAGCAGCAAGGCATCGTACTTGGATCTTGTCTAGAGGATTCTCGTTGAATGTCACTGATCCTTGCAGAGTTGTTGTCTTATCCAAATACAATCTTCCACCTAACGCTTTATGTAAAGTGCTCTTCCCTGTCCATACCTTCAATGCAAGTGAAACTCTCTTTTGTCAGAAAATGGAAAGAATTTGTAATCCACTCCACTCACCAAGAGCTGTATTAAGTGTATCAAGTGAAATTACATAGACTATATCTCCAATAAGTTTCTACAACTCCTGGTAAAATTTCTTTAATTCCCAGGATCAAAGATTCACTCTTTGAAAATGACCAATTTGATTAATAATACTGTGAAAAATATAAATTAATTGGGACCAAATTTTTATATCACCAGAATCAATGAAGAATACTGCACGTGATGGCCAAGAAATATGTAAATTACTTGAACCAAAAATAGTCCACATATGCCCTACTCAAAAAGCATGAGTTCCAATTTGGACTTCTTGGTCATTTAGGGATTAAGTATCCCATTTTCCATTATTCATTAACTAAAGGCCGCAAATTGTTTCAAATTTACAATATAAAATAGGGCTTAATGACAATCCATTTATTCCTTGTAGACTAGGATAATCCATAACCATCATTCCCTAATACATCTAAAGACTCAAGGACATGACGTGCGCACTAATATCATACATGGCCCACAAAGAAGTCAGAGGACTTAGCGCAGCCTGGAGGTCCACAGACTAGTGTCAATGTTCCTGGCATCAAATACCCCGAGCAGTTGTCGAGGACCTTAAACTGCTGCATTCCTAGCCTTTCAACACAACAGACGAACAAACACTTCAACACCATAGATCCAACAGTTTCAAATCCCTGTTTTGCACCCCTTAGTTCCGCACCATAAGTCACTCCTTTGAATTTTACTACCTGCAGTGCAACTGCAAATGCGGGTCACAGTTGGACTATGAGAACTCTGTTGACAAAGGTTAGAAGCTACAATGCCCAGAGCTTGACCTAGTTCTGTACTGAATCAAATCAATCAATTAAAGAGAGGTCAAAAACACTAAGGAGGTCAATACAAAAGTGAAGTGTACATCACTTTCTCTAAATGACTTAAATGATGCCATGTACTTGAAAGAAATCCCAAACAAACAATGACAATAAGGCAAGTCAACTACCTGGGGTGGGAACCTGGGTAAATGCTGGCGAATTTTGACCAAGAATGCAAGGAGTCCATCTTCCAAAAGCCTATCAATGCCCGTTAAGTCACGTCCAATTGTTGGTTTAGCAGCGGGAGCAGACAAAGTCTACCACATGATCAAACAAATGACTGTTTTTATAACCTTTCAATGATAATTCTATGGCCAAGCCTCTAAACATGAAGGTACCGAAAGCATATGGATACAACACATACATGATCAAACTCAAAAATGCATGTCATAAAATCAATAAGGGGTAGAGGATACTAAAACTGTTAGAGATTGAATCCTGTCTCCTACACTAACCTTAATTACCAAGAGCAACTCATGTATTCATACAATGGGTTGGACTCATTAGCAAGTGGTGTCAGCATGACTTGGTTAAATGTCTATGGCAATTGATCTTTGAATGGAAATGGATTTGATTTCAGACTGCAGCTTATAGTGGTCTATCACCTCCAAATTTGAAATCACATAAAATATTCATACATTGTGATTAAAAGTTGATCTCAACAGATTTGGCTCTTAAACCCATAATTGATTGCTCCACAACTCTACATGGATCTCCCCCAGAACAGTCCCACATGTGTCAAAATTGACGCAAATAGTATCTTCTACCTTTCAATGCATTCATGATCGAATTTTGGGCCACTCATGTGATTTAATACAGCTGTGGATCTATGTGCATTGAATTCTCTTACATAGAGCTTGACCACATGCAAGTGGCTTCAAAACACATAGGTCACCCTGTTATTTAAAATCTTACAATGTAGGGGTTCCTTGCACTCACAATGTCAAGTAGTCTTTGGATTTCAGACGACTTTCCAACCTCCTCTAGCTTCTTGGCCATGTTGATGACGAGCTCCATCAAATCTTCCTTTCCCAGTGAATTTAGCTCCTTTTCAATTCCTGTTGAATCATAAGGAACAACTGGCTTGGGTTGTTCCTTCTTGCCGAGTTTCAGTTGGCCTTTAAGCTAGTCGAGGTACTTCCTTTTCTGTCCAGATGTTGCCGAAGACGTGATGTCATTGTCCGACCGGTCGTAATACTCTTTGAGCCTCGCTGTGTAATAAACCACCTCGGCAACCTTGATTTGCTCCCCTGTTGTCTTTGCCTTGTCAGGTTCAGATGTGACTCTTCTGCTTAGATTTGGAATTAGGGTAGGTTGAGGAGAGACATTTGCAATGGAATTTGATCTTCTAAGAGGAGAAGGATCCCATTCCGACAAAGGGCGACTTTGTTCCCAGCTTCCACCTATTCCCTGCCCATCATTGTCCTCTCCCAAGGGCTCCTGCAAGTCCAGAAGCAAACCCTAAATAAGTGGATATAATCAATTACTGTAAGCATTGCAAGCTTTGTCTCATCGCAAATCAAACATATGTTGATAGAACACAATCAAAGCAAAGACAAAGCACAGTTAAAGCAAAGATAAAGGAAAGGAAAAACAAATTAAGGTAGAGCTCTGGGATTGCAACTTACTTCATGGACAAGGTTGACAGCAACCATGGCTGAATGGCCACTACATCATTTGGAGAGGTCAATGTGGGGATAACATAGTATCCAAAATTAGGGTTGAAATCCCATGCACAAGTCTCTTGTCTTAGAGACATGAATGTAATGACCTATAAGGAACAAATTAAAATGATCTTGTCAATTTTAGAAGGGCAATCTACTCATCTTTGCAATGGCATTTACAACATTCCAGAGTATGCACCTTGGAGATCTGTCCAGAGCAGTCTCGCAAATTGAACAAAACTCATGCGCCAAATGAGCCATATGATGCAAAATGAGACCGAATCTTGTGATTTGAAAACATGCAGAATGTGCAAATGAAAACACACTTCGTACATTTTAGATGATGTGGAAGCAACCATCATTCTAAATTGAACGCCATAGCTTGTGCTATGGATGGTGCAAAAAACTTGGTGGTTACAAATAGATTAGTTAGATGAGAAGCGTTCGTCTTAACTTGTGAAGAACTAAACCTACAAGCACATTGGAATTTATACAACATTCTCTATAGACCAAGCAATCATGGACGAATACCAATAGAGCGCACGGTGAACAATAAGTCTAGAATCACAACCTTTTGACAAACTTCACCAATACAATACCACAAGGAGTGTAATTATCAAATTCTACATGGCATTGGAATCATGCCAATGGTGATGTCTTGTAGATCTTCAAATTGTGTCTTGAGACCAAAGATAGGAACCAATAACCAAGTAGGGATTTAGTAAAGCTTGGCAAAGTTGTCTACTGCAATAATACACTTACATACTTGCATTTGAAGGTGCAAAACTTTAATGTTCATATCGGCTGAAGTGAATTTCACTCTTTGGACTTGCACACAACAATACCTCAATTCAAATGGAATCTTGAAATAATCTGCAACTTCTCGAATTTGATGAAGTCTAATCCATTGTGCAACAACTCTTGGAATCTTGGGTTTACCTTCCTTTTGGGAATTTTCTTCTTTTTTAGGGTTTAGGTCTCCCAAGTAGGCTAGGTCTCGTTACCCAATAGGAATGGTACTTTAGTAACTCACCACTAGCAAGTGGCGATGGATCCTAGAATTAGACCCAGTAGAAATCAAATTGTCAGGGCGACGAGTGACAACACAACGATCAAGTGCTTCCACCATGTCGCACAAGTGGCTCTCTTGGATTTGATCCTTTTCGGCACTTGTGAGGTTATTAATGACAAAATAGAAGCAAGGACTGAGTTTGTTGGTCACTTTCTTCTTGATTGAATCATTTGATTGTGTGAGGATGTAATTTGTGCCCAATTTATATCCAATATGTGTCCAATTTGTTCAGCTCATGCATAATGCATGAATATCAGTGTAACTATTTCTTTTAGGTAGGTAGAGGATTTCATTATTATTGACCATCACGCAAGATGTTTCAACATGGGATCCTCTTCTAAGAGAGACTGTGCATTCTAGGGGAACCGGTAGAGCATCTACTTTGAAGAAGCAACACTTTCCTCGGTGGTTTTTTAGCACAAATTGAAGTGGAGATTGTCATTTTTGTTTTTGTTGCTTTGACCTAGAATTCTTTTGGAGCCGATAGTTTCGACGATGCGGCCATCATTAGCATGTGGTAATGTCTTTGCGACGTGCTTGATTCATCCACACTCGATTTCGTCGTCCCATATATCCTTGGTAGCAGTACTTCGCCATAAGAAATTGGCGATGTATGTGGTGAGATGTAAGTTGCATTCATCAAAGGGTAGGCAAATTTTACCCTATCAATTTGCGGCTTTAAGTAGTCGGAATGTGGTAGTAGAATTGAAGCAATTTCAAGGGGATTTGAACAAGGGAGTGCAAAGAGAGCAGGGTTTGGTGTCTTCCATAGGGACACCAACGCCATCGCTTGCCTCATTGTGGGAGTGGTATTTGGCAGACAAGCAATTTGTGATCCTTTCGTGCTCGGCTTTTGTGGTATGATTCTAATTCTTCTCATTGCATTTCATCCTAGACTCTGCATTTTTGTATGTGTGAATGAGGAATCAATTATAGATTGTAATGGGTGGCTTTGAGGATCACAAATAGCGGGATTCATGACCATTTTACTTGTAGTTGCAATTCCTAGTCTGTTGGTACACTTCTCACTACCTCTTAAAGTTTTTTGGTGTGTATTTCTAGGGTTTGGAACCCCCATCTATCTGGTCTATCTGATGTTTCTTTTGTGATGCTTCCATCATGATAATCTACAACAAGGGTGACCATAACTATACTTGCTAATGTATCCATTCTTGAACTTCAGTTGTGAAAGGATTTGTGTCAAAGAAAGGAATGTCAAAGAACAGGAGCATTTTAGAGACCATGCTTCATCCTGGAATTAGCAGTTGGGTCAAAGGCATTCACAACTCCTTTCAAGAATGTTATGATATGTGCATCAAAAGTTTTAAAGTTCAAGCCCATGTTGCGTTTGATAGTTCCTGTTTACTGTAGAATTGGCGGTTTTATATCAAGCAATGTTATGTGATGATAGGCAATTAAGAAGGCAGCTGAATCGCTAGAGAAGCTAGCAAATACAACAAGGGAGGAACTGCCTGGCATTGTGGCGGCCATCAGATTGTCCAGCATGGAGATCAGTGACCTCACAATGGAACTCAACAACTTAGGGTGTGTAACGTTTGAATCCCAAGCTTTTGCTATTCCCAAAATTCAAGTATCCTCTAAAGGATGAAGAAGCCCAAATCGGGCCTTATGTTTTATTAACAGTTCTCAGTAGGTCATGTGGGGATTCTTTTGGAGGGCCAATTTTTTTTTTTTTTTAAATTGACTGACATATACAATTTTCTTCAGTGGTTCACATACAAAATGCGGTCCTTTCTAAATGATTGATTTTTCACAATGTGATCAATATAATATCATTAATCATTTTAATACCCTAAATCCTTGGCCATTTAGGTGATAAAAAATCAACCTCAACTTCTCCTTGTGATCCGAGATTCACAATTATGTAACAATGTATTTAGTTTGTAACAGTTGATTGAATGTGTTAACTAAAAGACACGAACCATTTAAGAAAGTGATCAAATTTTGGAAAAGAGTTGGACACTACAATAATGGGATTGGCATTGCCGTATTTTTCTCTAGTTTTACCACATGTGCACCTTCGTATTTAGGCAGGATGGTCATGGTTGTGACAATGTTATTAGCCTGATTCTATAATTCCATTGATCAATCAAACAAGAGATTTCTAGGGGAGTTAGAAGCTCTGCTCACACTCTTAATGCTATTGAGTCTAGAATGCGACAAGTAGGGGGTCTTGCTTCTAATGGTGAGTATCTTCAATACGTCTTTTGTAACAATGTTCCTAGCAAGCTATTATCATATGACATGGAGGAGTTGGATGCAATGATGTACAACGTCAATTTGGTGATCACCTTTCACATCATGTGTGTCAGGTTATGTTAACAGACCATTTTATCCCGTTTTGGGTTCTTAAGTGTTCAATGTGGAAGGGAAGATAACATGGTTTTCAGTACAATTAGAATATTTTTTAAGAACCTTTAGACAACACTATGAAGGATTTTTTTGCTATAATTCTTATGGAAGTCTCCATATGGTCACATTAATCATTTGGAGGCCACCCTATGTATCATGTTGTATGATCATTGTAACTGTGTGAAGACGACCACATGAATTTCATGATGACTTGTGGGGAAGGTCTACCTACTATAGCAGAGATCATACAATATATAGGGAGCTTCCATATGATTATTGTGACCATAGGTAGACCTTCTCATGAATTATGGTTAAATTATCTTTATGATGTTTAATAGATCCTGAAACAGGCTACTTTTGTCTGGTTCGGTGATTTGACATTTAAGATTCATGGGCACCTATGAACATTAAATGGTTGCTCAGTGTGGCAACGTCGTTCTAGCTCAAGCAATGCGGCCTTTGGTGGTTCACACTGCAAAATGAGTGCGTAATGGCCTTGTCCAAACGCAGATCCTAGTTGGCAACTTGCAAGTTCTCTCTCAAGTCACAAGTTGGATTGGTTCTCTTTAAGTCCGCACTCCCATCCTGGTTATACCTTTCCAGAAAAAGAGTCATGAATCCTAAACAATGAACTGACTGGGCACATCTTTTACAAGCAAGTAGTTCATCGAGTCACAATCTTGACCTCTTCTAGACCCCCCTCTACACGTCATGACCAAAGAAGACATGCTCTGTTCATTCTACATTCTAATGCTAAATTTTGAGTGCTTTTATATTCCTACTCCTTAGATTTGATGGACAATGGCAGTGTCATACTTGTTTCGGCCTACAAGTCGTGTCACGTGATTGGATTCTAGTCAGGTTGTTGTAGTGTTATGGTCTCTTCCACTCCAAGGTGATAATGCCGTGCAAATTGTAAATTTGGACTTTGGTAACTTTCAATGATATGAAGTGTGAGTTGTCCATGCTGTATCAAAATTATTGGTTGTATTGTACGATAACTTGTATGCACCATATTTTTATTGAATTTAATTGTGATACGTGCACATAATCTATATGTGTTATTTGTGAATATTATTTGTGAAAATTATTGAGCTATAATTTGTATTAAAAAAAGGGGCTCGAAATTGACCATGTAGAGAACTATAAAAACACACAAATCAATATAATCATGAGATGATAGATTGTTTTGTTTTGTTTCATTATGTTTTGTAGCGAATTGTGCACCATATATATTATTCTTGTGACGTTACAAGTGACATAACATTGTTCAGCTAAGCTAATTGTTTCCAAGAGTCAGAACATTTACAAGAGTGTGTATCATTCAAAACAGGTGTCCAAGGATTAGTGAAAGTGACTTTTCTAAGTGATGAAACTTACTTTAGACTAAGTCAGAAGGAGAGTAGAAAGTAGTTGATGATTTCACGGTGATTTGGTACATTCATATATAGTTAACTAAAAGTCTAAACCACTCCCAAATAACTTATAGCTAATTGTTGAATAATCTTATAGAATAAAGTATTACAAGACTCATTTGGGTATATGATCATAGTATAAGAAGAGGAAGTGAAACAAGTAGGTTGTATAACTATGTGAACTTGGATACACCAAGCCAAGAATACAAATTTCACATTGTTTTAATCACAAAGAAGTAAAAAAAATAAAAAACATAAAACAACTACAATAAAGATTTTGAGCATAAGATGGTTTATCTATGGCAAGGCAATGACATAACATATTTAAGTAAGTATAAAAGTAATTCTTCTATAAGCCTAAAAATCTTCCAAGAAGCATTGGCTATTTAAAACATGCATATGTAGAATGCAATGTGAATATAGCAAGTATAAATAAAGAAAAAAATGAAAGCTAATTATTTACAAACAAAAATTAATTTTCATTAAGAAGTGTTTAGTCATTAATAAGTTTTACATAAGAGTTATTATTTCTTATGTCTGATACTCCCTCCATCCCAAAATAATCTTTATGTTCAACAAAGTATTCCAAATTAAGGCTAAAAATAACATTTTAAAAATCAATTTTGTTGTGTTGATAGGGTTTGGTGCACTCCTAGCATCCTATTAACTTCAAGTGAGAACCCTTTTCAAAGTGTAGTTTTGAAATATTAAAAAGTGAATTTTTTTGGACATTTTCAAGGAGCACCATTGGACATATAATTATTGAGTGTGAGGTCGTTGTTTTGTATAGCAATCAAGTGTGAGGTCACTGTTTTTGTATTGAGCAGTTAGTATAGGCCCAAGAATATATGTACATGGATCTTTGTACCACCTCCCAAAGCTTCATCTCCTTCAAGCAAGAGGTGCAAAAAATAAAAACAATTAGTGTTGATTTCCCCCTTTAGTCATTTAATTTATCTTTTGATTGATGATTGCATGGATGGAAGGAAAACTATTCCTTGGGGTTCTTTTGTTAGTCCCAAATAGCAATTGAAATTTGAATTTGACCAATTTTTACCATCACAAAGTACAATAGGAAGATCATTTTGGGACAAAAAATTGAGGCCAACTAGAAGATCATTGGGGATGGAGGGAGAATTTATCTACATATGGAAAAAAAACTTTTCAAACATCCCAAAGAAACAAGGCAAACATTTTTCTTGCAATGACATGAAGAATTGAAAATGTGTGTCAAAATTAGGGATGTGATACATTGTTAAAAATAATGATGACAAACATATTGGAAAGCTTTTATCGATCTAAATCGTGTTGTTCAAGTATAAATGAGTATAATTGTGATCATACAACATTCATGAAAAAATGTATGCAAATTATAAGAAGTTTTTATCTCAACAAAACAAAGAACAAATTTTCAAACTATTTATTTTTACCTTCTTTAGACAAAGCATTCAATTTTTGAACAATTCTTGAATGCCAACATATTTCATACATACAAAAGTTGTAAAATTTGGTAAATTCTAAAATTACATTTACACCATGATAAATATTTTTTCCTCCCTTCAAAATCTTTAAAAACATAATTTTCCACAAATTTAGCCATTAACTTGTTAGAAATATTAAATTTATCCTTCAAGTCTAGAAATGTCACCTTCTATTTGGTTCTTGGTT
The DNA here is from genome assembly GCA_963920665.1 of Straminergon stramineum. Taxonomy (NCBI): domain Eukaryota; kingdom Viridiplantae; phylum Streptophyta; class Bryopsida; order Hypnales; family Calliergonaceae; genus Straminergon; species Straminergon stramineum. Next base: position 20,323,702 of record OY987263.1, on the reverse strand, counting down.
TACTTTTTGTTCTAGATTTCATTTGAATGCCTATCTACCTTGTTCTTTTTTTTAAGGAGGCATGATGATGTATAGTCTATTTGCACCATGATTTTATAAACTAGGTTTTCTTCTTCGTAAATTGACGTTTAGATCTTGCCCTTGCAAAACAAAGGGATCAATAACAAATTTGCATCTAATATTTTGTAGCATGCACTCATGCCTTATCATCAAATCACAAGTTGAGTGAAAATTTAAAATAAATACTAAATAAATTAGAGACCAAATAGAAGGTGAGTTTTCTTGACTTTTAAAAAGACTTTATTGTGTAAGAGCATCTCTATTGTTGCCTAAAAGAGTAAGACACTTAACAAGTGTTAATGATATGAAGTACTTGAGCCCCTACATATATTCTCCTAGCACTCAATCCTAAAGTCTTAAACAATGCCCCTCTTAATGTAAGTCTAATAAGCTTTACCATATATTCTACCTAGTATTTATTCAATTGACTATTTGTTGAACACATTTTATAAGTAAGGATGGGAGACAAGAAGCTTGAAAAAAATAAGGTAGACGCATCATTCAATCTTATTCAGTCTTTGTATTTAATTCCATTGACATGAACTCTCATTGTTCATTTCAATGTACCTTGAGAATCCAAGAGCTTACATGACCTCTTGTACAAGCTTTTTAATTCAAAGGGAAGACATAGGAATTCATTATTTACCATCAAATGCTCAAATTTGGGAAATTTGAATGCATATTTATAGTTGGAGACCTCCAAGTAGGTTGGACTTCTATGTGCCAAAATCAACCAAACTTTGCATTAGAAGAAATTTGGCCCCATTAGAAGATTGCCAGTTCTTGGTAGTGGGGAACTTGGTAAATTGTGCCACTTCAACATGTTGATGTGGTTGGGAGGCGACCACATTAGATTTTTTGTTTTAGTTTTTAAATTTTTTTCCGAAATTTTTTGCTATTTTGAGGGGAAGTTTTTTTTTTTATAGTATTTATGAAGGCTAACATCAATTAGCCATGCCTTCACTGCTACGGGAACATCATGGGGAATAGGCTTGAAATGGACCCCTTTCTTCCCCAAATCTCATCTAATGCAAAAGAGACAAAGAGTTTTCCAAAATTCCACATACAAGTATGCAATATTTGCAAGGGGGTATTGGAATAGTTTGTTGGCATGATTATAGGGAGAAGTACATGAAAAGTATAGGGAGCAAATTTGTGATTGTCTCTAGGAAAATTAATTTTAACATTAGACTTGAACTTTTGGGTTGTTTATAGTTTGACAACAAGACAAAGCATTTTTGGCAATAGTCCAAAAAATTAATGTACTCATTCTCCCTTTTCACATAGAGGTTTAAATATACATCATGGAAGTCTGCCAAAGCAATTCAAATTTCAGAAAAACTTGGAACTTGGTTTCTCATATTGAACTCAATATGGAAGTCCTCTTAACGAATCACAAATTACAAAATTAATAGCCCAAAATAGAGGATAGATTTTTACATTAGGGGAGGCAAACCATTCTTAATCACTATGCCATTACAACAATGTAAGGTGTAGTAATTTCAATGAGGAGGTGATTAACATGATTAATGTTGACACAGTTCCCAACGCAGTTATAGAGCATTATAATTGGCTACAAGAGTTTCAATATTGAAACCAACCCTTGTTGGATTTTGCAACTAGTCCTTGGTGAGAAATAGGAAGATATGTATGACCAATATGGTTGGAACAAAATCTTCAACTAAAAAATTCGTAATAATTACATTTAGAGAAATAAAAATCTGAAAAATTATGGAAATCTTATGAACTCTATTTCTGCACATGAGAAAATTTTTCACTGTTAAAAACTCCCTTGCAGATACGTGTATCTACTTAAGTGGTCAGAAATGGGTTGCCTCCCCTAATCCGCTTTCATCTCCATGGAATGCAAAAGACCTCAAGACCAAAGCACTAAATTAATGTTCTGATTTTAAGAAATTAAAATCCTATGATGACTAGGAGCCAGTTGGCAAGCCCGATTCACACAGCGATCACGACAGCCGCCGCCGCTGCCACCACCCGCACTTTCGCCCGCCAGCGCTCCAGTCGCGTAACGTCGCCGCCAGCGCAGCCCTCGCATCTTGCATCTCCCCTCCGAGTCAGGAACCGCCCCTTCTCTTTTCTTTTCCTCCCATTGATAGTCCCATTTCTTTTCCAGCGCTTACCTTAAGTTAATAAGTTGCCCCAAGGCCCCAGTTTGGGCTAGCTCCAGGCAGGGACTCGTTTCTCGGTCCATTTCTCGAGGACGATTCATGTCACTGGCGACCGCTGCCACACTCTCCACTTTGTGCACTTAGTGGCGGGGTGCCAGTTTGCCACCCAAATGTCGGCGCTGCCACTGCTCGACTGACTGCAAGACCTATCACTTTCTGGCGCACGCCATGCCTTCAAGGTGATTGAATCTAGACTCTGGATGGATTGATTGATTGCCTGCTCAGCTGGGATCGGATTTCGTCCGATAGTCCTAGTTCCTGAAGACGGAATGGTGGGGTGTGTCTGTGGAGCTTACGAGCTGGGTTGCTGGAGTCTGTGTCTTTGGCGGACGAATTCGGTGTCGAGTGCGTGGATAATTAGCTAGTGGGTCGTCTGTGTCTGCGGCAGCCTGTATTCCGGGATTTCGGCTCGTTTGGGGACTAGCTGGACGGGGGCGTTAGTTTGGGATGCGATTCTGTTTGAGTGTCTCGTGAATGCCTTGAATTCGGACCATGGTGTCTAGTGGGTTAGACGAGTGAGGATTCCGGGAATTTGAAGACTGGAATGTGGTCGTTGTGGGCTCGCAGGATTGAGCTGCGAATTTGCGAAAGAATGAATGGCTGACTGTCCGGCGGGTATCGCTCTTATGATTCCTTTGGTCCTATCTAGTTTTCTGTTGAATCGCTGAAGTGCTGATGCGCCTGCCACGAATTGGAGTGTGTACTAGTATTGCTTTCCTCACAATTCGTTTGGAATGCTCGATCGCTGCAGATTGTGAAGCCCGCAAGCTCTGGCAATGGTTTGAGGACCGCGGGCGCCTTTTTGCATCATGACCATGGAAGCGGAGCGGATATTCAAATACAGCAACGTCGGGCGTGACACCAGGAAGCGGAAGCATCTGGTGGCGGCGAAGTTGCCGAGCTCCCCATTCTCCACGCATTGCAAGACTGCCCACCACCATGTCCACTCCAGCACCCCCTGTCCAACGCCAGCGCTAATCTCCAGTTTTGTGGTCATATTTTTCCTCTCCACATGGATTCTCCACCAGGAGAATGTGGGAAACACTCCGTCGCTAATCATGCACCGATTCACGGCGCGAATTGCTGAGACTCCTACTCTTCCCTGCTCCGGTCAGGGCTACTTGGAAAACGGCGACACAGGGACTCAAGATCCGATTTGTAAGTGCCACGAGTGCTTCGGAGGTCGGGATTGTGCGGAAGTGGTGCCCAGCTGCGTGATCGACCTTGACCACGGCGATCCCACCATGTTCGAGGAGTTTTGGTTCCAGAACGGGGAGAGGAGCATCACGGTGATTCTGGGCTACCAGCGCATGAGCTACTTCGCGCAGAGCAAGCACGTGTGGTTCATGGAGAAGGAGGTACATGGTCCATTCCGTTAAATTGGCACGATTTCAGCGTCGAAAATTGTGACATATATGTGTGCATGGAGGCCTCAAATCTAGGAGCGGTACGGATTTATGTTTTAGAACGCGCGTTCGGAAAGGTGCCCAAGTGTTGAAATATCGCCAATTTAACGAAATTGACGTTTCAGGTGGAGGAGCAGATTCGGGCATTGCATCGAGTGGTGGGGAACGCCGTCACGGACGGGAGGCACATTGTGGTGGGCACGGGATCCACGCAGCTGTTTCAAGCCGCGTTGTATGCGTTGACGGCGCAGGACCAGCCCGCGCCAACGAGGATTGTGTCCGCCGCGCCCTTCTATTCGGTTTGCGCCTCGCCCTCATACGTTTCTTGTCTCCTTGATGTGTGCTTAGACTGGTTTGAACCATCCTGATTGGACTGATTTTATTACATGGTGAATTGGTTACATGTGCCGCTCGCTTCTCAATGGGACCTCCCCTGGCTTTCAATGAACTGACTGAAACGCAATTCATTCAACAATAGTGGAGTCATAGTAGTGTGCTTCCCTTGTTTCATTCCCCATCTCAATGAATGGGGGCTTCCGTGGCCTCCTCACAGCGCTCCTATTCGTGCTTTTAATGAATTCATTTGGCTAAACTTCAATTATGGGGAGGTATGAATAGGGCATGGCTTCCTCAATTTCCTCCAAATAGCGCTTTCAGCAATGGGGTTGAAACTGAATTCATTGGCAATGAATGTTGGAGATGTATAACGGGGAGACAAAGAAGTTTACATAAAGAATGCACTGGAGGCTACAGACACTTTTTTTTGTCTAATTTTTCTGTGCGAAGATAATAGCTCGATGAAGTGGATAGGATGATCGAAGTGGAAAGGAATTGGACTGAAGTGCAAGAGAACTGGGATGAATTGAAGATGAGAATTGAGCAAGTTCACTTACTGAAAAAAATTCTTGTGAAGGTCTCTCATAATGGAAAAAAACAAGAAGTTTACATATTAGAGTACCGAAAATCATGAAACCGACTATGACTCTCCTCCCGATTGATTGTGTTGGTTTTGTCAGTCGTATCCAGCAGTGACGGACTATTTGCGTTCCGCGCTGTTCAAGTGGGCCGGCGACGCCGCCACCTTCGACACCACGGATGGGCAGCCCTTCATCGAGCTCGTCACGTCTCCCAACAACCCCGACGGGAAGATTCAGCACGCCATCGTGAAGAAGGGCACGCCGCAGCAGCTGGCGCATGTGGTGCACGACCTGGCATACTTCTGGCCTCATTACACGCCGATCACTGCAGCCGCCGACCACGACATCATGCTCTTCACTCTCTCCAAGAGCACTGGTCATGCCGGCACTCGCATTGGGTACGGAACTCTTCGTCCTCTTCTCCTCATCCACCTCAGTTGGTGATCAATCACTCCAAAACTCCGTCGCTTTTCGTCATGTATACACTCACCAATCTTTGTCACATACACAGGAGAAATCCAAGATGGTAATTGGACAAATCATGTCCTTTCGTGTCCAAATTCCATTTCTAGTGCATCCTAGTGTATCCTACTCAACCATCAAAATTGCAAATCACTGTGAGTCAACCATTGCAAAAGCAAAGAACAAGCTAGCATATGAATTGAGAGCTTTACAAAACTGTGAGCAAAACAATTGCATTTTACTGTCAAAAGTAATGACAGGTAAAACCATTGCAAATAGTATTGCGAAGGACCATTCCTCTATTGTAAAGTCTCCATTACCCATACAGTAAGGGAGAGGTTCCATTTACCATACATGTGAACTTTGAACCTTTTCTGGGTACAGCAATCTCGAAATTTGAACGATTTTGTACATTATTTTACTTTGTGTCAAGCTAAAAATCAATTGCCAAAAGTTAAATGTCAGTATTTACACACTTATCCCACATTAAAGCTCACATCTATGGTAAATGGAGTCTCTAATGTATTAGTGGCACTGTCTATCTTAACTGGACATCAATTGACTATGGTTTTCTTCTAAAATTCCATAGATGGACATTTTGGATTTCTCCTACATATGACATCAGTTCTGTCATCATGCGAAACCAAAATTCTCCATGAGATCTGCAACACAGGGCAATACTAATGTCCTTTTCGGCGTTACGTTCTTGGATCCCTTGACCAGGTGGGCGATTCTGAAGGACGAGGCCGTGGCCAAGCGGATGACGAAATTCATGGAGCTGAACACGATCGGTGTTTCGCATGATTCGCAAGTACGCGCCACGCAAATATTGAAAGCCGTGGTGGAAGGATATGCCCCATCCGACGCTTTCTCCACCACCACCACCAAACTGTTCCACTTCGGCGCAGTAGGGATGCAGTACCGTTGGTCACGCCTGCGATCCGCCCTGAACGCCTCCACGGAGTTTGCCATCCCAGAGTTTGTGCCTTCTGAATGCACTTTCTTCCACCAGAAAATGGTCCCCACTCCTGCCTTCGCCTGGTTGCGGTGCCTCAAAGCTAAAGATTGTGAGGAGATGCTGAAGGCTAGGCAGATCATTACACGCAGTGGCAGACATTTCGGAGTGGGCGGGGAGTTTGTGAGGTTGAGCATGCTGGATCGGAGTCGCAAGTTTGAGATGTTGGTGGATCGGTTGGCCAAAATCGACTCGTCGAGAACTCCGGGCTAATTAAATTAGAGCTGCACATGTACATGGGATCCATGAATTTAAACTGAAGGTCTTTAATTACGCACACGTCGATCTGGTTACGCCAGTTCTACGAATTGCGGGACTGGAGGACTTGTTGGCTATCATGGTAGCGAAGCTGATTGCTAGCTTGAGGATCTACATACTTTTGCACGGGAGGCAGATTAGGGAGGTCCTGGTCCTGTCAGTGGAAATGTGTTGTAAGTTGCAACCGTTCCCACCGTAGCATTGGTATATATAAACTTTGGTTGCTCCCATGTCTCTTTAAGGTGTATGTTTGGGCTGGATGCACGTTGCTAACACCACTCTGATTATCAAGTGTGAACAGCCCTTCTATAGAATGAATTTAAGTAAACCTTTGGACTTCAGGACTGAATTCATCAGTTGTGTGAATACCACCTGGAACACCAAGTACGAACATACCTAGCTTCATGTAAGCAGTCATGCTATATTTTCAGTTGTTTTCAAAGAATTATTGTGATTATGCATACCCATGTTAAGGTCAGCGGTACTCGAGGTGGGAGTCTAGACTTTGGCTGGTATGGATTAGACTCCGTCGATATAGATTATTTTCTCTTGAGACTGCTACTATGAATCTGACCATGATAGCAGTCAGTGAGAGGTGCTTCAGGTCCCTTCAACAACTTGGGATCAGAACAATCTCCATAAATCAGCGACCTGTATTGGTATCCTAACCTCGTATTCATTAAAATAGTCGGTTTCAGTGACCTTGGCGGAGTTTCAGCCGCTGAAATCGAGACCGTACCTCAGATCTAAACTCAACGTTCTCTCACGCCACCCTGCAACTGCACATTCCCTGTACTACGGTATTATATTCTCAGACCCTATGCAAATTTTTGAACAAATGCGAGGGTGCATTTAGAAGGTCATTTGCTTGACGCAGTGAGGTTTGAATGTATGAGCAGCAGCTCAATTGGAAACAAATTCTGCGAAGACCACCAAAATCACTACGAGAAGATGCACAATTTCAATAATTGGTCACTTGGGTCTTCTTGTGGATCATTTTCCAGATTTACGCTGACCATGTTTCCAGTAGTCCAGTATTCCTGATTTTTGAAGTTTATTACAGTTGAAAGTCTTCGTTTTCAAAGCTCTGGACACGTAACGTCACAATCCCGGCGCTGGGAAACATGCCGATTTAATGAACACATCTGTGAGCACACTGTGAGTCCATTCTTGTGACGTGCACCGAAATCTCGGGAGAGAAAAAAATAAAGTGGCAGGAATTAGTAAATTTAGATGAATGGCGGTTGGTTGGTACGAGAGGTCACTGGGTGAAATTATACTATTGCGCCGGTTCTACTTACCGGCTAGTCCTTCTAGACCTTTCACGAATCATTCGTCTCCTCATGAATACTAGGAGCCAAATGATTCCTGAAACGTCTAGAAGGAGAAAGGGCTTCGGTTATATTAGAAATTTGAGGTTTCATTTGCTGATTTTGCTCCCAATTGCAAGGGTCTCTTGAAGTGACCAAGAAGCTATGAATGTGACTTTGACCTGTAACCCTTAAAAGAACGGATTGGTGACCGTGGAAATTCTTTCTTTTGGAACCGTGTGATATCATTACTTTAAAACAATCAAAAATATTCATTGGAAGTCATACTATTGTAGAAGACCTACCATTTTCTCACAAAATTTCAAGGATGAGTAGTCATAGTTTTGTCCTACATGGAGAGATTCTTTGTCATCCATCATACAATAAACATGGTTTTTAAACCTATTTACAGAACATTATTCTTTATGGCAACATAGAAGTGTATATACAGATTTCAACTATAGAAATCAAAATTGCACATGTACATGTCATGATATGTTAAATTTGGCACAAATCCAACATTGCATTTTGCAATAAAATTAGTATATTGCAAGGCATATAATTGGATAGTTTGTGCATTCCCCTATGACCTCACCATGTTCATAGCTATATAGAGGTCACAACAAAAAAATCTAGTCAATGAAACTAGGACATGAAAATAGACATTCTAACCTAAGTTACAACAACACATTGCAAGCTACATTGCAAATTTTTTCTTGAATTTTTGTTAAATTTTAAATATAGAAAACACAATTCATATATGGTTTAGCATGTTGAGTACTACACATGCCTGTAGTACTATCTCATGTATCTACTACAAGATGGAGAGGTCAATTCTAATATTTGTACACCAACTTTATGTCTTTATAATCTTCAAAAAACAAAACATGCAAATTGTATTTATATTTGTTGTTAATATGCAATAAAACATTAGCATATATTAGTATATTATCACATTAAGGTATGAAGAAGTATTTTAGATTGTCATCAGTGTTCATCCAAATATTCAAAGCACCTCTTTACAACTATTCTTAGAGATATCTTCATCTATGGCTAGGAGTTGTAGGCTTCTTAATGGATTTACAATACACCACTAAAATAGGATCACAAGAACATGGTTTGCCTTTAACCCCTTGTCGCCTAAAGTCCAAACTCCAAACAATGTATGAAAATCTCAACCATACAATCTTGTAGTGTGCATGTTGTAGATGGTGTGAAACAAATTTGGGGTCATTTGACCATATAGATTGAATGATTATAATGTTTTAGTCTTGAAAAAAAGATGCTGAAATTTTCTTAAAAACACATTTGGAGGCAAAATTCGATTTCTAAACCTACTTAAATGAAAAAACTTTTAACTACAAAGTGATTCAAAACCAAAAGACAAACACTTTTGTGAAAAAAAATATCATTCAATTGATTCATTGTGTCTGCAAAATTGTTTTGAAATGTCAAAAAATAGTGAAAAAAGTAGCAAAATATCACATCTATGGTTGAACCTCCCTCTACAAAAATGCTTCTCAGTCACTCAATACATCTTGGATTTATATGGAATTTTAACCACACTAAATAGACTAGTATGTAAAACTTTTCCAACAAAAATGATTGAAAATGGACCACGTATGAAGAAGTTATCAGCCATGGAAGTTCATTGTAATGCAAAAATGTCTAGATTTTGAACTTCAAATTGCTCCCAAACATTCAAAAAAACTTGGATTGACATGAAAATTTTTACCACAATAACTAGAATTTATTATAAGAGGAATAAAACCCAACAAATTTTATTGAAAAAAAAACATTTTATGAAAAGTTATAAGCCCCCGAAGTTGCAACCATCATAATGCAACGTGGTAAACTCAAATTGAACCAGTGAACTTCGAAGGGCTCTCAAAAATTCAGTACATCTTGGATTGATTTGAAAATTTTACCAGTGAAACTAGACTAATATTTAAAACTTTTCCAACAAGTTTTATTGAATTCGGACATCAGATGCAAAAGTAACAGCACTTTGAATTTGACTGCCAGACAATGTGAGGACACTTTTCATCCCCTCCGGCAATGAGGGGTAAATTCATGCCAATGCAAAAAAGAATGCAGAAATGCATCACAATTCCATGTGTAACATGACATTTGAGGAACTTGTTGTAGAATTGGGCAATGGCAAGTTTGTGGTGGGGAACAAAATAAAGATCAGGCATGCCTTTTCCCGAGTCAAGCTTGTTTACAGAGAAACATTGGAGATGCTCTAAGGGATATACTTTACCCTCCACCAATGAAGGAATGCATTCCACAATTCTCCTTTCAGGGTTGCTCTATATTATCTATACGGAAATCAAGTACAACATGAGACTCCTATTTATAATGTTTATAACTATATTCATCCATTTTGGATTATAGTACTTACTTTGATAATTGAGATTAGGCAAATACATCCATTATTTTATTTCATTTTGGTTTCAAAGAAATATGGATATTTCATTTGCAAAATTTTGTACAAAATATTTTGACCTCATCCTATGACTTTTTTTATTTTGCATTACTTTATGGAAAAATTAAGAATGAAAATACAGCCACTACGAGAATTTGCCTATCACTTTGAAGAAGGGTATGCATTAATTGTGACACAATTAGATATTTTTACTTAATCGGTAGTAGAATTTGTTAGCATGATTCAAGGAGTTTTCTGGAGTGAAAACTTGCAAAGTAAGAATTGGGCAGGTTGACTTTGACATGAGATAGGAAGTCACCATTATTTTACATTGAATTCTATATTGAAAATCATATCAAATGTTCCAAAATAATTGGGCATGTGGTATACCAATGGAATATCGATAAATTTGAATATCAAGTAGATGCATGGTTTGATGGTTGAGTGTCTCATTTTTGGCAAGAATCCATGTCTAAAAAATGCACACTTGAAATCATGTTAAGCCAAGGCAATTCTACTCCATCATCTCTTATTTTCTCCTTGCTCATAATGGGGTTAAAAATAATTTACCATGGAAGAAATAAAAACAAGGTTTACCATGTTAATAAACCATTAGAGCATTACTAGTTTCCTACCTACCTAAGTAGTACACTTCATTTCATTATTGTGATGGTAAACTCTTCTAACTCCCTTGTGACTTCAAGGTCCCTAAACCCTAAACATCTTCAACCTTCACTAGCTTTGTCGGCATGTTACAATCTTCTCTAAGAGTAATCTAAGTGGCAATCTTGAGAGTGAATTTAGGCACACATACTTCCAAGGCAATTGCACCTAATTATGACCTATTTCCCTAACCAACCCCCCTACAAATTCTTGTCTAAAATGCACAACATTTATCCATAAATTAGAGCATAGGGTTGATTTTGGGTACATCAATTTTCATCATTGTGAAAATTTGTAGTTGATTCCTATAGTCTCCCCAAAATGCATTATAAAAAAAGAGTCTAGAAATCAATCCCTCATTAGAAGAGTATGAGCTCTTGTGGAAGACCGCAAGTTCCCACAAGTTCTCGAACTATGGGAACTCGGCCACAATAGCTCACTAACATGGTCAAGCAACGGCCACGTCAGATAATAATAATAAATGAAATATTTTTTTTGAAAATAATAATAATAATTTTTATTTTTTTATTTGATTTTTAAATATTTTTTAAAATTTTAAATTTGATTTTTAAAATTTTAAATTCTGGCCAGCCCCAATTGGTTCTCAGCCTCGGAACTGGCCTCAAATGGCCCTCCAAGGCAACTAAATCCCATCTAATGTTTTTTTTCCCTTTGAAAAGTGACAATGTTTTTATAAAACAATATACCAACCCAACTTGTGCAGTTGTGTCAACCTTGAAAAGTCGAAATGTGACTAGAGGTCATATTCCACTTAGGTTGGTAAAAACTATCGAAATAGAAAACCTCATTAATTGTTAGACCAAATGCCTATAACTTTTGGCAAGTGATTTTCTAATTAATGTGCCCTTACATGCAAACCCAATGGGTAGCTTTCCACTAGGCAATCCAAGCAATAGGACAAAACAAGCTCAACCGATTGTCTTGCGAGGGTGGGCAAGTGGGAAAGGAGTAGAAGTTTAACTGATATTGGTTGACAACCTCATTGGTGGAAACTGGACAACCTTGAGGGAATCCAATAAGTGTGGATTTCTTAATGCATCCCTTCCTGCCCACCAGGTCCACATGAAAGTGCAATTGCTATTTTCACCTATAACACTCCCTGTGAAGTTTCCCAGATGACCGATACATGTAAGGAGGCCCTAACTTCTACAGACTGAAGTAAGAGAGAATGCGGTTCATAGGAGCCATGCCGGTTTAACCCAAAACCCCAAACCAATCTCCTTCTGACTACCACCAAGATGCACTTATTTCAAAACCTTTTTCAGTTGAATAATGCTCCGTAGCAACCACGCTCCTCCTCAGTCTTTTTCAGACAATTTTCGATGTTGTCACGTACCTCCGACTGTCAGTCAGTTTCCCTTTGCTGACACCCCTCCTCCTAACTTACTACTGTACCAAGCCGCCGAATTCAGTGAGAATGATTCTCCAGTCAAGGCGTCGGTAACTATCGTGCAACTTCGCTCCGACATTCCGCAGATTGAAGTTCTCCCGATGGAATCTCTCCGTTACAGTCGCCGAATACATTTAAGTTCTTATTATACAATCAGTCTGCACATCGTGCATTGGCAAGCCGAGTGATGGGAGCCTTCTGACGGCTGACTCTGCATGAAACTGGTCTCAAATTGGGCCAAATTTAGACCAATCTAAGTTAGTTTAAAATGTGTGCCTACCACTGTGTTAATATTAGAGTGCTTATTAGAACATTCAGTCAGCAGTGGTGGAGGCATCTCGAACCGGGGTACGCAACTCTTGTATTATATACAGGGGTCATCGGCATTAAAATAGCTTAGAGGACGGCTTTTGTTAAAATTATATCAAATTAAAAAGACCAAAAAGCTAGGTGAAGACCAAATTAAAATTAAATTAAATGTAGAAAATGTTGAATTGCATACATTTTAGAAAAAAACTCACAATATATATGAAGAATTGAAACACCTATGCATAGTTTCTAAAAATATATACAAAGAAGTTGGGTCTACTTAAAATTAAATTTTTATTAGAAGGCCCCAAAAGTTGCTTAACTTGGCCTATGATACATGTATTAAAATAACTCATATAATTAGGTTTTTAATGCTATTATTCTCTTCAAAAATATTTGTTTCATGTACATAAGTACATTTTTGGATTCCTTGTTAAAAAGGCTACAAGATTATTCTACATTAAAACAAATAACATCCCTTAATATTGGATTAAAATGCATTATAAATGATTATAATCAGGGCCATATAATATGAAAGTTGCATACCCGGGATCTCAAGCTAATAAGCTACTCCGCTATTAATGAAACATCAGAGTGGCTCGACCGCTAGCGACACAGACAGACAGACACTCCTGCGGCCTCACTGTTTCAGGAAACTGAAAATTTTAAAAATTTGTGAAACTGTTTTTAAAAAATGGGCTTGGCATGGGTTCATGGGGGCCACAGACTCACAGACTCGAACATGCACGCCATGATCAGGTGCTACAGTAAGGAAGGCGTTTGGTAAGTTAACTGAGTTATGGGCCGCACCTCAAAACACAATCATTAGTTGACGTGGAAAAGAAACTTTAGTTTGCCCACTTGCCTCGTCCTGTCAGTCTGTCACGGAGCATTCATTTGATTCGCAGATCTTCGGTCTGCATCGTTGGAGTGACTGAATGGGTTTCACAACATTCTGGCTTGTAGAATGTAAGGTAAAACAGCCCATTACGGACCAAATGGGGGGTTTGCCCTCTTGTCATTTCTGAAATTTTAACAGTTTTTTCCAGAGAAAGTCAAGTGACAGAAATGGCGAGAGCATTTGAAATTGTATTTTTTTGACAAAGTGTGAATTTGTTATGAATTTTTTAAGTGTTCAGCCCATCACAGCCTGTAGACTATCCCAAAACCAACAAAAACTGATCCATGACACTCATCTTACTTACCTATTACAGTCACAATATTTTCTAACACAGAAGATCTGAAAAAGGCACTTCCTGCAATGAACTAATACTAAAAAACTGAAAGTTCCTATTGCAATCACTAATTATTCCATTCCAGTTAGCTAAGACATTGAATGTGGCCCAAATCTCAAAAATTAAAAGAAAACTGTAATGGGCTCATTCATAGAGTTCCGTCATGGGCAAAAGTTCCGTAATGGGTTGTTTTACCTTAGACCCAGCTCCAAATTACTTGACTTATGTTCCCCGGGGAACGGAAAATGAGGAAATTCTGACTGTTTATCATGGAAATATAAAATGATGATAAATTTGGAAAAGTTGAATACAGAATACCGGATCTGAGGTAAGAACCATGAAAGAATGAGACCTTTCACCAAGGTACATAACATTGTTTACCAATGAGGCAAGGGTCATAGACTCATAGTATTGCTTACCAATAGAGTTTTCTTTCCCCCCCCTAGGTGGAGGTATAATTCTGCCCAAATACCTTGGAGGAAATTAAGTTATAATGACAAGGAGGTCAATGCCTTGGCATAAGTGTTAGTTTGTTGCATGTTAGTGTTGGAGACGGGTTTGGAAACTTTAGACACTTTTTCAACCCATTTCAAGAACCTTCAAAGCTAAGGGGATCATGCTTTCTATAGAAGCAAAAGGGATCCCCCCCCCCCCCCCCCATCTTGGTTAACAATGTTATGGTCCCATGATATCGTTTACCAATGATGTAGGGGGCCTTTTTCCATCCTTGAGAAGGGGACTTCTACAATGAACAAAATTGTCTTGTAGGGCTCCTCAACCAACCCCAATCCTTGAATTAAACTGGAAGTCTCTCCAAAGCATCTAGGGAATCATAATACCTTTGTGGAGGACCATTGCTATTGGTTATACAATGTTATGCCTTTTTGTGTTCTTCAAAAGCAGAGATCTTTACAATGAACAAAATTGTTGGATATGGCTCTTCATCCAACCCCAATCCTTGAATTAACTTATAAGGTCCTTTGATATATCACTTAAAATAAAATCACCTTCGCAAAATGGGGAGTATTATTTCCTGGTAATACAATGTTATGTATACTTTGCCAAAAATGATCTAATTTATGGATCAAGAGGTGCATTTTTCATTTCTACAATAATCTTGAATGTCATCCATTAGTAACTTTTTGAGCTCTACAATGTTTTAGGGTTAAGTAAGGGAGGAGCCTATCATTTAACATGTTGAAAATCCAAGTATCTAAGACAAATTGAATGTGAACCTACTTCTATTTTATTTAAAAATAAATAAATCCCTAAAGGAATAAGAAGACCACTTTGGATTATTTACCCCCTAAAAGTCCAGATTCATCTCCAAAATTGACAATTTGAAAAAAATCATTATAAAGTGCTATTTGGAAGCATATTTTGGAATTGGTATAAAAATAAAAGTTGTAGATTTTGATTTGTAGATTCCATCTGTAAGGTTAGATTCACCAATGCTATCACCAATTTTTTTCTATAAATTTTGAAAGAGAAATTCCAAAATTCCTTCAAAATTCAATTACAAGCAAAATATTATCATTTTATGAGTAAAATTTGTTGGAATTGATTTGAAATGAGGTTCTCTCCACATGGTGATTTTTTGAAATTTTTGTACTCTTCCTATCTAAGTATCTATGACCTCATTTTGACAAATCCATTTTTGAACCAGAGTCAATGCAATTTGACCACTTGACATACTTACACATTGGTAATTTTAGAAAAATAATGTATTCTAGTAACACCAAATCCAACCTTTAGATAGGCCAACAACTTGATGATGTATGTCCACAAATTAAAATAACTTTCATCCAAGTAGTTAGGAGGATGAAACTTGAGTTTCAATCTGTTCATTGTCCAAAAATTGGATGTCGGAGCGCTTAGGGGTTAAGAACTTGGGTAGATTTCTATCAAATTTGCAAATTGCAAATTTTAAAGGAAATCTTTAGAAAGAATGCTACAGTCATTTGAAAAGTGACAGTTTTTATAAAAATAATATATCAACCCGGCTCATGCAGCCTTGTCGACCTCTGAATGTGACTAGAGGTCATGTTCCACTTAGGCTGGTGATAACTACCAAAACAGAAAATCTTATTAACTCTTAACCCTTAAAGGACGGACTGGTGACTGTGGAAATCATGCCTTTTGGAACCATGTAACATCATCTACTTTAAAAAAAGAAAAAATACATATTGGATGAATAGTTGTAGTTGTGTCCTAGATAGAGAGATTCTTTGTCATTCATTGGACACAAAACGTCTGCTTCGACGTTTAAGGGTTAATTTTTACACCAAATGCCTAGAAACTCTTGGCAAGTGATTTTCTAATTAATGCTCCTCACTACTAACTTATACTGAAGTAAGAGCCATGTTGGTTTAACCCTGAAAACAAAACCAATCTCCTGACTTTTGACTACCACCAAGATCCACTAATTGCAAAACCTTTTTTATTTGTCTTGCAAGGAAAATTTACTGAAAAATATTTCATAAAGTCTAACCTACCCAAACTAACCCCTAAAGGACCAAACAATGTCTTTTGACAACATAGTGTTTTTGGTTAGGCCACCACTTGCAAAATTTTGGGTATTTGGGGCCAAAATTTTTTGAGCATGTGTGGATGAGGAGTATCTCTTAGGGCCAGAAAATTTCAGACCTATTTGATTCAGAGTAAAAAAGTTATTAGGGTTGAAGAAGTTTTCATTACTCGAAGGGCAACATGGGCACATCCATTTACACTAGGACTAAAAATTTGAAATCTTTCCCAAAGGCCAAGGGGCAGAGCTTAAGACAAGGGTCCTACCTTTGTCATAAAGCACGTGCCAAGCCTGACCTTGCCCAAATTGTTAGAAGATCAAGACTAGAAAGAAAGGAGGCCCCCTTGGAGGGATGGAAGATGAAGCTTGGGGGCTGATGTCTAGGTTGCCCTTCCTATTGTGAAGGGTGACCCAAAATTGGAGGGCTGCCCTTACAACTACATAAGGCACAGGAGGCTACGACCTCATTTTAGTTGACAAATTTTGAGATCTTAACATTTTTGAGGAAGGATGGTTTATTATGGTCAAATATTTCTGTATCATTGTCTCCACTGTTCAGATTTTTCAGGATCAATGATTTGAATGCAAAATTCATCCATGAAAAAATTGCCAATGTAAGCTGATTTTGCTGAATAGATGCCTACAATCATGCCATTTTGCATATGTTCTACTAGTGCAATTGTGCTAAAAAAATTTGAGCATGTTCCTACCTTATATGAGAAGCCAAATCCAAGGAGTAACCATCAAAATGGAATTCCATACATGTCAAATTCAGCAGTCAAAGTGCAGCTGCCTAGAATTTTTGCAGTGAAAAAATTAAAAAATCCAACTTTGAACCCTTAGAACTCACTGAATTTGAAGAATTTTCTGGTGATATTGGTAGGGTGCTAAATAGTGTAGATAAGTTCAAGATCTTACAGTTGAAAGTTTCAGAAAAATTGTAAATTACTGTCCACTACTCTCCTTCCCTAGACACCCTTTTTTGGACTATTTTCTTCTAAAACAATCCCCCGACGTTTAGGAGTTAATTTCTAGCTGTATGGACCTCCTACCTTAGCTCAAATTGGTTTAGCAGGGATTAAAAGAAGTATTTTGGGGTCATGACTCACAAGATCCATATATAACTTGGAAAAATCCAAAATTAGAAATAAACCATTTTAGACCAGAACAAGATCTATATGTTCGAAAAAATGCACAAAACTGGAAGAAATCTTACATGGTTTGAAGTTTTTGAAATTTTGAAACCGTTAACTGAATGTAGTCAGTATATACCAAGGATTCAAAAAAACAGTATGTATATTTTTGGGTATTGTCAACCTGTTGTATGTACTATTTTATGTACTAATTAACTACTACATCTCAATTTACTTGGTAATATGACAAATGTGTTTACCTATTTGAGTGAAGTGGCCGCAATTGTAACAAGGCGTTACAAGTTCCCACAAATTCCGCAGAAATGCAAGGACCTCCGAGGTCTGCACAAAATTCGTAGGGTCACCGTGCCCTAATAAAAGTAACCGATGACATTAAGGAGTTAACTCTCCCTGTGAGTGAGGAGTCAAGGATCATAGCATATGTAAGCTGGACGTTACGATAAAATTATCATTAGTCAACACCGATCAGGAACTGGACACCTCCATGTCATTCACTATGAGACTCAGAGCTCGCGTGGACTTCGCTCGCACCAGAGCACTTGGAGAATTGGCTGTTATCTTCACAAGCAGAGTAGACACCTGATCCAGAACACAATAAACCAGAAAAAGTTTAAACAAAGAGCTACAGGTGGTACAAGAGTCGAGCCCATTAGGTACAGTAAGCTTATACGAACAGTACATTACTGAGCATATGGACTGATGGAAATTAATGCCAGGTATAGCCAGCAAACCTGTGGCAAGTATCTTGCTAAACATTTTGTATCTTTCGCCTGAGATAAAAGGCAGCCAGAGAAATAGGTCGCATTTGCTTGGATTATAGGCCATGGGCTATCAAATGCCTGCACTACTCAAGGAATGCCATCAGCATCGAATATGCGACATCAATGCATTGGATTTCTGATTAGGGTTCAATAGGGACTTCAAGAGATACGAGCTGCAAGGATCGAAACGAGGTAAATGGTGTTGACAAATAATGTCAATTTATAATGGAGATTCAAATTAATGACTGATTCCTAACTTCATTTTGATTTGAGGAATGATCCCTTCAAGTTACAGCTTGCTGATACTTCAAACTTGCCTGAATTGCACAACCAATGTAGACGTCCACTTTGTCACCAAATTGCAGCATTAGATGGTTCACAAATTCCTTGACAAAATCGTCATACTCCAGACTGCAAGTTTCACATGTACACGAATGTCAGCTGTACCAAACTGCCCACGGAAGCTGACACACTTGTACAGGACCTTTGAAAACGTACTTGGTAGTGATATTTCTCAATCATCATTTAAAAAAAGAAGACACAAATTCTTACAGATTATTGGTATAATTTTTCTTGGTTACTAATATAATTCATTCCCAATCACTAGAAACCGTGAAATTCAAAGTGCTCATATACCTTCGACCGAAGTCAAACGTACGCAAATTAGCCAGTGCTCTGATGTCTTGAGCATGTAATAATGGTGATATACTTCTCAAGGCGTTCTGAGCAGATACACGAAGTCGATCATAAGAATGTAAAATATCTCAAAGTGATATTTGAAGAAAGTTTTTTAATAAAAGCCGGGATCAAACCATAGTCTACCTCACAGATGAAATTACGGCGATAGCATTTATAGAAGTCAAGTACGGACAGCTGAAGAAATGAGAAATTTTGAACTCACTTTACAAGCCAATGACACGGAAGGAGCTTCGTCGTTAACATGAAACACCAAGCGTGGCAGGATTGTATGAATCTGGAAAAAAAGAGACATTTCCAAGCAATTGTCAGCTAGAATGATCAGAACCTAAATGGGATCATGAAGAAGATGCTGAAGGTGAGATTGTCAAATAATATTATTGGAAAAGCTACAAGAAGCATGGAGGCATTGCTGTTGACCTGCTCCATGAAAGTATCATGTTGTGCACCAGTGGCAAATGTACTCAGAGATCCGAGAACCTCAAATGCTGCAGCTCGTGTACTCTCCATAGGTCGGGTCTGTTACATAACTTGAAAAGTCAAGTTGATTACTAATTGATTAAATCTACAGATTAACTGATACATGCCTTGTAACCTGGGTTGCAATGGTTCGTCTTGCCTGCAGAAAGCTTAACCGCACACAAAGATTCATCAGCATTGGAGCCACAATCTCCGAACTTACGACCTGGACGACCTGGAGATCAGAGGTATCAGTGTATGTCAGAAGTAAATCAGAGATATATCAAGTCTATTACAACAATAAATGTAAATGAAAGGAATTGTCATATTTCCAGACTCGAGTTTGCTCTGCTAACTTACTGGTGAAAGTCCGCAGACAGCTGCATTTGCCACTTCGTCTTCATTGTCTTCCAGCAGAGCAACGATCACATTCAAAGCTTGTGATCCGTACTTGGTAACTCCCCTCTTAGCCATCTGCGAAGAAATTTCATTTGTTTCAAAAAATTTGCAAGATAGTGCAATGAAAAAAATAGGTGCTCAGTTCTTAAGATCAAGGAATGAGAAGGCACAGTGAATGATAAATATTCTTTCTAGAAAGAGTACTTCGCTGGTTATAAAAAACCACGAAAATAATTCATTAGACTCATGAGGGACAATGAGAAAGAAATTCAGAAGAGAATATAGTAGTTGGGAAGTATGGCGGACCTGAACAAGGCCCATCACACACAAACGTCGAACAGTAGGGGATTCGTCGCTCGTATGTGTGCTCAGAGCGTCTACAAGAGTTCCCAAAAGGGCGTCCGCGTTTTCACTGTATGCATATGACTTGAAATATATCAGCCTGAGTCTAATATAAGGTACACCCAAGTGAAGGCCTGCAGAACTGGTCGTTCAAAGAAATGATAAATGAAATGTGCAATCAACGACAAATCTCAGAATATTAATTAACAGGGAATACCAGTACTGGGCCAGTCCAGAAAGAGCTGCAGCGGCAGCAGCACGCTGGCAATCTAGAGGCAATTCCAAAGCTGGCCAAAGAAGTGTGCACATGTTGGGTACCTGCACACAGAAAAAATTGAACATGTCCCATCTTAATCGAACGGCGACATACTTAAAAGGATCATGTGTAGAAACTACTAAATAGTTGAACCCTATTTTGAAACCAAGCTCGCAAAATCGAATTGAAACTTTAAACATCTCAAATGCTAATCGATTGTAGCTACAATTTACTTCTTCTGGCCTTTCTCGGGAAGAAAACGAAGCAATTTCTTCTATAGCCTCGGTCCAGCGCTCCCCACTCAAACGCTGCTCTCCGTCGGTGAACAGAACCTGTAACAAAGTTATAGTTGAGCTGTCAATTAGTAAATAATTTTCATGTCATCGAAGCCTCCTGAATCCATATCTAGAAAAACATGTAAGAACATGATCAGCCGGAAGAATTCACCACTACAGATAGTAATCACCACAGCTATGGATACATATCAAAGTTTGACCATCGGCATCGACCTGTCAGTCTTGACTTTCACTTTCCTCAGTATATATATATAATCTTGCTACAAGGTAACCATACGCATGTATCTCAATACTCTGTATATTTGTGTAGAATCACATAGATTCATACCTTGCCCATGTCTTCATTTTCTACGGTTTCAGAGAATGCGTGAATAGTTGTGACCATGTCCCTGAACGCCCAGAAATTTATGGCGATTTCAGCGTGGCAGGTTCACCCAGACAAACAAAACTGGCGAGTGGAGGTAAGATTATCTCTAGAAAAATGAGATATGTCGGGTCCAATTTGACGAGAAAAGGTGAGGCAGCGTCTAGTATTGTGGAATAGACGTGATAGCTTTGAGATAGTCCACATGGCTACGACAAGACCTACCTCACTGGTTGCCTGTCGGTACTAAATGTTTCTTGTATGCTCCCAATGCGCAACAACAGAGCGAACAGCACTCTTGGATAGCACTGATTAACTGCCTGCTTCACTACATCATTTTCGCACCTGTCCAGATTTTCAGCAATCATCTCTCTTAATTGGCACATTCGACAAGCTATAATTGGAAATATTCATCAGAGGATACCTATTCTTCAATTCTTTACTCGAAGATCTTAGACCCAATGTTATATCTAAGGATTTCTCAATGTATGCATAGAGTCAAGAGAGGATCTGTCCGTTCAATGGATTCCTGCCATGAACTACTCAAAGTAGAACCATAACTATTGAGTACCGGACAATATGTGTTCGTGACCCTCAAGTCTGCCACATTTGATGAATTTCTTTCATGAAGTTCTATGTACCTACAAACCGCCTGAAGGGCAAGAGTTGCCGCTTGTGGCCGTCGACTTAGACTCAAAGGCAAGGTCAGGTGGTCTGAAATGTTGCCTTGATCAGTATCATCCTCTCCGGAAATATGGGCAAGGTCAAGTATGTCCACGAGATACTCCAGGAATGGGACTGATAAGTTTTTATGATGAACAATAGCCTGCCAAGAAAGTAATTGAAACATGCCGCACATAAGATTTGAACATGAATCTCAAATTAACGCATATCCTTAATATTTCCACCGTATCTCATATTGGCAACATGAGTCTAAACGAAGTCCTTCGGAACAATCATTACCAAAAGTAGTTAAACCTTTCGATCTTGACATACCAGACATCTTTGGCACAATGAAGGCATCTAATTGACTGGAATTAGACTTACGAGGATTGCTTGCTTGACTGGCCAGTTTTTCCTCTTGCTCTCGTCACTGACCCATTCTACTTCTGCGGCAGAGACTATCTCCGAAAAAACCACCTTTGCCATTGAACGTTCTGCGAGGCTACACATCTGAACAATAAACCGACTTCCAATCAATGTTCAGTACCTTCGCTGTCCGCATGCATGAACTCTAACGAGGTTCTTTCTTTCCCCTAAGTGCGGAGAGGTAGGCTTGACAAGTGCGGGATGTTTTCATCATTTGATTACAGAATGGTCAACATGTCGAAGTTAAAAAGTTGTTGCAATAGGATAAACGAAAGAAACTTACGACTGCCAGAATTTGCTGATGCCTATCGTATCGAGCTGTCGCAGCTTCAAATAAAGTACGAGATATCCTAGCACGCAACCCGAGATCGAGAGCAGTAAGAACTGGTGACCTCTCGTCAGAAGCCAAGTACCAGGGGCATACATTTCCAGAAGTCCTTACCTGGATACATCTCCTTCTCGTAGTTGGCAACCTCGGGAGCATATAATCTGGGTAACCGCAGTTATTGCTCCTTGCGCAGACTGCGAGATCTTATCACACATGGCTGTCCTGCATCCTTTCAATGCCGCAACAACCTGAACCATTGCCCCAGAGCTAATTTTGAGCGAAAAGCTAAAATACTCAGACACAAGTTCGAAGGAAAGAGGACCTACTAGGGACATGAATAACGATACTAATAACTCAATTGTACAGCAGTAGAATTTCTGCACGTCGTTCTTCAGAAAGTGGAGTTCTTTGTGAATATACCTCGTGAATGTTGAGAAGATTGACGACAACATCAGTAACGCGTTGAAGCATGGTAACTTCACCTTCATCTGTCTCCTGCAAGAGATTTATGACAGAGGTAGGCTTTGTGAGCTTATATACGATGAAAGCAAGGCAACAGTAGCATTTCCTTCGCCCATGAACGTTCTGACGGAACCATGCGAATTACACACCGGTATAGGTGCTCAGTATCCGCAATTATAGAAGTACTCACCCCTTCCGCACTATCAGTGAGGTCTTGCAAAGCAGATAAGGCCAAACTCAAAGCCTCTGTATTCTTAGCCCCAACTGGGTCAGGAATTAGCTGAACGATAACGCAGAGCATTGTTATTATCTGTTTCAATCACAACATGAGAATTCTAGTCAGATCATGCATCCAAGCGCCCCCTCCACAGCCTCCTCTGAAGCCATATTGTCACCTCAAACCCAATAGAAAACTTAGTGAAAGCGAGGGAGAAATTCTATCACCTGACCAGCTAAAGTCTTGATATCTGGAGACGCATCACGGCAACGAGGCAAGTAAGACATGACTCTTTCCCCTACCCTCAAGACTTCGCGTGGTGGCAGCAGAGCAGGATTACCTGCCCAAAAGCAGTTGTTATTTTTCCGTTTGTGTTGGCAAGAGTTTCTACGCCACTTAGCAAAAACTTTCAGATATGTAGTCGCACGTTCCGCTGCTTTCATATCCAGCTATAATCAACAATAACACCAGATAAAGAAATACGACATCCATTTCTTCATGACACTGAGGACATGTTCATGTCCAAAAGACGACCCCAACCAAACGATTCGCAAATCGCTAAAGCAGAACCGCTCGCGCATCATTTAGAGCATCCGTCCAAAACAAGTGTGGTGCACGTAAATGGATGATCCCCTCAGCCTAGAAAGTCGTGAAATTGATACTATGGAACAGGTAAACATGCAACACTCACCAGCAATGCCACTCTGACCAATGTCCGACGTTGACTGGAGGTGCATGAAGCTACCATTGTAGCCTAAGCTACCACTTCCGGGTGCACAAAGGGTCCGAAAATAATGCAGGAGCGCCAACACTGTACGAACTGCTCTCTCCCTTTCGCACTCTTCTGATGAAAATGCGTACTGATCAAGACGTTTGAGTAAGAGCTGCAATTGCGTTGCTCTACTTTTCCCGTCGTCACCACTGGGACACCAATCGAGGTCATATGTATATATTTCATGGTGTTAGCACAGTCAAGGATCGAAACCTCAAAAACTATGACGCGCTGAAGAAAATGTGAATCAAACAAAGAAAAAATGATAAGAACATTCAATACCAAAAATTCAACAATGTAAAGATCAGCGAAAACAAATCTGCTTATTCAGACGCTCTTAAATTCTATCATTAGGTAGAACTAAAAGCAGCTATCAAAGTCTTCATCAGTGTGCATCTCAGTATCTCACAATCACTATACTGATGAAATGTCATTCATTGAGGCTCAATACTGGATGTCTGAAGGACGTATAATGAAGTACCTGGTGCGCAAAATGGTACACAAGAAACTGGTTAAGTTGGTGAACAATGGGCCTTTCACTGCAACCAAGCTTGGCAAGGTGAAGAAGTCGAATGTTGTCTGCTAGAACACAGTCAACACTTTTAATAATGATATCCTTAGAACTAGAGCGTGTTTTTGAGCATGCCTGAACCTAATCTCGATTATTTAATCTCTTAGTGAAGTAAAATAGTACTGCTTATAACCCTTTCTGGTCTCTGAGGTTCTAATACATCACTTCCACAAAACAAAATTCTTGCTCATGCCAGTCCACTCTCAATGTTCTCTCAAACTCAATAGCGGCATTCCGATGTGATGATTTCCTCAAAATTGTATCTTAAATAAAAAATCGAATAAAAGAAAAGAATAACATGCCTGGAGGACAGAGTCTCGCATTGCCGGAGACAACTTGGGATCAACAGATACCAATGTCTTGCAGGCATTCAAAGCCATCTCCTGCATCTCATTGGATATTTCAGACTGTCATTCATTTGCCGTCTTCACTGTTTACTGCAGGCTATGTATTTCTCAAGTAGAACATACTGGGTTTCATCCGAAGAAGAGAGCAGTATGAGCGATGCGCAATTTTTAAAACGTCCTAAGCAGCACTACCTGTGTGTGCAGAAGCTCAAGGTCCAAAGCGTTCTTTTCCTCTGTGGCCATTAGAGAAATAATGTAGTTTAACATTATATCCCTTTTCCTCAGCGGAAAGGTTGTTCCCGTTTTAGCAGCTTTGATTACTGCTTGGCCTGCAAGAGGAGTTTTGAGTACAAATCGCAGATCACAGCGCACACAAAGGTATCTCCTGATCCGCACACAACGGGAAAGGATATTCTATAATTTAAGTATATTAGCAAGTTTTCAAGGAGAATCCTCAGCTTACACACCTAAAAGGTCGATAGCAGTTACAACAGCTTGCTTGGCTGCTTGAGCTTTGACCTTCAGTAAACTCTTAAGCATATTGCTTCCCTGCAAGATGTATGAAGAACCTTAAATGTAACCACACTATATTTCTGGCGCCTACAAGACTTCTATACCAATTAAAATTCCACATATAAGTACACTACTGGAATACCTGGCCTGAGGTTTTGGTAGGAGATTATCGAAAATTGTCGAAAACTCTATTACCAATGGCTTGCAGGTCGACTTGAGAAAAAGCAAGTAAGAAACATTTCAACTCAAAACATCCACAAATCTACAAATAAACAAGACTGCAACACTGAATCAAAATTGACGTTGGCAAAGCTAAATGAACAATAATACCCTGCTCATGAGGCAGATGGTGGGTCTCATCCACTAGAAACGGTGATTCTCTCTAGAATCCGTACGGACACAAAATCGGACCCAGCTATTACGAAGTGAAACTGGACCGCGCTACAGGTGGCGGCTGATGAGTGAATTCTGCAATAGCGAGTGTTTACCACAAGCGTCTCAATCCGAGCTTCAATGCCGTTTGAAGGTGCATAAGATGCAGCGTATCCATACATCAGTGCCAATGTTGCGTACACATCATCAACTGCTCTAGTATTCTGATGCTTGGAAAAACTTGATAGAAATCTACAATCATTAATGGCACAAGCATTTTTATCCCCTATTTTTAATACCAAGGTGCAGTAAAATATATATCACATTCCCAGAAGCAGTCTCAACGAAATAAAGTCGTGTTTCGCGAAAAGACAAGAACGAATCCAAGAAGTTATCAATACCTCTGGAAACCATTACGTTTTTGACTCTCTAGAATTCTTTGCAACTTCGCCAACACAGCATCCAGATGTGCAGAAGCAACCTGATACAAAAGGTTTCAACATCCGCAAGGGTCATTATCATCTATTTCATCTAACGAAAACGAAAAGTAATCATTCACCTTCACTTCGAATTAAACATATTAAAATACATCATTGAAACAAGATTAATATAGTCAGTATGGCAACAGCGAGCTTGGTACCAGACCCATTGCCGTGGCAAGACCCTCTCTATTTGTCTCATTTGATATATCAGCACGCTGATACATAAGAGAGATCATCTGTCGCACGTACACCTCATTATCAACCTTCCGTAAAACAGTTCCCATGCACCTGCTTGACACTGCCGGTTAGTTTTTTTTTATATTTCAACATTTTCTCTCTTTATCCAATGTCTCATAACTCCATCAATGTATAATTACATCCAGTATTTACTAGATATCATACCTGTGTAGCAGTGCAATTTGCTGGTTGGCTGTATACAGATCATAATGAGCAGCCATTGCATTTCCAAATGACATGATCCACTCCGGATCATGTACAACATCAAGTAGATCGGATAACAACTGCACACTCAGACTGTACAAGAATCAGAGAGAGGAAACAGACCATCCTGATTCAGTGGAGACTGAGATTGCAAATGACAATCATTTCGTAATCTACAGTTCTATAATTAGAGTACACGGACATGAAGAACCCATTTCTTACATGCAGAATCATGTCTTCCCAGGTTGTTTGTTGCCAGGAGGTAGGATCAATGTCATTGATGTAAGCCTTCATTTGGGGAATCTAAAGCTTACCAACAAAACATAAAAATGATTTAGACTCCCGAAAGTAGGAGAATATCTCATTATACCCGCGAATTGGACAAAACTGCACCCAAAAATACCCTCATTGAGAATAAAATTTACGGGAATTGCATTTCTAAAATGTGTAACTTGTACTGTGACTAGCCAAGACTTGGGCAACTACAGACCTGCACTTCCCAGAGGAGCACAACAGCTGTAGGAAATATCGGCCCCAAATAGTCCAGGATCTGCATCAAGAGAAAATTTTTGGTTAGATAGAGTCTCAGATGTTATGAAATGCGTATGTGAAAATTGTCAGCTAAACGTATTCCAATGGACAATCTCATAGGAGTGAATATACAAAATTGAAAAAGCGCGTAGATTCTCGTACAATCAGCACTCTAGGGGCAAGTTCTGCTTCCAGTGGATATTGAAGAAGTAAGAGGAGACGAGCAAGGAGTTCCTGCTTTTCAAATGGCCACGATGAATCTACAACTGGTCATGGATAAAGTATGCTTTCTCATTAAAAACATTGAAATCTATTAATAGTGATTAATTGAGCACAAACCTCTGGTTGTGGAATAGTTGGAGACGTTGTGTAATCAACAGAAACCTTCTCTCCTCGAGAGATTTTATGTTTAAGTATTTCAGTTATGCACTTGCACACCTGCACAAAATATTTGGGGTAAGAAGCAGTGGCTAGAGAGCATTCACATTTATAATTTCAAGACAAGCCAGACATGTCTTGAAGCTCTTACATGATGCATGATCAAGATCTATACTTACAGTAGCAAGAGATGTTGTGTATTCTACTGGCATAAGCATCTTCAATAGAAATGGCCACAGTACAACCTGGAAAAAGCATCAACTTCTCAGTATACATAAAGTAGCACCCCTCAAACTTTACTCTAGAGGATGATCATAAACAGACCTAGCAGTAATAAATTACTAAGCTTTCCGTGACCATATTACATGACATCAGAAGTTTAATAAAAAATTATGACGAGAACAATACCTCCGAAGCAAGAACAGTGCAAGCCAGAAGAAGCAACCCTGTCTCGCAAACACGACGTAACTCCTGGGAACTCACATGTCTTCCGAAATCCTTACAAAATAGACAAGCATACCTTCACTACGACAACAAATTGCCGAGGGTAAAAATTCAACATGTTCAAAACCAAATTTCTTGATTGTTCCCGTGCGCAGGCATTCAACATGTTTGCAATTCATGTAATAAGATGATTCATACTTTCTCCAAGAGTACATCGGCAGGAGGTTCAGACGCATTTGGTTTCTCAGCAGACGCACAATCACCTTCAGGGGGCCTCTTCTTTGTATCCGACAATGCACATTGCTTCACAAGAAATTCGATACACGCTTCACTGGTCTCATTATCGAGATAACCGCTTGAGGCCATGCATACAATTAACTGCAACGACGCAGATCACTATATTAGCAGAAAAACTTCTGTCAAAGTTTTGTTGGTTTCCACAATATGCTCAAACCATTTTATTATTCACTTCAGTTTATTCCCACACTATATTTTAGACACGAAGAATAGAAAACTACTATATAAAGAGTTCAGAAATA
This sequence comes from Straminergon stramineum, assembly GCA_963920665.1. Taxonomy (NCBI): domain Eukaryota; kingdom Viridiplantae; phylum Streptophyta; class Bryopsida; order Hypnales; family Calliergonaceae; genus Straminergon; species Straminergon stramineum. The sequence goes on along the minus strand of OY987263.1, from coordinate 20,295,296 downwards.
TTCATGCATAGTAGCACCTCAGCAATGGACTTTCTCATCTTCAAGTCTCGTTTATGGAGAAGATACTTCACAGCTTCAGCAATCTCACCTCTTCTAAGGAACCATAGCTCTGAATGTCTGCGCATGACGAGACAGTAAATTGGCCGTCTCTCTGTTTCACTTCAGCTAGTCCCTCTCGAGGTCAAAATTTCAAATACGAAGGGCGACCAAGTTCAGGCCAAAGAGACGGGTTAAACCTGATTATTAGGTGTTTCCATACTGATAGTATGCCCAATTGGATACAGCTCTCCTGGGTCCGAATTTGCTGAAAACAAACAAAATGATCTTGTAAGGCATCCGTGTGCGCCAATTGCAACAATATCCAAACTAGCAGACGTTATGTACATTGTAAAGCAGTAGAGTTTTGATAATTCTTAGCACAAGATTGCATATTTCTTAAAATCGAGTTATCTTTCCTTAAGAAATGGGCATGAGTTGATCGAGATGATTAGCTGGAATTTTTGATGAATTCATGTACAAGGTCAAAGATGATTCAATTAGCAGGAGTATCTAGATAGAATGACTTACATGCAACAGATAATTGAAAATTTCAGAAGGGTACGCCATTCTAATTGTCACAAAGCAGCGAAGAACCTCATTGCGATTCTGCAAATTTGCAATGTGCCATGGAAACGAGCGGTGTGACATATTGTTAACCCAGCATAGATCGACACCACAATTGACATCCCATAAAGATGTCGAGCATCCAACAAGCATCTAGGGCTCAGATTTTAGTGTGGACCATCCTATTCGAAAGACAATTCAGATGTAAGTAATCCTTAAAAAAAAGTGGCAGACCTTCTCAGCTCCTTTCCAACTCGTGCAAAAGTCATACCAGCTAATCGTAGTTAGTACGCTGTATAGACACTCTAACAAGGAGAAGTCGTCTCAACTGTGGGATGTATGACAGAGCTGAATGCTTGGTTCAGTGACAAACTCACGTATCTGAGAAACTCCAGGAGGCAAATTTACGGTGCGATGCATAGTAAGAGGACGAAATTCTACAGCCAGCTTCTTGCACCCATATGCTCCTATAATCAAAATGACTTGAGGACAATATCTCAGATATGTACCTTCATTTGGGCGCTAAACGTTCTGTTGCTTCCACTCTTCACAGCCAAATAAGCTTTAGGAAGCAATAAATTTAATGCAGGAGCCAGAGCCTGCCACCAAAGCCTTACTGTTATCCTTTTTGAAATGTACAGATCCAATGCAGGAATCCAAGAGTGAAAATAATCTGCAGTGATATTTGAAAGTGTAAAAAAACGTAAAAGTATAAAAGAATGCGACCGCTCTGAAATGCAAATCGTGCCCACTGTATTATAAATGCAAATCTCAATCTGTGCAATATTTGGTGACATTCATAACTGACAGCTAGGTCAGGCTCCACTTGGTTAAAAGCTTTACCAGGAAATCGACCAATGGTGATCCACCATCATTCACAAGAATAAGAAACAGGACTGTGTGCAAACTTGATGTGGCTGGCATGGGGTTGTCCTTCTCTTTTCTGCAACTGCAAAGTCAAACTAACAAATGAATGGGTTCAACTTTTAGAACACTGTGCATATTCCGCGCATAACTACTCAAGGTACACGTCTACTGATGCTTGGCAACTCACACTGCCAAAATGGATGGAAGGAGTCTAGGCAATGCTGAGCTGAGGTGTGATCTGCTAACTAGACCCACCATTTTTCCTAATGCCTCTGCAGTTTCTAGCCGAACCTGCATCCACGTAAAGGGTCTCCCAAAGTACAGGGTCCTCACGTTATAATCAGTCGAAGTTGGACCTATCAGAGTAATATAAGATTTTTAAGTTACAAACAAACAAAGACTTTGTCCAAAATTTCTGAACATAATCTTACGAGAAATGTTCCAATCCCACCTCAGCATCTTGGGACGTAACCCAGGCGTCCAGCATAAGTTCAAATGCTTGGTGCAGGAGCGCTCTGCAGAAATAAAAGAATGCGGTTGTATTGAGTAACGTGTCATTCCTGACCGAGCATGGCGCTTTCATATAAGTGAGTTCCGAACATATATTTGGAGAATTACATGTTCCTGAATTATCCAAGATGGAGAGCTCGTGACGTACTGCAAATCTACATCAGGTGATGAATTTGATGGACAGACTTCGTGACAATGGCTCATGGTTTCACACCAGGACGTAAATGCTGCAAATAGATTTACAAGCACCGAGTTTAGTAATAGAAAAGATCTTCGAAATGCAACAGAAACGAATCCAAACATGGAGAGTTAAACTACTCGAAAACAATGCCGATGAAATCCACAGTTACTGTATGCCACTTCTTGAAAAATTAAAAGCAAGCAATCTAATCTGGACCTGAAAGGAAATTTACAGCGTATTTACCTTTCGCAAAAAGAAGCCGCTCGTTGTCTCTAACACCACTCAGAATCGGCAGCACACGGGATAAAACATGCTTAAACCGAGGGGCAAACTGCAAACCTTCCATAATCAATCCAGATTTCCAGTGAGAGTGGAGTAGCACACAGGGCAAAGTACGAGACCAAACAACGTAGCTCGACTTTTCTTCGAGATTAGCATCTTCGACGCATGAAACTAGGACCTTTCGGTGTTTTTCCAGGTTCATCGTCAATGTCAATTCTTGAATAATTCGAATTTGGAAAGGAAATAAGGACCAGAAATATGTTTACCATAAGATGTCGCAAACTCGGCCAGTGTCTGAACCAACCCTACAACAGGAACTCCACCTCCGGCGAGTTGGTTGAATGTTTCGTCCATAAGCTGCAGCTCATTGTTCAAACACATATTTAATTCACTAGAACGAGGGAACAGCCTAGAGAGGTGCTGGCTTCACAGAACTCAGCTAAGCGGACGATGGCAGTGTCGATTCACGGCAATTATCACAATTGTTGCGATTGAACTAAGATGTAAAGATCACAATCTTTCATTTTAAAAAAGGATTCCTACAAATTTTCAAACCCTAAGCTCTCTTGCAACGAAGGGAATTTGGTAATAACAGCGTAAACTAAGGGACCTTACAACATCCGGTAAGCGCGATCCAACTGCGACAAGTAGATTACAAGCTGCGCTTCTCCAATCTGTAATCCCCTCCTGTTTCAAGCGTGAAAAAAAGAAGAGTTCCGATTTAGAGATAGACACCAGGATTACTCTGGGAATTAGACCAATCTTGCAAGCATGGCAAAATGGCTCCTTCGAAATTCGACTGTACCTTGTTTGCTGACAACTCCACCATAGCAAGCTTGGCAGTGGTGCGCATCAGCACTAAATTAACCTGTTCCTCGCTCATCTCCCGAATAGTGTAGGCCATGATAAGCAGCAAACCGGCACGATAACTTACGACCTAATTTCCAAATCACACGAACAATCATCAGCGACAGCTGAATTATACTTCAAATATATGATAATACTCGAATCGGGAAGATGGAAGCTGTGTCTCGACATAACACACGTATATATCGGCATGGCCATCTACCTATCGTGCCTTTCCTAAGCTTCCTGCACTAACAGCTCTAGTCTTAGTTACTTTAAAACAGAACATTCCCGTTCTCACAATTGCGTTTTTGATTGTCATACGCTGCATTTTTACCGATCCTATTTTAAACAACTCTATTCTTAATCTGTAAGTACACAGACAGTGATTGAGAACGCCATAAGCGTTCAAATCCCAGCTTGATTACGAACAGGAGAACAAGAGCATTCCATTTAATTTCCTTCAGCAAACTCTCCAACATAACATCCAAAGGCCAAAGAGCGCAGCCTACCCGCTTGCCAGCTCGCAGACTCGTGGCGCAGCAGTCAAGTACAGCCTCAGCATTCCTAATAGCAGATCACAAATTCTAAAGTACGCAACTCTTGCAACATTTACTAAAATCAAGTCATAAACTTCTCAAATTCAGATTCTGAAAATTAAAACGCAATGCACAACAGCAGAGCGAACTCAAGCAGCAGCACACTCACTGTCGAGCAATCTCGCAAAGTGCAGACGCAGCCGCCTCTTGCACGGATCGCGCACTGTCGCCCATAGCAGCCACCAGCACGCGAATAACAGCTACAAATGCACACATTCATGAGTCCAAGGCAACAGTAATCTGTTGCAACCCTAATTGGCGGCTCAAGGAGAAATTAATTCTCATGTGAAGCTGTTGGCAAAAAGATATGAATACTGCTACATGGCATGCATTGCGTGATTCCGTTGATTCAAATGAAAGGGCAAGACCACTTACTGATGCGGGAGGACACTGGAGCGCCATCGCTGGCCATGAGATTGAAGAGCAATTACTGGCGGTTTGAGAATTTTTGTTGGTGTCGATTGTTGAAGTTGCCGAGCGAGCTCCAGGCTTCTGGAGTTTGGGGCCAGTTTGTTGAAGTTCGTTATTCTGTTAGGTGAATTTCGTTGGGGCTAACCACCTGTTGTGCAGTGATTTTGTTTGGCTTTTTTTGGTGGCATAACTACACATGATAAAAACAGTTTGTGTGGGCCACACTAATAACACTAATTTGTATGAATTTGGAAGTTATGAGAATTTGTGAGGAGGGTTGCTATTATGTGACCATAGGAGTAGGAGCCCATCAACCTACAATACTATCCACCTATGTTATAGGTGGATATACCATAGAAATCATCTATGATTAGAGGGTATATATGTTACAAATATCCATATTATAGGTGTTTATGATACATATATCTTCTATGGTGCGTGGAATCTATATTATAGAAACCAATAATGTAGGCTCAATGCTCACAAGCTCACATTCTTCGGCTCACATATTGACATTGTTGCTATGTCAAATAGTGTAATTGTTATTCCAATTTCATCTATCTTCGTCCAAAATTCAATCCACTTTTTTCTATCTTCATCTTCATTTTATCTAAATCTCATCCTAAAGTTTACACTATAATTTAAATGACATTCATTAAACATTGATTTCATTCAAATTAGTATCATGGGGGCTTGCACTATTCAAACCCTTGCAATTAGGGCAAAAGATAGCATTTTCATTTAATTTTGTGTTTTAAACGTGTGTTTTAATGGCTCGTTTGTACTTCAATAAAAATAGTGAATTGTAAATTGTTATATAATCGTAGAATGGTATTGCTCTTCGGATAAATGGAAATGCATTTGGATGAGGAAATTTTTCATAACAACCAATGGCTAAAAATGAACAAAAAAAAAAAAACTCATTATTTATTATTATGATTGCTAAGATCATAGCAATGATTGTATGCTAGCTAAGGTATTCTACTCTTAAAGTGACCATTTAAGAGTTGATTGCCTTTCTAGGAAGCTAAACTCCTTAAAACAAATATCAACAATTTAATTTCCAATGCTAGAGCCTATCATAGTTCTACTACTTGACTAGCAAGAGTGGCAATTTAATGAGAATGAATTGCATGATTGTATTGCAAACAAATATTAGGGTGATACTCAAATGGCTCAAAATGCACACAAAGTCATTTACACAACTTAATTGAGATTAAAACACCCAAACATCAAAATAAGTGATTCAACATAGATGGAGGCACTTTTTTCATGAAAAAAATATTTATGTGGTATTATTTAGCAATTGAAAATCATGAATTGAAAATAGAGAGAGAGAATTTTTGAATAAGACATATAATTAATTACTATGAATTTTCAAAGTGGAAGCTCCCTAACTAGGTCTTTGAAAATGTTACAAAAATTGTTCATAAAATCAAAATGTAGAGAATCAACAACCAACTAATTGTAATTAAGTAAAGGTTTGTTTTTATTGCACTTTTGGGGATACTTTCAATGGAAGTTTACTTATTTAAATCTATAGACTCTTGTTAAATATGTCAAATTCTCTTCCTTTTGGTGTATGCCCTAATTTATGAACCAAACTAACTAAAGGGGTTGTTGGAAAAAATTATTATTATATTTTACGTATTATAAATTACAAATTAAAAGTTAAACTCCAATTGTAAAGTCAATTGCATGCTTTCCATCTTGTGTTCACCTTGGGGTGGATGTCAGTACTATTTTATGTTTGCCTACAATGCTCAAATATTCATAGCTTTCAATAACTATTGTAGAATAAAATTGTAGGTTGTTTTACAATGCACTGAGCAAATCAAGGACTTATTGTTTTCATTTTCGAAATGATTTCAAAATCATGCCTTTTCATGTGTCTAATATTGGTAATATACCTTGCAAATTGGCAAAAGTAATTTCCTAACAGAGTTAGAAAGAGTTAGAAAATGTCAGAATTTGTAAGGCAGTTACTACCTCTTTTGAGCACATTGCACATTATGTGAGAAAATGTTGCTTTCCGAAGAAAATACATATGAAAAATTAACAAGGTATACATGTCACTTTTCCCATTGATGGTTCAACTTTTCAATAAATCTTTAAAAGAGGTACATATGTCACTTTCCATTGTTTGAGAAAAAGAGATATGTGCTTGTGACAACCCAACACTCATATTTGTAACTCTTTGACATCTTTGCTTGCAAACAATATCAATGGGATATCTAAAATGTATATTGTATGGCCGTATGCATATTTGTATAATTCGTATGGATACATATATATGCCATATGTTTCCATTTGTATTTTGTATGTATTCCACATGCCATATGTATTTCATATTCAATATCATATTATGTATCCCAAAGCATCAATGGTCACAATAATTCGTCAATGAGTTAGATCAACCACTACAAGAGAAAGGGGTGTTTTAAGTATAGTCTTAGACATATAGTCCTACAAGTAACGACCTTAAAGGAGTGTTTTTAGTAAAAATTTACTAGAAATACATGTGTGTTTAGTAAATTTTTACTAAAAACACCCCTTTAAGGTCGTTACTTGTAGGACTATATGTCTAGGACTATACTTAAAACACACCTTTCTCTTGTAGTGAACAAACCCAGGTTTTTTCAACATGTAGGGGGAGGGTTTGCTAATGCTAATGAACATGTGTATTTGCCTCTTTGATCGATTAGATCAACAATCCTAGTTTTTTCTTAACATTTTTTAGCATGTGGTGTGTGCTAATGGCAATGGTTGGGGTTTGCCTCTTGGATCTATTAGATTGACGGTCTTAGATTTTTTTAACAATTTTTCACATAGGGGGGGGGGCTAATGGCAATGGGCAGGGGTATTCGTCTCTTTTCACCTCATTGTCATTGTAGTAGTTGGCAAGTACACTAGAGGCGACTTCATTGTTAAGTTATCTTTGTTAGCATATAACTTAAATATGTTTTCAATCTTTAGTATAGTTGAAAGTTATCAAATATAAAATATGTATTAGGATACATTTAATTCCTTCATATTCCGTTTGCAAGATTGTGCAATTTGAATTACATTTGATTATTTTGTAGGCTTAAACTTCCTCAATTGAAGTATGCAATCAAAAATGATCATGAGTATTTGTCTAGATATCACACTACGAATGAATTTTAATTTTAATGAGAGGGAACTTCTTGTGTGGATTTCTGAAAATTATACTTAAGCAATTCAATTCTTCATATACATTGTGAGGTTTCTTTTAAATAAATATGCAACCCAAAAATTTATACATTTTTTATTTATTTAATTTGGACTTCACCTAAATTTTGGGTCCTTGTAATTTGATATAATTTTTATAATAGTCATCCTCTAAGCCATTTTAATACTAATGAGCCCTCTATATAATACAAGAATTTTGTACTTGGGCTCAAAAATGATATTTTGGTAAAACCTACACATTTTTCACACATAATTACATGGAGCACACTTGCTATGCATTCAACCAATGACTAGATTTATTAATTTAATCCTAAAGGACTAAAGTCTATACAAAAATTGTCAAAAACTACTATTTTCTAATGCATTGAGAAAAATATGAACATCAAAGAGTGTTTCTTTTAATTTACCTTTATAAAATAGTACTAGACTACTATAAAAATGTTTGTAGGAACACATTTCAAAAAGATTGACCATATGGATTGTTTGAAGTTTGGAGAAAAGTTTCTTATTGGCCCTAACTAGCATACTTTGATAGCTTTTGGAGTGGAACTTTTGCATCCCATTAAAGTATTTTTATAATTGTGCACGATATCATATTATTGTCATTCTTGCCAAATTTCAAAATTAAATGAAGGGATTTTGTACAACCTACTAGCTCTACTTGAAAAACTCAACTATTACTTTAGGCATCTAATAGGAATTTTTTTTGTTGGCCCACCTACAAGACATAACAAAAGTCATCAACCCAAAGACAAAAAGAAGTGTTCACAATTGAGTTTTGCAAAGAGACATGAAAGGTTATCTTGCACCTCAAAGGCCCCCCAAATAACCTATTTCTTTATGTTTTGCATGAATAGGAAGGTTACTAGTAGTGTTATTTCAACACAAAGGCTTCAAGTGTTCTACACTAAGTAGGGGTATTGAGGGGACCAAAAAATTAAAGGGACTGATTGTAGAAATCTGGAGATGTTTGAAACATGATGTACATCCCCTGGACACTTCAATAACTACTGATGTACAATAAAGGTGGATATTTATATAGTGTGGAATGTCAATTAATTAGTATGGGTCCCTTTAATACCCCTATTCAATGTAAAAGGTTTTCTAACCTCCAAGACCATGTTTCACTTCTTGAAAAGTAGCAATGTCTTTAATGAACCTCCTTCCCTACACATTTTAGTCAAACTAACTCTTGATTACACATTCTTGGCATATGTCCAAATAAATAATGTCCAAAATAGAATCCTAGAACCATGTTCCAATTGAAATCATTATACACTTGTAGAAGTAGATGACCTGTGAATGAATCTACCTCCAAAGGAAATGAAAGCATCTTGATAAGCAACCATGACAGTGTGAGAGCTACTGTAATCTCTCTATATAATAGCAACCAATAAGATCATGTAATCACAACAGAAGAAATAATAGTGGAGAAGACAATGAACAAATCAAATGTAAAGAAAGGAATTTGAATAGTACAAAAGAAAACATACAGCAGAGACATTCCCACTCATGAGCACTTATCCTTCACCATGCTCTAACAACTCAGTTTTGAGAGTTTGCAACTGAAGTGAATTATGCTTGGTGCTTATTTGTTTTGGAATGAAATATGCTATGTAGAGCATTGGCAATGTGACCTCCTTCTCATAGTAGATGTTGTTCTGAAGATTATGTATGTGCTCCTCATTTGGGAGATACTCAAGTCTTTTTCTTTAGTTTGAGTACAATTAATTTATGAGGTTTCTTCGTCTCAAAAGTGGACAAGAATTTTGACATATGTATTGAATTGAAACAGCCCACCACAGTATTCCGGTCACAAGTCAGAGTTCCATATTGATTACCCTTGGCCAATTGCAGTTCCTTGTTTCCAATTAATTGCAAATTCTCCAATAATTGCAATAAATATAATGATTTGTGATCCTGGCTAATAAAATGGACATCTCCAATAACTGTGATAAGGTATACTAGCCTATGACAGGCAGAATGTCTGGTGATTTGCCTTGTTGACATTTTTGAAAAACAAAACAAAAAACATTTCATATAATTAAAGACAAATGTGAGAAATGGAGAGAAAAATTGAAATTTTATGTTTTGGACAAGTATGAATTTGTTGTGAATATTTGTAGTGTGCTATCCAATTGACCCAATAGAGTCTCTAGACTACCCCAAATGAGCAAAAAAGTGTTTCCATAATGTTCATCTTACCACCTACATCAATCATAGCATTTTCTAACATGGCTACAACAGTTCCGAACATGGCCTTGACATGAAGGAACAAATAAATAAATTTTTGTGAAGAATTTTAATTACACTAAAAAGGTGTAAGTGTCCTATGACATTCACTAATAACTCCATGACCATCTCCCAAGGCATTGACTATGGGCACAAATCAACCCAATGAAGTCCTAATTCCGTTTATTAGAAAAAATTTGCCATGGGTTGATGTAAGATTCTAATGGGTGTTTTTCTAGGTGACTTGGATTAGGCAATTTGCCTATCATAGGTTGGTATACCTTAGATGTTATGTGTAGGGCAATCATTGAGGTGGAGGGGATTTTGTAAAAAAAAACCTAAAAACATAGATGAGGAGGGTGACACTTGACAAGGAATGCTTGACATTTTCAAAACTCTCGATAGTGAGGAAATTGCATGATGTAAATACATGTCGAAAAATGGATGAAATATGTGATCAATGAATGAAAAATCCATAACCACTAATTATACACCGCACGGTCTGAAATCTATACAAGTCCTACATGTCTGAAATCAATATCATTCCTAGATGTTATTTTTACAATTTTGACCATGCAGTCTAAAAATAGCATATGGAATATTGCCATTTTAACAAAATTCTCCATAATTTTATCACATGTTGTATAATGAATGTTTTCATGTCAAAAGTTTTGCAAGGACATTCATGGATTTGAAGAAAGGCTATCTAGAGATGTAGTAAGGTAGGAACACCCAAATGCATCAAGTGCCTAAAGCCCCACTTAATCAATGCTCATAATGGGTTCATCTCCAAAAACTCTGACTCTTCATGACTTTGCATTTGGTATGAAAATAATGCATCCTTGGGTGCATTGAAATCTCCTATCATTTGTCAACTATAGTATACAAAAAAATTACCAATCTACCAATGGCGCTTCTAGATGTCCCTACCTTAAGTGCACCCTTCAACCCTATTTTCTACCCCGTTTTCCTCATTTGACTTTCATTAAATAATGCTCTCTGGAGGAGCTTCAATCACCATCGCTCCATTTTTGGTTCATAGAAGAATCAAGGTATCCATCATGCTCTAGTGTTTGGACATCTTCTCTCTCCCAAACATCTCCTCTCTCATTGTACTTCTTACTATGTCCAAATTGTGCTTCAACAAAGCTAGCATGTTAGTACTCGGAAACACTCCGAAGTAGCATCTCGCACCCATTATCACTACTAATAAAGCAACACAAGAATCATTTTGTTAGTTGAAACTAGAGACTTTGGAAACAAATCTTGCAATTAACCCCTAAAGGACCATAAGGCCACCACATGGCTTTTGCAACTACATTTGTAAAAATTTCGGAATGTGAACTTCAGTAATGGTCCGTGACCAACAAAGAGACCCTAGATGATTTTTTTTGGTGAATCCATTGGTACAATCTGATTGAGAAATGATTTAGTGAGCAATTTTTGGTGAATTTTTTGAGAATAAGAAAAGTACTCTGGGCTATCACTTCATGTGCTCATATCTTTTTTTTCACACCTCAAAATGATTTGAAAAAAATTGCACATCTAAACCATGATGATACGTACTTATGGAAAAAAAATCAGAGTTTTTGGATCACTTTTGAACATTCCAATTTCAACATTCCAATTTCAGCACATATACAAAGTTCCACCGGATTGGATATCTTTCATCAAATATTATCAACGGTGGCATTTTTTGAAAAATTGTGTGATTTTGTTGATTTTTTTTTTCATAGGAAAGCTACACAAGTCTTCTTTCATTTCAACGGTGGCGATCATCAAAATCATATCACACATTTGAGAAATTATGCTTGTTACAAGAGCTAGTCAAGAAAACAAGAGCTTTGCTCAAACACCCCTGGTCCTTTAGGGGTTTAACTTAAGCTTAGTAGAATAGATTTGATTTTCCAATTGCTTGGAAAAGTGCCAATGGCATGAATTTCTGCCAAATAATGGAACCAAATTAAGATTTTTGCTATGCATGGAAAAGATGCAATCGATTGGTGATTGGGTCGTGGCTCAAGCTCATCCTAAAGATTTAAGGAATTTAGGGATTAGACAAACTCTTAGATTCAATTCCATTACGACGTCTGTCTTGGAACAGACAGGATCAGATTAGAACAGTGATGACTGCATTTGAAATCTGCAATTTAGCTTACAAATGATCATACGGGTCTTTTTCATGTTCAAACTCATTGATTTTCATCCCATTTTTGTGTAAAACTTCTGATCACAGCTTGTGCACATCATTGAGTGAAACTGAACATGTATTAGTTATTTCTTAATTTTATAGGATATTTTATTCAAATAGTTTACTTTCCAAAAAAATGTTTCAACATTTTCGAGTAGCAGAATGATAAAATAATTACTAAAGGTTTTTGACAATCTTTTCACAAAAATGCACTTAAACTGCCATTTTTAGTACAAGTACCAAATTTTAGAGGAAAAAAACCATTTTGGAACACATGTACTTGTAGGATCATGCAGTATGCTAGTTTTAGAAGATGCGGAAAAAATTTCTGAAATTTCCACCACATAGATTGCTAGAAAAAATTGCGTTTGAATTGACAAAAATCCTTTTTTTGACCCTGCGAAAAACAAGGCAGTTGCACTTCACAAGGTCACACATGTATGAACAAATGTCCAAAATGGTGGTGCTTCTTTGGATTCATTCTTCAAGGCAAGTTGGCTACATGCTTGAAAAAGTTCAAATCATTTGGAATTACACAACATATAGGGAAAAAAATCATAAGTACATAGAAGTACAATATGATTCAAAATACTAAATTGTTCAAAATTTAGTCATAGAATTGAAAAATGCCAACCCCAATTGTTCTAATGTTGTAATAAAAAATCTACAGACAATGTTTTTATTTTTTTCAAAAATATCACAAAATTGAGTTAAATACTTCAAAGTTTATCTTAGAGTAGAGATTCCATAACTACTTGCAAACTAAAACTCCTCATAACTTCCATCTCATTAATCAAAATGGAATGATTCAAAGCTTTTCATGTATATGTAAATCTAGAAAATCAATTTCAAATTTTATTTAAAAAAAAAAGTGATTTTAAAGAATTTTTCCAAGTTGCCTGGGTTACCTACCCAACAATTAAAATTACATATCATACAATAACTTTTTAACCATTTAGTCAAATGTTATAAAAACTTTTAGGCCTCAAAGCTATTCCTCGAGTACATAGTGTGTGGAAACCTCAAAGAAAGAAAAGAGCAATTCAGTTCATAGTGAGTTGCATAAACTCACTATGTTGCCAAAAAACATTGTTTGGTCCTTTAGGGCGGGGTTAAAAGAATAGTCCAATTTTCCTATGTCAACATAATAACAAATTAATAATAGTGTGTAATAGGTTATGAAAGCAAAACATATGCAAAGATGTTGGAGACCTCCTCAAGGTTGCTTCAATGTGTGATAGTGAGCTTCTTGCGTACTTGTAAAAATTCTACTTTTGAAAGAAAGTGAGCATGTTGATGTGTTTGTTTTCATGTATAGATCTTCTCTTTGTTTCTTAAGTGATTGTAACCCACTAAAAATAGGATTCAATTGGATTCTCAAAATCCATATTGTTGTACTACATCAAATTACATACATATAAACTTCATTCAATTGAATAAATCATCATTTTGCATCCAAAATCCAAACCATTTGATCCTTATTCTACACTAAGTCCATCTCAATGTGAAATTGCTTATGATTTTTTATGACGTTAGAATAGAATTGAGCAAAATTAGATCCAATTGTAAGGGAGTTTTGATAAAAAATAAGGGATGTCTTTCCATATAATGAACAACCATTGAACTCTACTATAGTCACATCATAGTACGTAGAGTCTCTATGTTAACCTATAAAGGATAAAGCCTTAAATGATAAAGCCTTCAAGGATGTAGTCATATTCTATATCTTTAAATTTGTATGTACTAATCTACTACATTAGAAGAGTGTGCATCATATTATTTTATTTCAAAGATTGGTCCCATGTCATTTAAATGTCATAAAGGTTAGATTTATTTCTTTGTAAGTATTAGAATTAATCACAAGGTTTGGAAGAGAAAAGGTTGAAGATTAACATCAAATATAAAATAACTTCAAAAAATTATAAATTTTCTTTATAGGTGTATGTTATGGGGAATAACATAGTAGGACAAATCAAAATCCATGTCATTCTATAAAATAATAGTAGATTATGGTTTTAGTCCAAAAGTTAAAATTGCAATAAATATTTAATGAATTTTTTTTCCATAATACTAACTAAGAATATAATCCTTGAAGAACATTTCAACTTTCATTTGCACAAACTTTTTTAGTTTTCTGTACTAAAACACACATTTTAAAACTTCAATGTTTTCACATGTCATAATATATATCTAAATTCCATTTTCAAATGTTCATGATTAAAAGAATTAAAATGTAATTTTTATGATTTTCTAAGTAATATCTTTGTAAAAATCATAGTAATCAGTACAAAATTCTTGAAATAGTGTAAAAGTTTAAAAAGATTTGAAGACAACAATGATGAGCATCATGGTATAATTGGTGAACTCCTTTGGCTTATACCAAAAAAGTTTCAATAGAAAAAGTTCATAAGTGGTGTATTTTAAGCTTTCAAGATGCTAATTCAAAGGATCACAAAAGATATAATTTTAAAAGTTTTGAAAAAAATAAAAATGGATTAAAAAAATAGATTATTGGAGCTAGATTATCTTGATTCAACTTAAAAGCATTTAAAACCAAGAACTATGTGAACTATTAGATTTGACTTTCAAAATGCTCCTCAGAATTTGCAATGTCCTTTAAGGATTAAACCATTCTTTGAAATCTTCATTTCTTTGGCAAAGTTGAAATTCATAGGAGATCATTTTTATCACCATAATAGCCAATTATTAATACCAAGAAGCTAAAAGTTGCCAAAGTTCACTACCATTGAAAGTAATTTGCAGCATAACATTGGTTTTATAAAAAAATCACCAAGATTTCAATAGGAGATTTCTACTTCCATGTACTATGAAATCATTCAAAAGACTTTAAAAAATAATTTAATTAAAATGGAAATCTTCATCCATGGAAGCAAAATGTCCTTAAACTAGCGCCAAGGAATAGCCAAAAACTGGTCATGTTTATTGGACTCGTTGGCCCCATGAGGTTTAGAGTTTGATTCCTATTGGTATCTAGTTTGATGGGGAACATAACCCTTACCATTGGTATATATATTGCTCTTGGAGTAAATGCCTTGGTTTGGTTAGTTTCAATACTTCTCATTGCAACTAATGTTGTATGTGTCAAAAATTTCAAAAATTTCAATCTCCATCCATTAGTGTTGATTTGAAAAGTTCCAAACAACAGCTATTGGTGCCTAGGAGATACAAGGTGTAATTTGCTTTATAGGCCATTGATTACACTAAATGCTTTGTTTCAATAGACCAATATTTTCTTAGAACATCAAGAAGCTTGCACTTGGAGGCTCTAACCTATAGGACAAAGTAAATGAAAATTGCTTTAGGCCCTTTTGATATTCTATCCAAAGCTATGTCCAAAAATATCAAGTACAGACATGTCAAATCTAAGTTTAGTTAGAGTCATCCTACATACTAGTTGCAATTGGTCAATTCACTATTCATGCAATACATTTGACGTGAAGGATTAAAAAGAAGAAGTTGGATAGCTCTTTGAAACAAATGTAAAGCTTTAGTGTATATGGGTGCAAATACTCATTATTGCTACAAAATGTGAAATATTAGAGCAATAAATTTAGAAGTACACTGCAATGAAGAGTGAGCATAGCTTTCAACAACTATAATCTGAGAAGGATGGGCCCTAACCACTAATTTCAAGCCTCATTGTCCATCACTTTATTTATTGCCATTTTGCAACTAGATATGAATGAAAAGTTTTGTATTTATTTTTTAGAGGTGAAATTGTATGAGTACTACGAATCATAAATTTTTTAAATTTTGGGGGGAAATTTTGAAATCACTATGAATTTTTGATGAAATGAAAGAAGAAAATTCATATTATATACAAAATATACTAAAAATATATCAAATTTTCAGCATAGGTGTATATTATAGTGTATCATATCATGATATTAACCAAAGTTATTGTGTCAATCTAAAATTTGGAATTCAAGAAACCATAATTATAGGTCTAAAGTTCATATTGCTCTAAAATATATGGAAATTTCCAAATTTTCCAAATTTTTCAATTGGAGTAGAAATAGCAATTGATAAGATTCATTTCATTAGTTGGACTCAAATTTCAAAAATATCATTTTTATGGCTAAAATTCACATCACTAGTAAATAGCAAGAAATGGATTGAGCAGTAGTAGACACTTAGAGAATGATCTTATTACAAGATTGTTTTTTAGTAAATGAGAATTGGACCATAATTTGTGTCTCAACTGACAATATCTTAATGGAGTGATTAGTGACCTCATTAGGATCTTCCAACTTTTTAGTGTAAATTCATTGTAGGAAGTAAATTTTTTGGCTTCCCAAGTTAGAAAATATTGTGATTGCTTTAGGTGAGTAAGATGAGCATTATGGATACAATTTTTGTTGGTTTTGAGATAGTCTATAGACTCTTTTGGGGCCATGATGGTAGCATACTTCAAAAATTCATAACAAATTTATACTTTGTCAAAAAAATATAATTTCAATTGCTCTCGCCATTTCTCACACCTGTCTTTAAGTGGGGTTTTTTTTTTGGGGGGGGGGGAGATTACAAAATGTCAGAAATGGTGTTTACAAGGGCAAAATCCTCATTCTGAACACAATGGACTGTTTTACCTTATGTCAGTCCCCACTCCACAGCAACTGAGCCATAACCACATAAAACCTGCAAAGCTTGCTTGAACTAATAGCCTGCAAATGTGAGTCACCCCAGTCAATCTCAACAACTGATGAAATCCAAAGAAATCCCTGCAACTGATCAAAGATGTGGTACAAAAACTTGAAATTCATGCTGCAGTTGAGCTGGAGTTACAGTGTCTGTTAACCATGGAAATCTTCCTTTTTGGTATACTGTGAATCGTCTACTTCAAAACTTCAAAACTCCTTTAGTCAAACTCATACGAGGTCAAACTACCATGCAAGACCTCTCCTTTTAGCACAAATTTCCAAGGATACACGTATGCACTTTTATTTTACATAGAAAGATTCTCTGTTATCCATCAACCACTTAGTTTTCGGACTTTGTGTCCTAACAAAGGCAAAAGTCTCATAAAGATAACGTTGTACTCCATATGACCAAGCAATGGTCTTCCTGGTACTGGGAAGCTATTATGCCTACCTAGATACCGTCTGAGGAGAGACTTTCAGTATGAGACCCAGTATGAGATCTTGAGTGGCACTTCATTTTGAAAATGTGCTGGCTCTGTAGCTCTCTCGTAATAACCTTGCCACCTCTCCTTTGAAGGTGCACAGCGGAGCTGGTGAACCTCCTTTTCATTAATTCTTCCCTTCCCTTTCCTTGTTGTGGAGTTGTTTTGAGTTCTTGCACCACAAGTGTTGTCTGATTGATCCATCGAGGAGTCAATCTGTGGAGAAGCTGCTGGAGCTTTTGAAGAGACCTTTGTTTCCATTGGAGAAAAACTCATTCAAGGTCCCTGTCACTCAGAGGACAGAGAGTTTTGGATGAACTTAGTGCTGAACTTGAGTGGAGCTTTGATTGATGTTCGCTGCTGCCATATTCATTCTATTGTAAGGCTGGGTTTGGATCGTGGCTTTCTGGAGCTCTTCTTCTGACCGTGTGGAAGTGGACACTGGGAAGGTGAGAATGGTGGCTTCTTCAATGCAGTTAGTTGGGTGGTTTTCTACTTGTGAGGTTGTTTTCTTACAAAGTAATGAATGATGCTGGGTGTTGGTTTTCACGCCAGAGGTACTCCAAAAATAGAGTCACAAAACAAATTGATAATTTCACACTTGCAACTATGACACTTCTTTGTGAATTGTTTATGGGCTTTATGCAATGGTTCATCCTTTTGGATTCTATATTTATGTGTTGATTTCTATGGGGTTCCAAAATTTGATAACTTTAGAACTAAAGAACCTATTGAGGGAGTCCTTTTGTGGTGTGTCAAACTAACTAGAACATATAAATGCAATAAGAAATCAAACTCAGTTTTTATAACTTTGTGCTATGAACTTGCTCATCTATAGTTGAAGGAAAATCAATCATTTTTTTTCAACTCAAAATTTAAAAGTTATTTTCTAATCTTTCTTTATATAATTTGAACATGCAAAAATTCCAAACAACATTTTGGGCGCTTTGAGTCTATATTTAGATTTTTTCAAAGCAATGGATCCAAAGGTAATCTAATATTGTAAGGACCAATTCTAAAAATATTCACCTCATACACGTTTTGCCTATTTTTTTATTTATTTATTCACTTTAAGATTTTGCATGGATGCTATTTTGAAGCAAATGCTGCAACTGATCAAGATGTGGTACAAAAACCTCCGAGGTTGAGCTGGAGTTGCAATCTCTGAACTCGGAGACAACGGGCTGGTCGCAGTGGAAATTATCCATTTTGGTGCAGTCTGAATCATCTACTTAAAAATAACCATTGTTAAACTCATTGGGGTCAAACTACTGTGTAACACCTCCCTGTTTTGCTCAAAACTCCAACGATGAACATATGCACTTGTGTTTTAACCCCTAAATACCCGAGGGCTATTTTGAATTTTTTGGTATTTTCTCTCAATTGAAGAAAATGCCAACATTTTGATAAGTTGTATCATTTTTTTAAAAATTGTAACCATAGAAATTCAAACTAGACATTTTAGAGATCACATAGGAAAAGAAAACACAACAATATCACTTATGGAGTGAAAGATTATAATGTTTGATTGTGAAGGTGTTAAAATTGCAAAAGTGATGTGAAGCCTTTCAATCCTCTTTTCACAAGTCAAATCTAAAAAGTTGGTGACCAAAAAAATATGAGGTTAGAGGGTCTAACATGCTTAACCCTAATCAATTTAAGGCTTCTCAAAATCTACTCTACAATTTTCTTAAATGAATTTTGAATTTGATTATTTCTCCAAGATCTAGTGTATTCGAGGCTCATTTCCAAGAGCCCTCAACACTATGGAAAGTCAAGATTGCAATGGGTACCCTTGCACAAAATTTTGGATAGAAAAATCACTATCATTCATTTTTAAAATTGGATTTTTGATGCTAAAACTAGACTTCAAAAAGAACTTCCCAAAAATACAAACTACTAAAAATAGCAAATTGGTTAGGTTTTATTTAACTTCAAAGTTTTGCAAACACCACATTTTGATGCCTTGGGCATTTAGGGGTTAAATAGAGAGATTCTTTGTCATACATGGACCTCTTTTAGGCCTCTGCGCCCGAAACAGGGCCTCCGCATCCTTCCAGAGGTAAGAGTCTCGTGAAGAGTGCGGTGTAAACGGTAGTATATATAAGACCTGGAGTGGCACTTCGTTATCGAAGCATGCTGGCTCTCGATCTAGCTTGCTCTCGTAATCTTGCTGCTGAAGGAGTTTTCGTTTGAAGGTGCAGAGTGGAGCTGGTCAACCGCCTTGTAATTAATTCTTCCCTTCCCTTGCTGTGGAGTAGTTGTGAGTCCTTGCACCGCGTGTGTTGATTGGCTGACTGAGGAGCCGATCTGTGGAGAAGCTGTTGGAGCTTTTTAAGAGACACTTATTTCCATCGGAGACGAACTCACGGTCCTATCACTTGGTGGAGAGTTTTACACTAGTGCTGAAGAGCGGAGCTTTGATGTTGGCTGCTGCGATATTCATTCTGAGCCTGTGTTTGGATCGTGGCCTTTTGGAGCTCTTCTTCTGTTCGTGTGGAAGTGGACCTTGCGAAGGTGAGAACGGTGGCTTTAATGCAGTTGTTTTGGTGGTTTTCTAATGGTGAGATCATTTTTCATGGAAGTAATGAATGATGCTGGGTGTTGGTTTTCATAATAGAGGTACTCCAAAAATAGAGTCACAAATTGACAATTTCACAATTTGGCAACTTTTACACTTCTTCGTGAATTATGGGCTTTATGGAATGGTTATTCTTTTTGGATTCTCTATAGAGGTGTTGATTTCTATATGGTTTTCAAATTTGGTTAACTTTGGAACTAGGAAACCTACCAATGGAGTCCTTTTATGGTGTGTAACACTTACTAAAACCCTGAATGTAATAAGAATCAAACTCGCTTGTGTAATTTTGTGTATAAACTTGTTCATCTATGGCTAAAGGAAAATTAAACATTTTTTTCAACTCAAAATTCTTAATTGATTTTGAATCTTTTTTTACATAATTAAAACATGCAAAAAATTTCAAACATTAATTTTGGTGATTTGATTCTATGTTTAGATTTTTAAATAATTAGACCTCAAAAAAATATAATAATGTAAAGTCCACAGGAAAGAATTTCACTTTATACACATTTTTCCTACTTATATGTGATTTAATTCACTTTTAGCTTTTATATGGACATTATTCGGAAGCAATTTGGAAAGAGGGTTTCTAAACTTTAAAATTTTTGCAATGATTTTTTTTCAATTTTTTCAAAAAAAGTACATCTTATGCCTAGATTAGAATTCTATAAATCAATTTTGGTGTTCTCAAATTTTTAAATATTCATGACCAAATGTATTTGAAAATGATGATTATAGTAATAATTTCTCTATGTGCACAATGTGCATTAGAAATGCAATGAAAGTTCCAAGGCCATTGGAGTACCCATAACATGAAAGCATCAAGTACATGAGACTTTCATGTTTGGCAATTGCAATCAAAGTTACTTTGTATCATGGGACTAGAGTTTCATTGGAATTTCTTTGTGTGTAGAAGATTTGCCAAAGAAGATGTCACTTGTTGGATCAAACGTTGGAAGTTCTAGTGGAGCGGGTAGTAGTGGAGGACCATTGGCTTGTGCTTGGGTATCCCTGACTTTGGAAGAGCACATTATTAATTTTAAACGCGTATTTTGTAAAGAATGGATGCTTACAAAATCTTTTGATGCCTCATTTTTCAAAGTCATTGCCAAAGTTGTGAAGGCATTGAATAATGATCCATGGGTAGATATTAAAAGTCTTCTTCCTCATGAGGAGTACCCTTTTGACTTGTTATATGGAACAACTCCTCTCCATTGGGCTGTATTCATGGATGATAGAGCAATGGTACAACATATCTTGACCTCAGGAAAGGTGGACATCAATGCTTCAACAAGAATTGAGGAAAAAACAGCCTTGCACTATACCATAATTGGTGGAAATTGTGAGATAGTAGAAGACCTTCTTGAGCACAAAGCTAATGTTGGCATTTGTGATATGTTGCGCCAAAGTGCCCTCTACTACATGGTACGTCAAAAGGATTCCATGTTTGGCATCCTCAGAACTATTCTAGCCAACAATGTTAATATGTGTGATGAAGAAGGGAACACAACCATACATCATGCAACAACGCAGGGAGCTATAGATGTTGTGGCATATCTTATAAATGAAAAGGTGGATGTGAATTTGCGCAATAAATTTGGATATACTCCACTTCATTGTGCAACAAAGAAAGGAGCTATGAACATTGTATCACTTCTTGTGGAGCACAATGCAGAAGTAAAGACTTTATGCATGGATGGGGTGAGTCCACTTCTCTTTTCAGCAAGTAATGGATGGGTTGACACAACACGTGGACTAATAGCAGCAGGTGCTGATGTTCATGTCAAGGACATAGGGAACAATAATGCTCTTCATTTAACTATTCAGAATTACCATATAGAGCAAAATATGATGGACATTGTGAAACTTCTTCGAGACCATGATGTCGATGCAAATGCCAAGAATTCAAGAGGATATTCACCATTTTTTGATGCTGTGGTTGAAGGTCATACAGATGTAGTGAAAGAATTGTTACAAAACAAAGAGAAGATAAAGCTCATGGAAGAATGCAATGGTCAAACTGCAATACAAATTGCATTTGACTATGGCCATGAACATATCAAAAGAGCACTTATGGAATGTGATGATGTGAGCCGATACGTCAATGATCTTTATAGAGATCGCCAAGTCTATGTGGATGCAGCCAATGCCATTCTTGTTGGAGCTGCTCTCATTGCTAGTGTTACATTTGCTTCATGGCTTCAACCGCCATTGGGCTACACTACTTCTTACTTAGATCTTGCTCCTTCAAGCTCAAACATCAACTATGTGGATGTTCAACACAATGTATCCATGCGGGCGTTTTGGGTATTCAATGCCCTCTCATTTTACTTTGCCATTGGAACGGTGGTGTTTGGTGCTCGAAGTGTATTGCCAAGGCGGCGAATGTTTATCAAGACCATTGTAGTGAAACTTCACCAAAACTTGTTGGTTACATGCTTCCTTTTGGCATGTTCGGTGTTTTTTGTCCTAATAGCCTTTGGAATAGCAGGGAGTATAGTCTTAACACCAATGTTACAATTTCAATGGTACATGATAGTTCCCACCATTTTTGGAGGCTTGGTGTGTGTGGTTAGTTTAGGATTTCTATTCAAAAGTCTAGTGGAGGATAATGTAGAAGAGATAAAGAAAAACATTTTTTATACACGAAAATGACAAAAGTCTATTGGATTCTAGGAGGATTCATTTATAAGAGTGCCCTTCCCATCTTTCCTTTAAGTGATTTATTTGTGTGTTGGCATAGCATTCCACTTCAGTGTTATTAGATATGTCTTCTTTGCTATGAACTACTGAACGCAATTCTTTTTTTTAGAATGTGAGTGAAGCATTATGTTCTTGTCTAGAAACAATCAAGGCAACCTTTAATTGCCCAATCAACTATTTTATGGTCATTGCATGACTTCAAGCAATGCTTTTGGTTGGAATTTTTTTTCTATAGGAATTCAATTGTGTTGTCTTTCAATTTGTATATTCAAAACTAAGGTTGCTATGGTAGAATTAACTATAACAAAATTAGCAAAAAGTATTTAGTATTTTCCTAGTGTTAGAAAGTTTATTATTTGGAGAGGGTATTGTTGTTCACATTGTTAAATTTTATGCCTTATTTCCTAAATCAATTGAATCCTCAATTTTGACCGATCATTAAAACATTCAAAGGCTAAAGAGAGATATTTCATATTGATGAAATTTTGAAGTTAAATCTTCAAAACTAATTTGAAGGGATTCTATAAATAGTTGTAAAATTTTGACATGGATTCTTTCAAATCTTGATGCATGCCATTGTCTCCTTCCCCACATTCTATACCATGTCTTTGACAACCTTCCCTTTTACCTTGAAAAAAGGGATACTATTTTTTTTCAAATATTGAGCTAGACTAAGGGTTAAAATTTCAAGTAATCACAACTTGTAGCTCTTGCTTTTTGTTAGAGGACCACCTTACATTTTAAGGAATGCAAGGGAATCCTTGAGTTAAGAATTAAGAATGTTATGTTGATGCACACTTCAATAAAGTTATGGAATTTATATTTGTAGAAATTTTTTGTTATCCACAAACCTCTTGGGCCATGAGGGGTTAAGTCTCGAAGGGGAAGATACCATTGATAGTTCTTTGAAGTCCACAAATGTTAAATATGCATGTATATTGTTAGGGTTCTATAGTTAAATATGAAAATATCAATATAAGATCATCTTGAATCTTTCTCCACCAATCTCATTTGTACAAATATTGGATCTAATTCACTTCTACTAAAGACAAGATCCACCTTTCCAAACCCTCTTCTAGCCAATTTAATTTTCAAAACAATGCAACTCATTTGCCCTTGTGTTATGAATTGTATTATTGAGATGCTAGGAACATCACTTCTAGAGAAGTTTGATCCTAACAATTGGCTATCTTGCACTATGTCCAAAAATGATGCCCTCAAAACCGAATGAGACTACTGTAAAACAGAAATACTTGGTGATTTTTTTTAAGCTTCTTAGCTCTTGATAGTAATGAAGTGTAATTGATCTTGTAGTTTTCTTTAGAAGATGGAATTCCAAATGTGAATTGCAAATAGTCTTCTAAATGTAGTAGCAATTTCCATGTGAAGAATAAATGACATTGCTATTGCTAGTAATCCAATATCACACTAAGCAAAATAAAAATAAAACCCAATTGACAGGTTGTGGTAGAAGCTATATCTACTTCCCATTTTGAAAGACAACACCTTCTTTGATTCCTTGGCCAAATTCATTTTCCCTACTAGTGCATATTATGAAATGAATTTATATATGTTTATAATTTTTTACCAATAATATTTGTGATGATTCTTCAACATGAATAGTACATGATTGTTCAACATAAATAGAATAATAATCCTTCTTTGTAAAAAGTTATAACCATAAATGATTTCATTTAGTAACATGCAAGAATATTATAAATGAACATAGTGTACAAACCACAATCATATAAGGTATCAAGGTCAACAAAATTTTTTGCTCAAGAAATGAATAGAATTTTTGGCATTTCAGGAGAAAGCATTTATCAATCTAATTCGGACTTTTCAATTGTAGTTGAGCACTTTCATAGTCATCTCGTGTGAAAAATGTTTGCAATGGGTACATGATGGGGGGGGGGTACAACTAATGATCTTCACAAAGTAGAAAGAAAGTCATTAGGAAACACATCAAGATTGCTAGTTTGCATAGCTGATTATGCCTAGTGTATTGTGTGCAATGTGTGGAGCCTCCCAGTTCCCACTTTATTTAATTCATAATTCTTCAAAATCGAAAAGCTCTCTTGATCAAATTGGAATTAGAGGTTTGAACATCAATGATGTTAACCACTAAGCGCTATGACGCCCACTTTTTTGGATGATGAACAAATTCAAACTCAAGTTTTATCCTCAACACTATTTGGATGAAAGTTATCCTAATTTTTGGAGAGACTTTATCAAGTTGTTGTCCTATCTAATGGTTGGATTTGATATTACTAGAATACATATTTTTCTAAAATTGCAAATGTAGAAGTATGTCAAGTGATTGGCCAAGCCAAATTGCATAGGGTCTAGTTCAAAACTAGATTTGCAAAAATGAGGTCATAGATTTGAAGAACACAAAATTTTCAAAACATCACCATGTAAAGAGAACCTCATTTCCACTCCACTCCAACAAATTTTTTTTATCAAAAAATGATATAGAGTAATATTTTGCTTGAAATCAAATTTTGAAGGAATTTTGAAATTTCCCTTTCAAATTTTATAAATGAATATTGGTGATAGCATTAGTGAATCTAACTGTAGATAGATGGAATCTAAAACTCATAATCTACAACTTTTATTTGTTCATCAACTCCAAAATATTCTTCCAAATAGCACTTTATAATAGGGACTTTCAAATCATCAATTTTGGAGAAGACTTTGGACATTAATTTAGGGGTTAAATTAATGCAATTCCATTAAAATGGCACAATGAATCTTCAAGAAAGGAAGGAATTGAATAATTTAGAGAGTTGGGAGAGGATAGGGTTGGAATAAGTTGTCCTCAATGTAGTGGATGAAAGGTTATTTGCATATTAATTTGCACATCTATCAACATAACAAGTTGATGTAAGATGCCAAAATGATATATAGAATACAACGAATTTATTGGAAATTGATGTTTTTGGTAATTTTTGCTCTTTAGCCTCCCATTCTTCAAGCCACAATAACAATGACTATCTCTTGTAATTAGCATGCATGCTAGCCCTGCTCCCCCATGCACCTTGAAAATCCCCTACTGTTAGATGAAAATCGTGGAAAAAAGAAGTAACCTTTCCTATTATTAATGGGGACTTAAAAAACAAAATGACCACAACCATAGATGAAGTTGATTGCAACTTTTCAATTGTCCAAAACGGATATAAAATACATGTACAAATTATGGTACATAAATATGGATACAATTACAGGATTTGATTCAAATATCCCATATCAAGTGCACAAAATACTGAGTTCCAAAAATACAAGTATGTAGGAGGTGTGAGGAGTGGACTAGAAAAAATATTGAAAATGAAAATTGAAGTGGTGTGAATTTAATTGAAAATTTCATTGTCTCTCACTATCCACTCAAAAGTATTTGACAATGAGGTCAAAAGAGGCAAACATGCGTTCATGTTTCAATTTCTCTCCCCCCCTCCTTTGGAATAATCCAAAGTTGTCAATTTTATTGTTTTTAACCCCTAAAGGACCAAGGCCTTTTTTAGCCAAAAAAACACTCAAAACTACCATTTCTATTGCAATGAGTAAAAAAGAATTGAAAATTGTATATTCACACATCTAATCATAGGATCTTACACCTAATTAGTATGAGAATATGTGGAATTAGATTATTTGACTTTGAACCTTCTTAATTGAAATTTTTGAATGTACAAAGTTTTGAGGTTTAAATCCTTATAGTGGGAAATTGGGTTGAGAGTCTAGGAAAAAAAATCCAAGAACAAAAAACTTAATTTTGATTCTTTAAGAAAATGTTAAGTAGAAGTAGGTACAAGATAGAAGGAAAATCTAAATTACTAATGTCTCTAAGATGGAATGAAAATGCACTAATCCCAATGGTGAGATTGTTCTAGCAAACAAACTAAACCATGTGAACCTTTTTTTTTAAATTGTAGAAATTGCATTTAGAAATAAATCCTATAAGTTATTTTTTCAAGAAGATGCTTAGATTACCCGAAAATGAGATTGTCCATAACTTTCAAATCACTTATCTAAATGAAACGAATCAAAGCTTTCTATGTAGAAAAAGTATAATCTATGAGAAAAAAATTCAAAAAATTCAATTTTTTTGTGTTGCCCGATCTCCCCAATTTTGAACATAACTTTTGTTTCTAGGCATGACTTTTGTTACCAAGCACCAATTGAAAAGAAATTTATATTTCCACGAAGATAATCAGTTTTTCTATCTTCAAAAAAAGTTTCAAAAATCATAACAAACATTGAGACCATAGATACTTGTCCAAAATTCAAGTTGTCCCCTACAGAACAAATGGTTCTTTTGGGGTTAAATCTCCCCTTCTTTAATGTCTTTGATCTCCAATTATAAAAGTAAACCATCGCCGTTGATCACCATCATGAGAAACAATCTTGCTTGTCAGTACTCTAGAATACAAAATACACTATAGAATATGGATATGGACACAAATATGGAATATGGATGGTATGTAGAATACATATGGGATTCATATGGATATTTATGGGATATATATAGATACATGTAAATTATATGAATATACATATGGCAAACACATTTTAGATATTCCATTAGAAGATTTTGGGGGCCTTTGGAAGACCACGAGTTTCCAGACTATGGGAACTTTGTTACATAACACTACAACAAAACGGGTGTTTTATGACTGCAAAAAATAACTGCAATGAGTCGTAAAATCTCAAAATATGACTTAGGTAGAAAACACTGTAGATGACGCGTGATATGACTGGGTCTAGTCATTACCAACTAGTCAAATTTTTCATGATTCATATTTGCAATCATTTGAATTGAGGGTATACTTAGCTGTATATTGCCTATGTGGCATATATGTTGACTATCCTTGGAGTCTTGACTTTTCCTTGAATTGCCCGGGCAAAAGAAAAAAAAGTCTACGTGGCACATGACTCCATATAGTCATATTTTTGGCTGACGTGGAATATGACTACATCGAGTCATATTTTGGTTCATGTGACATATGATTCTATGTAGTCATATTTTTAGCTGAAGTGGAATATGACTTCTATGAGTCATATTTTTGGTTGATGTGAAAAATGACTCTCATGAATCATATTCTCTACATGTTGATGTAAAAATGACTCTAGTGGGTCATATTTTTTGTTGATGTGGAATATGACCTTCATGAATCATATTTTTGGTTGATGTGAAAAATGACTCTCGTGGGTTATATTTTTTGTCAATATGAAAAATGACTCTTATGAGTCATGTGTTCTACATGTTGATGTAAAAATGACTCTAGAAAATCATAATTTTTTCTTGATGTGGAATATGACCTTTATGAGTCATAATTTTTATTGATGAGAAATATGACTAATGTAAGTTATATTTTAGCTCATGTAGTAGTTTACAAAAAATATTACTTGTAATTTTATGATTGAACATAGTCATAATTTTAAAATATAGTATCACATTATTGACATGATTGTGAGCATTATATAACTACAACGAGTCATATTTTGGATAAGATATATTATAAAATATGACTCAAGCAAGTAATTTTTGTAACTAGGGTGACTTGAGGTTTATAGTAGCTTTTGTCATAAACTGCAATCACATTCCATACATTCTAAATCGACTTGAGGCGTTGCAATCATGCATCAACATAATTTAGCAGCTAAATAAATGACTCCATCCAATAAAAATTGAGTACATATGATTTTTGAGATGTATAAGAGATAGTTATATTGAAAGAAGAAAATGCAAGAAAAAACGTGACTCTTTTCAATGACATTTATTAGTTACTAAAACAAAACATATCACAATAACACTTTATAAATGTATATTCCTACACATTCTAAGACCTATATTCCTTACAAAAATGTGAAGAAGCTTCCTCTCTAGTGTTGTAAGTAGCCTCCGATAACTTCATTCTAGCTTTAAGTGCCTACATATACAATGAAGAAGATTAATTTTTAGTGAATGAACAATATAGCTCAACCTTCAAAGATTTAAGGCAACAAAAAAATATGAAGCACAACTTTTAAGTAAGAAAAATTCATAACTGCTATATCTCTAGAAATCACAAATAAATAAGAAGAAAGAACAACAATAATGATAAAGGGAATAAGAACTAAAAGGTGGCAAGTGTTAAGAGGTAATAATAAGCAAAAAAAAGTAAGAATTAAGATGCAACAAAACAAAACAAGAGACACAACTTAAGATGCAATAAAATGCAACAAAAAGAAACAAGAAATATAATTTAAGATGCAATAAATAACAAGAAGAAGAAAGAACGAAGATTCAACAAGAAGCAACAAAAAATATAATTTAAGATGCAATAAAATGTAATAAATAACAAGAATAAAACAAGAATTAAAAAGAAACAAGAAACACAAGTTAAAATGAATCAAGAAGAATTTAAAAGTAAGAATTAAGAAGCAACAAGAGACAAAAACTAGAAAGCAAGAATTAAAAAGTAACAAGAAGAAACTACAAACAAGAATAAAAAACTAAGAGGCAACAAAAAACAACTAAAAAACAAGAATTAAGAGGTAACAAGAAGAAAATAAAAGCAAAGATCAAGAACTAAGAAAGAACAAAAAGTAAGAACTAGGAAGCAAGAATTAAGAGGAAGCAAGAATTAAGAGGAAGTAAGAATTAAGAGGTAACAATAAGAAACTAAAAGCAAAGATCAAGAACTAAGAAGGAACAAAAAGTAAGAACTCGGAAGCAAGAATTAAGAGGTAGCAAGAAGAAACTAGAAGCAAAAATCAAGAACTAAGAAGAAACAAAAAGTAAGGACTATGAGGCAAGAAGAACTAAGAGCTAGAAAACAAGAAGCAAAATGTAGGAGGCAACAAAAAACAAAGAAGAAGAAAAATTGGCGGGTAGGGTTTCAAAACCCTAAATCGGTGGCAACTACATAGAAGTGGTGGCTAGGGTTTTAAAACCTTAGTTATGTACATGACTTGCTCTAGTCATGCGACTTGACGTAGTCATGTAAGTCAATAAATATGACTATACTAAGCAACTAAGCTATTTTAATAACAAAATTTGCTACAAAGTGGATGTATATTGCAATACAACTCTACAAAATGTCTATAGGGAAGTTATAAGGCCTTAAGTATCTATAGTTATGGCAAAAAAAAGACAACTATGCAAATGTCATGCATCAATCAAGGTATTTACGTCAATGCATTAAGTATATAAGAGCAAAAGTATTTGATGAAGATACTATTGAAAAACATCTTTGAATTTGAAAAAGGGATTATGTTTTTATAGTCTATATTCCCGTAAGAATATTTAAACAACCATCTTTTAATTGCAATTCAACCATGTACATCATAGTGAGCCTCAATTTTCATATGTATAATTCTATGACTTCTAAGTGGCCTTACAAAGACCCTTTATAAATACGGCTTATATGACATTGTAGAGAACCTTTCTAAAAAAGAGACAAACTTCAATACATGATATATGTGAGTGTTTTATCTATATCCTTGAGATAAAACAAACACAACTATATTTTTAATTTTTGGGCTTCAAATCCTAAGTTGGATATTTAAATATTATTCAATAGGCATTTTAAGCAATGAACAATTTTTTTCTAATGATAAACTGTAAGTGGTTCACATCTAAACTAAAACACACTCAAACTACAAAAGTTAAAGGTTTTAGATGGTTTTGGCCAATCAAAGTCAAAACTCTAGACTTCAAATCCTAGTTGAGAAATTTAAAAATTTGTTAGATCAGTTGTAGAACATTCCAGGCCTATTCTAAAATCATAAAGATATTTATAATGAAATATTTTTAGCAAAAAAATATAGATTGATGAAGGTTTGTTTCTAATTTATCCTTCAAGATTTCATCCAACATTTTCTCTTAGCCTATAATTCTAAATTCATTCATACTTTCAAAATTGGATTCTAAATGTTACTAAATTTCCAGTTTCGTTTTTCACTTGAATTGGATGAACTTTGGTATTTTTTATCCAAAACTAATGCCATAGATTATCCAATTTTATCGTACTCTATCTTCAATAATTTTTCTCTATTTTTTAAAGTGTGATATGTTATTGGAATCCTCTACAAATTAACTAAATGATCTTGAATTCAAAATTGAATTTAATAAATTCTTAGAGGTTTGATTTCAACCTCTAATTTCTAGCGCAACTATAGTTTCTACAAGAAGAGAATAAACTAAGTGCCAAAATTAAGGACATGCCTTGGAATCTATTTCCACAACATCCCCATTTTTCAACATATATATTGTAATTGTATCATGAAGTCTGCTTTAATTCATTTTTGTTGCATTTTTTGTGTTTTTGGATACAACTAAAATAACAACTTTTACAGCAAGGGGTAAAAATTAGATATATGATCTCATTCTTTTCTTTCAACCTATTTCTTTCCACTTCCCTCTCTTGACTTTCTCCAAATTATTTTCAACATTTTTTGTTTTTTTCTTTCATTTTTTGAAATAGTTTGGAATTGCAGTCTTTGACTTCTATTACTACTAATTGATTTCTAATTACTTTAGGAATCAAACAATTGTTATGACATCAACTTCCTAAGTGCTAACTAAATATATACTTAAGATTTGAAAACTTCATTTGATCAACTATGTGTATTATAATCAACAATCTTTGTTTAATACATAGTCAAATCCCTATACAAAGGTTA
The DNA here is from genome assembly GCA_963920665.1 of Straminergon stramineum. NCBI lineage: Eukaryota > Viridiplantae > Streptophyta > Bryopsida > Hypnales > Calliergonaceae > Straminergon > Straminergon stramineum. Next base: position 20,264,273 of record OY987263.1, on the reverse strand, counting down.
TATTAGTCTCCTAACCATGTCCAAAACTTGGACTAGCAATTTGAAACCTACGCTTCTTCTTTAAATACTTAGAGATTCTCAATACAAATCGCACTCCTCACTTACTCTTGCTTCATGGCTACTCGGGCATGAATTTTTTTCACACTCTTCTTTCTTTTCTTTGAATTAGATTTTTTCCAATCTTCAAGTAATTTTTCTAAACTCTACAGCCTTTAATCTACATCACTAGTTTAAATGCATTAGATTTTGCTTTGCATTACCCATCACAATCAATTAACATAATTAGTCAATTCCACAGCAAGTTTTAGTAGTGAGTCAAGGAAGGCCTGGTTTCTATCTTAGATTCTTAGGCTTAGTCCTGCCTTGGTGCTTTGGTTTGTCCATAGGCTTTTATTCTTCTCTAATTTTTCTTTAAATACTCAAATAAAAATTGATTATCTTCTATTATTAATTGTTTTATTCCTCTTTACTCATTTTCTAATTCCTATGAAAATTTTAAATATATTAATTGAAATATAAACATGTGCCATCCCAAATTATTTGGACATTAATACTATAATAGACACATCATACAAAAGAAAAGAATTTTTTTTAATAGGTATTAAACAAAGTCATGCCTTCATCCCAAGGAATGGCCTCTAGGGACAAAATATGAAAGACCCATTTTAGATTGCCAACCTTTTCCTTAGGCTCCCACTAAAAAAAAAACTACCAAAAAAATGTATCTACAAAATATGACTGACTCAAAAATATGATTGCAAAATATGACAAAAGAGAAATTATGACTGACAAATATGATTTAGTACTCTATAAATATATTTCCCTCCCAAATTTTCTTCAAGTTGCCCAAAAGGAAAAAAATGTGACTATCATAAAAATATGACTGCAAAATATGACTGATGCAAAAATATAACTAATAAATATGATTGACTCAAAAATATGACTGATACAAAAATATGATTGATACAAAAATATGACTAATACAAAAATATGACTAATAAATATGACTGATTCAAAAATATGAATGCAAAATATGACTAAAGTAAAATTATGATTGGCAAATATGATTTAGCACTCTCCAAATATATTCCCCGTCCAAATTTTCTTCAAGTTGTCCAAAAGAAAAAAATGTGACTATTATTAAAATATGACTCAATCAAAAATATAACTGCAAAATATGACTAAAGTGAAATTATGACTAGCAAATATAATTTCGCACTCTCCAAATATATTTCCTGCTCAAATTTTCTTCAAAGTGCCCCCCCCCCAAAATGTGACTATTATTAAAATATGACTACAAAATATGACTAATAAATATGATTGTGCGTTCTCCAAACATGTTCCCTATGAAGATCTATGAAGTATTTTGGAGTTCTCAATGAACGTATACTATATGCCCACAATGTACAAGGCCAAAACATGACTAGCAGTCATATTTTTTTTCAAAGAGTTGGCCTCCAAAAATATGGTTGCAACTTGCAAGTAGTCGCCAGTCCACCTTAGTTGTATTTTTGTAGTCATAAAACACCCATTTTCTTGTAGTGCAAGCAATCAAACATAGTTGAGACATTGCCACATTAGATAATAAAATTTTAATTATATAAAAAAAATCAAAATTTTAAAATATTTTAAAATAAATTTTTATTCTGGCCAGCAGTAATTGGTTCACAATATAGGGAATGGGCCTAAAACAATCTCTGAATGCCCTCAAATCTCTTCAAATGCATATCATCTGTAGGTCAAACTGATATTAGAGAAATACAAATATGGGTTGGTGTGTGTGACAAGCACACACCTCTTTTTCTCAACCAATGGCAAAGTGACATGTGCATCCCTTTCAATTTTTTTGGAAACGTTTAACCACTAATGGTTGAATGACATGCGTACCCCATCAAAATTTTCATGCATAGTTTTCTAGAAAGGCCACAATTTCTCACAATGACAATGACAATGAGCTCAAAAGGAGCAATAAGTACCTTTTCCATCATGTAGTCCATGTTGAGTTTTAATTATCTTTGTCACAATTCTAGATCTCAATTGAAGATGGCACTCAACAAGTGCAAGTTTACGACATAAGCCACCAAGAAGAAATAACTTATAAACAAACAAACCAAGCAAGTGCTTCAAATTGTCTCCATGCATTCACAAGGAGGTTATCAGAGATTCTCCTATTTCCATTTCCTAGTTCATATTGATGCCAACTCAAAAATTTGTGTTGTTGATTTTTTCTTTGTTGCTTTACTTGATCTTTGTGTTTCTAGTGCAAAACTAACATGCATGTTATTATAGAAACTCATATGTCTATTAGTATAGCAAAACAAGGATAATTTTCTTGTAAGCAAGGCATAAATATGTCTAGATGTTTTTGTACTAGCTTTGGAATGAAGGGAGGATTAAGGCTTTGCACTGATAGAAACTACACATAAGGAAGTTTGAGTAGGACCTCATTTGACAAACAAACCAATGCAATAGGATTAGAGCCTCTCCTTGCAAGTATATATATATACACACTTGTTTTATCCGAATTGATCTATACCCACCATTGTTGATGCATATTATGGGAGATGTCATCTTTACCTTACTTTAGTGTTGACACTATTTATTGTCTACTAGCAAACTCATTCTAGCATAGTGAATCTAGTCAAACAATGTCCCAAAATGTATTCCCAATTATCTTCACTATTTCCACCCTTAATGCTAGTGCAAATGAACCATTAAGCCTTAAATTTTTTGTAGTGATTTGAGACCCCAAATTGTTTCAAATAACTCACACTCAAAGCAAGGCTATGGTATTCATCAATATTTATTTTCTAACATATCCAATTGTTGGATCTTTTAATGAAATTATTCAAATACACCCTCTCAAAATTTTAGAGTGAAAATCCCTATCAATTGCAAGATCAATGTGCCTAAACCTCAAAATAGAGGTTTTTGTAGCCCTTCCTCAAGGTGGTTTCATCTTTCAACATTTTAAGGAAAAAGCATGTATGTCCTATAACTTGTACAATTTAGCCAATGAGTTTCAAAATGGGTTGATAATATGTGAAAAATATTTAAATAAAAAACATTCATATTCATCTTTAAGAAATTGATAAAGTCAAAGGAAGTACTTGAATACTTGATGAAAGAAAAAGAAAAATTGCTAATAATTTTGACAAGAATATTGAATTTTTTTTCAATCCCAATGGAGAGATTGTTGAAGTAAGCAACATGTATTCCATGTCATTATTTTTATTTTAAAAATTGTGTACACTAACTGATTTCATTTGTTTTTTTGCCTTCATTGCATGCAAAATAAACTCTTTAGAACTTTCATATCATAAGTCAAAATTGAATCAAAATTTATTTATTTATTTGCAGGATATATTTTTGGTTGACAGCTTTGACATTGAAACCATAAAAACTTATAACTTTTGCAATACTCATTGGAATGACATGTACTGAAGCTTCATGTGTAGATTATGATGAGTAGAAGCTATCCTTAGAATTTCATACAAAAAATCTAGAATATGAAGTAAATAGAATGTGCCCAAGTTTTCAAAAAGCCTAAAATGGGCTCCTTGGACTCTAGGCTTGAGCCCCTTGAGCGTTTTGAGGTTAAGGTAATAAGATTCCATGAACAAATCATACAATAAACAGTGTCTAGACCCTGTTTTGAAATCCTTCTTGTGTATATTTTTTACATATTGGTTGAGGAAGTGCTCATTTATGGAAGTTTTTTGCACTTCCATTTGTGTAAATCAAGGCTCATCCAAATTATCACACTTTCAAGGAAGAATGGCTGAAATGGGACATCATGCATTTGTAGCACTTTGGAGTACATCATATGCAGATTTTCAATCATCCAAGTCTATTGATTTGTTGACCAACATATTTAATGTTCTTTGGTGATTTTGGAGATATGATATGTGAGCCTTTTTGATTTATACTTTCCAAAGTACTCTACAGTATTATAAACCAAATGGATTATTTTGTACTATGAAATCTCAATCCTTTTGGTGTTGATTGGATGTCATTGATCGTAGGCCTCACTCATTTTAGTATCCATCTGTTTAGTATTTGGCAAAATTTCTAGGAAGATATTTGCAATCCCATCTAGAAACCGTTCTGGTGTAAAAAATGACATTCTTGCCTATTTTTTTTTTTGGGATTAAACCCATTCGAGGGTGGTACTTTACTAAAAAATAAGTACTTGGAGGTAGTACACGCCCGGAGGCATAAAGCACTCGAAGGCAAGACACCTAAAGGCTTGGGAAGCGAAGAAAAGACCAATTAGAAAGCGGGGTTGAGAGTGTGGGTGACGAGCACCAGAGTACAACATGAGAACCAGGACTGAGAGTACCCCAAGGCAGAGAAGCTAGAGGGTAGGGTTGAGCTGGGAAGAACCAAAGTGCGCAGAAAACCGGGGTTGGAAAAAACCAAGAGCGAGACAAGGTTTGAATGGGCCACAAAGGGAATCTAGGCAACCAAAGGCAAGGTTGAATAGAGAATCATTGATGAATAGGGGCACAACTACCCAGGCACAGGGGGGAAGAGAAGGTGTGAGAAGGACGGAAAAAAAAAATCAAGGCAAGGCCAAATAAGAGCAATTCAAAGCAAGGCCAACAAGGCTAGAAATTTAAGTGATAAGGAAAGTGGAAGGTGTAAATTAAAGGAATAAGGTGCAGATTAGCCAAGGAGGAGAAAGCAATAAAAGTCTTGGTAAGCTAAGTAAAGCAAGGGAAAGCCACAATCAAAAAGGGGAAGACAAGCCAAGAAGGACAAGCCAGGAAGGACATTACGAGTCAAGGAGGCAATTCAAGGAATGTTGAACGGGCCTTGCAGTTTAGAAGGAGAAAGGGAGAAGATGAGACCCATTGAAAGCGAAGCCAATCAAGAACAAAGCAAGCTAATCATCCTAACTAGATATAATAGAACAGAGAAAGGTATAGGAAACTAGTCAAGGAAACTAAACTCCTTTACCCCTCTAGGGCACTGTAGATTGAGTTGAAGGTGGCTTGAAGGTGGAGGTCAACCTCTTGTATGGCAAGGAGGTTGTCAGGATCTTTTGCCTCTGTTGATGGGGTCTCTTCGTCTGCGTCTCTCTCAATATCTTGCAATATCTGTCTCAGAATGATATCTGCATGTTGAGTTGCTTCTCTCCTTCGATCTAGTGCATGTTGTGTTCCTATGAATGGGTCAGAAGTCTCGTTGCTTGGGTTGCTAATGTCAGACCATGTGTGATTTGGATCTTCTAAACGATTAATTTCTAATCTCTGCATGGGAACTTCTGTTGTTGGGAATGTGTCGATGTTGACGAGTGGCTGTGCTTGTTGAGTATTGTGAGATCTAGAGACTTCACTCATTGACTCTCTCGAGAAGTCTACGTGCGTGGCATTGATGACTGGAATTGGTTGTCTATTGGCTCTTGGTTTGGGTCTTCTTGCGAGGTCTTCGGGGAAGAGTGCTACGCTAGGGATAAAGTTCCACGTTGGTGTGTCTAGAAATATGCAAAAGGTAGTGGAAGCAACCCATACCGATTGGAACATCTCAATTCTTTGCGGCGCAACTTGTGATGTTTTCCAAATTCCTCTCCAAGCCGCTATCTTGATTTGTATTGTTGTGCGCCAAGCATTGTGAATTGTTCTTCCTAGGTGAAATGTGTCATTACGCATTACTTTCTTGCATCGTTGGCACCATATGTTCCGTAGGAGTAAGCCTCTCAAGATGTCCCAAGGTGTCTCCTTGGTGATTTTGCAGGAGTTATTGAATTGAAGTGGTGTCACATCTGCTCTTGTTAGTGAGGCCCCTTCTAGTGTGTCCGTGGGTGCAAACTATAGTGGTCGGAGATTGTGAGAGCTCCTAAGTTGGTTGAATTGAATCCAAGTCTTGCTAACCATGGGGCAGTCGATGAATGCATGCTTTGTAGTTTTGATTGGTGAAGTGGAGCAGAGCTTGCAAGAGTTGTCTATGCCCATCTTTGTTAGCCAAGATCCCAATGGTAACCCTTCTGTGTGAAGTAGCGAGAGGAATGTGCTGACTCACCTTGTTAACCATTGATGCCACATCCTATCATATATGGTCTTCCTATCATGTTGTGTGCATCTTTGGGCCTTGAATCTGAGGTCGAATCTTGTGGGTTTGATTCTTGCTTCTGTCCCCCAACGATATTCTAGTTTGGTATTATAGGCATGTAAAGGTATGGTGATTTGGAATCCTATTTGGCTCCACCTCCACTCTCCTGGGTCTCATTCTATGTCTTCTATTCAACTAGGTTGATGGAGCTATATCTCGGTCTTGTGGGGAATCAAGTGATGTAGATTGAAATCAAATAGCCTATCTTGGCTCCAATGCCAAACTCGAATTGGATGTAGTTGAGAGTGTTGCTGATCGATCCGTCATGTCCCTTGTTTAACCAATTGTGATGTGTCCGCTCTTTGAAGATATATGTTAGCTGTTGTACCAGATTCTTGTATACTGGAGATATGGTATACTGTTGGTGGGTGAGTATCTTGTGTGAGCTAGTATCCTTTCCTTGGTTTTGAAGCTTGACCTAGATTCTTGGGTATGCGAGCTGTCAACTCCATCTTCATCTTGTTTGTCTTCTAGGAGTTTGTAACTTGTAATAGATCAAGGGTTGGTCTCAAGTTGTTGTTAGCGGTATTCCATATGTCTCTTATGTGCTAGAGACCCTTTGCTGCCCAGTTGGCAAATCAATTCCCCTTTTCTAATCCCTTGGGTTGCCTGTCCTCATTGATAATGTAGGGATTGCCGAAGAGGGATTATCGCATCAATTCTTGTAGTGATTGAGGTTCCACCTACTTTACTCCCGTTTGGATCGATCGCCACGAACACCAAACTGCTCCTTGTGAGCCCTCAAGTTGGCACTTGGAACTCAGGGTTTTCTTTTTTTTTGGTTTTCTTAGTATTTTAGCATAATTATATGCAAAAATGCATACAAAGAGTGTTTGAGTGGTATTTGATAGAAGTCCCTACCAATACAGTGAGGGGTCATCCTAGAAATGTAGAGTATATAAAATACTCAAATTTCATACTTCTAATGCCTAGTTGAGAGTCTGAGAGTTCAATTAAGTATTTCGGAGAGAATTAAGGGTTTGAATGTTAGCCAGTCCTAGTAATTGTCCATGTTAAACTAAGTCTTACAATTGCATGTGACAAACTAGCTAAGTCCATTTTAGGTCTAGAGAGTCTAGTATAGGTCACCATCCAATTTATAAAGAATTTGGATTGGTAAAGTCTTATTTGCAAGTAACTTATAGAAGAATGATCCAATTTGCAAATAAAGTGATGGGAGAGCGACCGGAGTATGAAGAAAGGTGCTTTTACTCTAAAAGCATGCCAGGAGCTGACATTGGAGCCGGTTGTTCCAAGATTCCCTGATACAAGAATAATTTCCCCCTAGGGCGGAAATTAAAAGGGAATTGCTAATTTTAGCTTCCCTATGAATAGTACAAAGTGAAAGGTAGTGTTGCACTTTGGTTTTGGGAGTTTCTTAGAAGCTACCCAAAAAATTTCGGAATTTTCCGAAACAATTACAATGACTCCATGGGAAGTCAATTGCCTTTGAACATGGTCGTAAATTCTTAGGAATTACCCATGTTGCGGTAAAATCCCACTAAAAATTAGGATAGTGTGTTGTGTGCTAATAAAACTTTCCACAAAGTTTGAAGACATTTTGACATTTTGACATTTTGACATTCCGAGGTACTAGAATCGGCAATAACATTGGACTTTTGAAGAATTTACGACTTTACAGCGGGTTGACCAGCGTACTAGGACATGGCAGTGTCCAAATGACATGAATGAGGGGTCTTTTCTTACTTCCACGAACCTTCTAAGTAACCCTGTCTAGATAGTTTCCTCAAAAGAAACAAATTCCAAAAGTTAGAGTTTTCACCTTTCTTTGGAGTTATTGTAAGTTGATTTTACACTTACGAAGGGTTGAGAAGAAGGGGTAGGGGGTCCTTTAGGCTAATTTGGGTCTTCTAAACACAATGGCGCAATCGTTTTCCAATTTGGAGTTGTTCCCTAGAAGATAGGAAGGGTTCAGCAGTAGGTTTGACTTTTTTAGAGTAATTAATAGTAATTCAAAGTTAATTTCGCAAATATCTTTTGGAAAATTCAAGATTGGATTTGGGTAAGACCTCTTTTCTTGTGTAACAATCCATCTTTTGTTTAAAGAAAGACAATTTAGAAATACTTTGGGTTAATTAGCAAAATATCTAGATTAATTAGGGTTATTTTCAAAATATCTTTGGGAAAAGATCTTGGATTTGATTTAGCCAAGATTTATTAGCTAAATGGAGAGGGTTCTAGAGAATTCTTCCATTAAACAAAGATTATTTTGGAAGTACCTTAGGGTAGTTTAGGAAATATCTAAGGATCAAAAGTAAATGTTTTTCTGCCGACAACTTACCGGGGAGGGGCTTGGGAGAAGTATAAAAGGCCCTTCCCTCGAGGTTGTGGGTACCCTCATTTTTATATCTAACCTTTGCTTTTGTGCTATCGGTATGGTTGGAGCACTGATTCAGGTTGAGATCTGACTTGATTTTCATTCAAAGTTTTGATTTTCACACTTTCAAGGACAAGAGGGTCCCTTCAAAGTGATTTTTATTTGATTTCTTTAAAGTTCTCAAGGCTAAGCCTCCATTTTCCTTGATTTGTGAGAGTTTTGGAAGGGATAGACCTCCAAACTCTAATTTAGTTTAAGATCTCTTGAATACTAACAAATTGTGTTCATTACAACAGAATTTGGTATTAATATACTTAAGGCGGTAAATCTTGACTTTGCCAAAAGTTTATTAAACCAACCCTTGCCCAAAATTCGTTGTATAACGAAGATTGGGACTTTAATTGCTAAAGTTCGATTTAAATGCTGTCATGCGTACCTCCTTTAGTGATTAAACTTGGATACTTTGAAATTTTTAAAGAATTAATCTTTAAAGTTCGGTTTAAACACTGTCATATGTACCTCCTTTAAAGATTGACTTTCAAAATACTAAAATTTGATCATTGACACCGTGTATGCTTGGGGTCGCCCCTACACGGCGAAGCCTTGATTTTGGAAGATTTGAAATTAACAATTGGAGAAATTTCCTTATTTGCATGCTTGGAAAAATGTTTTGCAGGTATACTAATTATGAACATTTGATTTAGTGAGAAAAGATTAGAGAAAAGTAGTCAAAATTCCTTAGTTTGAACTCCTGATAAAATCCTTAGTAGCAAGTAGAGAAAACCAAAAAGTCCGTTAATTAGATTAGTAAAAATTAGCATAGCGGAGTTGTGAACCAGTAACCAATATAAAATGTTAGAACCAAGGAACTTAACCAAATAACCAATTCAACTCAAATTATAACCCAACCAGACGGAACCAGAGCAGGACGAGGACCCAACTGGGCGGAACCGGACGGGCTGTCGGCCAACTACGTCCCGCCACGTGGCGGACTCCCAGCGACTAAGCCTAGGAAACTGAATCAAGCGGGACTGAAACGAGGAGCTGAGTTTCGGTGACCGTGCGAGGGAGCTGAGACAAGAGACTGAAGCCCAAGAGTTGATCCAGGTAGTTGAAAACTAAAGGTAAGAGTTCAAATTCTAATTTGCAGTGCACCAATTTGGTGTACATTGAAGTTTCAAAAATCTCATAAGTTCTTAAAGTAAAGCAGTCATTAATACTTCTACAAATAAGTTGGAAGTCCACTTGAATTTGCTTTAAATCTCCATCCATTCCAAAACCACAACAAGCTTGCAAAACAAAGATCAATGAATTGACATAACCAAGAAAAGAGAAGAAGTAAGGGAAGTAAGGAGTAGGAGAGAGACGAAGAGAAGGAATCTAGATAATTAATGAGGTAAGAATCTTTTGAATTTTATTCTAATTACTATTCATTAAGTTGTTGGTTAGTCATTAATTAGGATTCTTTTAGGAATTAGAAGGCTAGGATTTGGTTAGGTTTTGTTTTATTAAGCTTAATAAGACAAATAGATAAAGACAAAACGCCAACTAATATCTCTTGGATGATTAGGAAATTACAAGATAATTAGGATTTATGAGATTTGATTTGATTTAGTGGATTTAAAAGGTTTTGAGGTATTAAAATAATTTCTAATTATTTTAAATACAACCAAAATTAATTAAATCCCATAACCATTGGCAGGAAAAGAAAAATTGAAATTGAAGTACAACATTGAACGAGAATTAATTTCAAATTGCGCAATGAATTAGCAAAATGGAGGATGGAGCGGGTTACTACGAAACCATCCATCTCGTGATCCTCGAGGACGGTACAATCGATCACTTCATGGGAACGGTACGTTAAAATTCTTTATATTTCATTTGATAAACTAAACCATTGGAAACTTTAGGAAACTTTAGAAAAGAAAATTAACATTTAAAAAAAAATTAAAAATTAAAATTGTTAGTTTAGACTAAGAAATAATTAATGAATGAAATTTAACTCATCAGACTTTTAAAACAAATTTCATTCATTAAGAATTTTTTAAGAATTTAGTTTATTTTTTAGTATCTTACCTTGTTGGGAAGGTAATTTCTGAATTTTCATAAAACCCTAAAAAAACATAATTTTAGAACAGGAAGTTTGATTTAAATTAGAATAGAAGATAATTAAAAAAAAATTCTAAAGAATCTTTAAAGAGTCATTTAAATTAGGAATCGATTAGGAAATCTTTTAAAGATTCCAGAACCTATTTTCATTTAAAAAATACTTTGATTATAAGTGAGAAAAGGTTGGATGAAGTTTGATCTTAATTTGGATGAAGTTCTTTAATTAGTAGTCAAATTAGGTTTAGTCTTAGAATTAGGTAACTAACATAACTAAAAACTTAACCCTAAAATTTAGATTTATTTCAATTAGTTTTACTATTTTTAATTTGTGGATGAAGGTTGTGATGTAGTTTAGGGATCAATATTTCATCCATTCATTTCTTTTATTAGGAAAGTCAGAATTTAACTTGCTTTATCATTCTAGAAAGGGCAAATTACATTCTACAAGTTAGGTTAGATTGATTTTAGTTTGAATTCATCTTTTGATTAGTTATTTGATTAGTTATTTGATTTAGTTAACCATAGTTTAAAAATTAGGATTTAAATGATTTAAGTTCAATTTGGATATTTAAAAACAAAGTGTCCATTGCTTGGAAGGCGCAAATTGAACTTAGATTAGAAACACCCTAAGGAAATTGATTTGACAGGCTGTTAGAACCCATGTGCACGTTTTAACTCGAAGGATGGAGTTTAAAACACTCACACTCCCCATAGGGTTGATCCTATATTTTTGATGTTTGTCGCGCTCATGAGCTAGTTTCGTCCTGGGGGCCATTGCTTTGATCCATTTGGACATATATTGTTGACCCTATGTTGTAGGAGGATGCGCTATGCTTCTTTTTCTTCTTGGAGACCTCTGATCATGAACTTGGATAGTAATGCTTGCGTCTATGCTAATGGATCGATGATCTTAAGTCCAACTTTTGCTAATGGCGCGATTGCCGAATCCCAAGCCACTCTCGCTCTTGTTCGTCCCTCCTTCCTACTAGACCAGAGGTAATCTCTAACTAGTCCCTGTTCAATCTTCAGAGTTTGGATCCCTATATCTGCTATGGATGCTAGGTATGACAATGATGCCAGTATGGCTTGGTTGGAGAGAAGAAGTCTACTGGCTTGGGATAGGGCCTTGGAACTCCAATATATGAGTGCTTCTTTGATCAGTGTGAGCACTTTCTCATTTCTGATGTGCTACAATACTTGAAAGCCCATTGGCACTCCTAGGTATTGTGAGCGCCAAATTACCCACCTTTGGTAATTCACGAATACAACCAGGTTTTGGATTTTGGCTAAGTGACTCCTACTTTTGGGTGTCTAAGTGTGGTCCATTGTGCCTTCTAAACAATGGATCTTTTTACTAAGTGCCTCAGTAACCCCCCAAATTGCAAGACTCGCTTAAACTACTTCCAAAGTTTTGGGCCTATTGGATGGAGGACTTGCTGAATGGAGGGCTTGTTGGATGATTTGGATGGAACCTACAATAGGGCAGAACTATCCTAGGAACCTTCTAGTTCATCTCGTGACATTTGTAAAAACGTAAGACTCGACCCGATCCGACCTTCCTAGCCAAAGTTATGGGTGGATGAAGTTTGACCGCTACTCGGTTCCTCAAACTTCATCCATCAATTGCACCTAGTTCTCCAATTCCGAAAGATCCGAAATTTTGAGTAATGGTTCACAAGAATTTCTCCTACCCAGATCTGGAGTTGAGCCTTGATTGGGGATTTCTACTGAATTTTCATCCAAGCCTTACCCAAACTTCATCCATTAATTTCTCCTAACCTATAACTTGGAATTGACTTTTCTCTTCGGCCCTGGACCCTAATTGAGAGCCTCCTTCTAATGTATTTAATTCTCTATCAAAATCGAACTTTAGCTATTCTTCATCCAATTTGGCTCTAACGTTCATTCAACAATAACTTTCTCAATTTCCACCCGATTTGGGTGTGCCTTAGGGTTTTGAAAAGCTACAACCTCCTTCTTTAAGCGTATGTCTCTGGAAATGAGCTAACCTATGGTCCTAAGGATTTGACCTAGGGGTAGGCTTCGGCCCAAGCTACTAAATTCTAGTTAGAGCCCTAGGGGAAGTTTGAAGAGGTTTAACTCATACCTTGGAACTTGAGTCATTGATTGTGCCCCCCGGAAGCTCTACCTCCTCTACCATGAACTCCAGTGTCGTAAGACAATGAACCACCGTTCTAATCATAAAATAAATTGGTATAAGGGTGTCACGCCCCCATCTCCTTGGAGTGCCCGAAGTGCCTTAGTGAGCAAGGGGGACCTTGGGGGTAACTTCCCAAGCCTTGCAATAGGCTAAGAAGGGAGAAATGAGAGACTCTAGAGCAAACAGGGCGCAATAGCGCCTTATTTATGAAAGTCATAGTAGCATGTCATACATTCTTGGAAAGCTCTTAAGAAGACGTTTCTAACCGTCCAAAGAATGCGTGATTTCGACTAGTAGGCTAGAAGTTATGGCTGTTCAAAGTTGGAGGTGTCTTGGTGGCGCCTGGACACTCAAAGGCTAGGTGTAAAGAGTTCTTAAGGAATCACTCAACAAAGTATGGCATGTAGCATATCATTGGAAAGCTACAAAGATAAGGAACCTATAATGCCAAGAATTATGAGGTTCTTAGACATGAGCCAAAAGTTATGGCCAAAAGAAGGGCCGTGGTGAAGGCTTGACGCCACTCCCGGTGAACCTGAATTTTTGGAAGGCCATAACTTTGTGAGAACTTGTCCAAATGGGACAAGTGAGAAGTCCATCGGCATCTATTCGTTGCGAAGATATCCAAAATGGGCTCACACTTAGGATTTGAAGCGCTGACGTCAAAGTTACGCTGTTTGAAAGTTCGGGAGTTCAAACGGAGTGGAAACTTGGGGATGTTGGTTGGAAACGGGTGGTCTTCCAAAACCTAAGGGGGTTTGGGAAGTCCCTTTGATCCACAAGGGGGGGGGGGGTACCGAAGACTACAAAGAGTACTATAGGAGGGGTTGATCTCCCTCTTCACTCCCTCTTCGAGCCTTCGTGAGTCCCGGTGATTGATGGGTGATGATGTAACTTCACCATCGGCTTCAAAGCTCCTTGGGACACTTGTATGTGTGTCCCGGGGCACTGGTTGGTTGAAGTCCCACTCCTTGCTAGGCCTTTGGTAATGTGTCCCAACTTGTGAGTCCCAATTAGTGTTGATGTGAGAGTAGCAAATACACAACGAGTCTAGTATGAAGTGGGGTGACAACCAAGGGTGGTTAAGACTGTGGTGAGTAGTGCTACCATGAGTCCTAGCACAATAAGATGGAAGTTCCGCCCCATGTCACCAAGTGCTATGCCAAGTGCCATGAGTGGGGTGCGTACTAGAAGTCTCGGGCACCAGGACTTAGCAATGTGAGTTGAAAATGGGATCTAATGTTGTGAGTGCGTGGCATGTGTAGTGTTAGTTAGTTGGGCCTAAGTAATACCGGTATTGGAGCGTGGTGAGCCCTGAAAGCTGTGAAGGGCTCTTGAAGTCTAGTTGGAGTTGTAACGTGTTACTAGGACTGTGACAAAGGGTTTAATTGTTGATTTCTATCCTATTTCTTTATTCCTCCCTTCTTTTCCTTCCTTCCATACTCTAAAGCGGCCCAACTACCCTCCTCTCCTACCTACCAAGCCAATCTTAAGGATGTATCATACCATCCTATAAGGTTGTGCTACTTCTTATGTCCTACATCTTACGTTCTCTACTTACAAATCACACTTAATCTCGTGGTGATCACCTAATTCTAATCTAAGGGCTTAAGTAAGCCTTGACGATTTCCCCTCCTACCTAATCTACTTTCACTTCCTAACCTTCAAATTGCCTTCCCTCTTGTTACCTTTTCATTCTTTTGTCCGTTTGATCGTTGCTTTGATGGTGGTCTATGGGAGACAGGGAGTTGGATTCCGTGCTCTAATGGTTTGTTTAGCGTGGTTGAGTGTGTGGTAGTCCTCTTCTTCCTGCCTTGATTACCAGGCCGCTCTCTCCTTCTCTTCCCCCTAGACAGCCTTTCTTTTTCCCCTCCCCACCTTCAGTCTTGGACAATTCTTTTTTCTCCCCTGCCCTTAGTCTTAGACATCTTTTTTTTTCTCCCCTGCTTTCAATCCTGCACCCCGGCCCCTAACAATGACCCCTGTAATCCCCAGCCCTTAATATTGCACCTCAACCCCTAGTAATGACCCCCATAACCCCAATATCGCACCCCGACTCCCTAGTAACCTTAGTATCGCACCCCAACTCCCCAGATTTTGACCGCTGGCAGCCCCTAGCACCGTCGGTATTTGGCCCCGCCTCATTCGATGGCCGGCCTTGGCCTACCGGGTATCAGGGTCCTGGTAGGCTGGATGTTGCTCTAGGCTGATTCTTAGACTGGTTCTAGTGTTGTTGATTTTTTGCAAATTCTAGGGGGGTTAGGGATATGCCATGCCTATGGTTTGCGGGTGTAAGTTGGACTTGTGGGGTGGCACCCTTACTTGATTTCTCCCTAATTGCTCTCTACCCTTGACTTTGACTTCTACTTCTACTTTTGGAGGCCTAAACCTTGGTTTGTTTCCAACGCGTTTTGGGAACTAAACCTTGTGGGGAGAGGGGGCCATGTGGTCTCACGGTTCTCCCATGAGGTAGTTTTAACGCACTACTAATACTTTTTATCCCAAGGGGATTCAAAGCTTCGCTGTCATTCTCCTTTTTAACACACCACTAAGATTTTTCATCCTAAGGGGGTTCAAAGCTTCAATGTTGTCCCCTCTTTTTAACACACTACTAAAACTTTCCAACCCAAGGGGGTTCAAAGCTTCGCCGTTGTTCCCTCTTTTAACACCCCCCTAAGACTTTTCACCCCTAGGGGGTTCAAAGCTTTGTCATATAGGCGAGACCTACTACCCTCACACCCTCGTGTCTCTCAACAAGGAATAACACGTCATTGTTAGGGACAAGGACAAAAAAGACAAGGAAATGGCCTTGGACACTCAAAGGCTAGCGACACGGGTTAGTAACATAAATGACTTGAACTAAAGGCCCCCCAAAGTGGCATCACTAGTCATATGGGGGGTTGCTTTAGGATTAGTACATGACAAAACAAGGTGAGTGACAAAAAGGGGTTTTCAAAGGCTTACCTACAAACTTTAACAACCTAGGAAGTTAGCAAAAGCTTCCAAACTCAAGCTTGGAAGAATTAGTACCACACTCAATCAAAAGAAAAAGCAAGGGACCCACAAAGACCTTGCAAGCTCCAAAAACAACAATGGCCAAAAGTGCCCAAACAACACTGTTGCAAGGCTTGTGGCTAAAATGCCAGAATTTCCAACAGAAATTGGACCCAACGGATCCAATTACACAAAAATGGGGTGGTGAAAGAGAAGAAGGGGTGCCCTATTATACTCTTTCTCGAGCACCCACCTTCTTTCGTTCATTTAAGTTAACCTTATCTTCGTAAATTTTCATCCAAAACTCAAAGCTTTCATCCTATGTTGGCCCACTAAACTAACTTTTGCAAATTAACTCTGAATTGCAAACACTTAGCTTGAATTCTTGAGGTGCTTGTAAGAAGATATCTTGAGAGTTGCTACAAGAATATTTAACTCAAAAGATTGTTTCAATGCATAGGACAATCATCAACCATTGTATGATGCAACATCAAGTCCTAGTTTATTTATTACACAAAAAGTATGCAAAACTAACCCTACATTTTAACTAATGCTATATTGACAATTCACATGATTCTAGAAGTACTGGTATACTAACTCACCTCCCAAGAACATCATGATATAAAGAGTCCGTTGGGGCGGTTTAACTACCCAAGCCCATGGACCTAAGCTACTGAGAGCTACGTACCAAATGTTTCTACAGTTTACATAGAATATTTCATTTTAAACAAACTTTATAAGAGCAGAATTACTTTTTTACATAGAAATAAAGTGCATGCCGGTTATGCCTATTAAAATGGGTCCTCAGCAGGTGACAGTCTCTAAAAATTAAGCTTAGCTTTGGATATTAAAGGGCTAAAGACTACGCTCTCTCCCCTCTGATCCTTCTCGCAAGCTGAATATCCTTGGGCATGATGGTCACCCTCTTGGCATGGATGGCACACAAATTGGTGTCCTCGAAGAGCCCCACAAGGTATGCTTCCGCAGCTTCTTGGAGGGCAAGGACAGCATGGCTTTGAAAACGCAAGTCAGTCTGCAATAAATCAGCACGTCACATGTTAAGCTAGAAGATTCTCATGAACTTCAAAGCAACGTACCAACTGAAAGCATTCACAAAGCATCACACTCTGAAGCAAAATAGATAAACATTATAGATTTCAGAGCTGCAACCAGAAAACACCAACACATGGGAAAGTTTTCATTGCTCTTGTAAAGATGTCACCTTGAAATCTTGCGCAATTTCACGGACCAAACGCTGGAATGGCAGCTTCCGAATCAGCAGTTCGGTGCTCTTCTGGTACTTGCGAATCTCACTGCACATCAACCCAGTCTCGTAAGGAAGCCAATCAACTAAATAGGGATCCGTTGGAGATCAATCAATTTTAGGACTATTGTGCAGGCGCATGCATATGATCCATAAGACAGTTTCAGCTATCTATACACTATAATACTGTCGCTGGCTCTATTGACATCTAGGATAAAATGGACTTGACGTTATCACTGCTTTCATGGCCTTGCAAAACAGGTGAGAGCTTGAAAAAATCACAATATGTGGCTTGGAAGGCGGGTTGTGAACTGCTTATAATGCAGTTATTAGTTATGTATGTCATCCATCCAGAAAGGACCGAGGATTCATGGTTTAAATTTGACCGATTTGATCGATCATATTGTGTAAAAATATTGACTACGGATGCGGCAAAATTTTATATCACCAAAACAAGTAGAGAACACTGCATGCGTTGGTCAAAAGAAAGATTTCATTGGACTAAAGAACGTCCCCATATGACATACTCAAAGCTGCTCAAAATAATAAGGCCCCATTTCAGCCTCTTGTTCCTTAGGATAGTTATTTGTACTGAAGTAGGTCAAAGGTTCGTATAAATAATTGTACCAGGTTGCAAGCACTCACCGCAGAGCAACTGTTCCTGGGCGATACCGATGGGGTTTCTTTACTCCTCCAGTGGTGGGCGCTGACTTCCTGGCAGCCTGTCAATAGATGCAAACAGCACAAATATCAACACTATGTATGATCACTATGCCATTCTTGCACTGGATATTACGATAGTATCATGTACAGATCACAACATTGAACCGTGCGTGAGAACTCAATTTAGTAGCCATTAAACTCACCTTCGTTGCCAATTGCTTTCTTGGAGCCTTTCCTCCGGTTGATTTCCGAGCGGTCTGCTTGGTACGAGCCATTCTGTTACAGCAAAAAAGAAAATTGGTGTCACTATTTAAAGACGTATACTGAGATGAACATCCAAAAATCCAAAACGGAACACCTATGTCCTCCTAATTACAACATCGATTGCAAATAAACAATTACAGTTACAGTTTAGGGTTTGGGGCAAGAAACATGTGACCCTAAAATATACAAGATTTCAAACGAACAGACGCAACCACATAAAGTACGAAAGCAACTTTCACGAAAAATTGAGTAAAGTGTCTGCAATAGATACTTGGATGTCTGTAATCGAAAAGTGGTCGCATAAACCACTAAACTAATAAACCAATAAATTTCTATGAAATCAAGCATTCTGGAAATGAGAAAAAGTTGTAAGAACATGGTACACACCTTTCCGAAGGAGTTTGTGCTGATGTAGAAAAGTGATGATCGCAAACAAAACTTATGCAAAACACTCCTCTCCTGAAGAAACTGTGACTCTTATATCCTCAAAAAGAACTGAGAAGAAACGAAAGGGCAAAGGTGAAAGACAAAGGGTGGAGCCCGCCTTATATACCCTGGCCCTTGGATTACCCTCGAGACTAAGGTTAACATTGCTTGGCATCCACGGTTAGATTACCCACGAGAATGCTTGGGAAACGTGGGTAGTAAGCTACTAATCCCATTCGGGTAATCATTTGGTAGGCCAATATTACTAAACAAGCCCTAAATTGGTACATAATTGTGTTCACACTGACAACTATCCCAAACTCTGCCTTTCTGCAGGCACTTCATTCAGACAACAGGTGTCATGACGAGTATTTGTTAATCATGCCAAAATAGATGGGTAAATAGAAAAAGAAAAACGCAGTAGGACTATAAAATCAGTAGATAATATTACAAATAGTCTCAAATAAGTATGTCATTTAGCATGTCTACTGAGAACAAACACATGAATTTATAGACAACCGAAGATCCTTCCTGTAGCACCGTTTCATTGGTACCGTTATATTACAAGTGACAACTGCCCCCAGATGAACATGCTTTCGAATCTCCAAAAAAACTGATCAAACTGAAATAACAAAAACCATATCGCTCTAATTTGTTACATGCACCAGATAAATTTGCCTCCTCACTCTTCAGCCTGAAAGATTCCTAAGGACTACGGGATCCTTAAATGTTCTTCACGAAATGAATGGTCCCTAAAATCGTTAACCTATATTAATCTCTCTCTCCCTCTCTCTGTGGTACATCATATCTTCATTCCTTGGGTCATCCTGGCAAAGATGAGACAATCCGGTGTTCGCAAAGCTACAAAAATGAATCTACACTCAATCCTCTTTGAAATGACCTTCTCTAATTAAAACGATATTCTAGAAAATATCCCTCGTCACACAAGCATTAAGTGTAACACACTTGTCATAACTTCCGTCAATTTTGGGAGCCCATGCAGTCAGATCAAAGAGGTCAGAGTGTATTAACTACATCTATTGACTAGATGTAGTTACAATACTGCCGCCTGTACCTCTAGATGATGATGTAGAGGACGATGATGAAGGAACTTCATCAAGCAGGCGTTTTTTTTTCAGAATTTCCTTTCGCTTCTTGTCGCTATTGTCATTACTAACCTTGCCTTCCGGAAAGGAATCCTGCAATAAACCCTTCAATTCTGCAAAGTGACTCTTTTTCAAGAGTTGAGCCTCGATGTTCTCTTCGTCTACGAGCTCTAGGAGGTCGTCATCAAGCACATACTTGTCTATGACTGCCGAAAAGGACGGAAAATATCGACGTCCCATAAAAGCTGCAAAAAGTCCACACACCAATATGATTGAACAAGACGGCATTCATCTACAATGATTTTCAGATGTAACAACAAAATGCTAAATCTTTAAACCCTAAACTTGAACACACTTACTTCAATGCTAGAACACTCCAGACTCGGTAAATGCGAAGGCAGGAGAAAAAAGACCAGTAAGTAAGATGATGATATATCGACATAGAGAACGATAGAAGTATGAAGGTCACTGCACCCAATTGTGACCCCTTTTCTCAAACCGTCCCCTACAAATTCTTGCCTAAAATGTATTGCCTCTATTCATTGCCTCTATTCATGAGAGCCTAGGGGTTGCTGTTGGGTACACCTATTTTTTAGCATTTGAGAAATTCATAGTTTTTTCATTTAGAGTCCGAAAAATGCATAAGAAGAGAATCTAAAATCCCTCTTCTGACTTCCAACAAGATCCAACAAAATATTAGGTCATTGAATAATAAGAACAATGTTCAATTGCTTATTCGGACACAGTTACCTTAACCAAAAAGTATTAATGTTCAGGAAAGGTAACTTACTAGCTTTCCGTAGAGCGATACACCTCTGTTTCAGTGATTCCAAACGCCTTTCTTTCGATTCTTCTACGACAGCTACCCCCACCAACTCTGCCAACCTCTGTGAAGGCTCTTCGTTGAGATCTACGGAAGGTTTCCTCTTCCGGCTGCCGTTTCCTCGTCCCGAGGAGCTCATAAATGTAGCGTAAGAATCTAGATGAGCGCATACAATATCCGCTTCCTGAGGATAAAGCAACCTCGCCAATGACACTGCAAAATTAAAAGGGAAAATTTTGTCCACATCAAAGCAGGCCTAAAGAAGCCCAAATTCGGTCTCATGTTTGCTTATCAGATTTGAGTAAGTCATAAAAGGGACTTTTTTTTGTCTAATTTCTATTTTTTTGAACAGCACAACCAATGTTCTGTGTTGATTCTGATGATTGAAATTTTTGGCCCCATCTGAATTATACTTTTCACAATGTTATATACGGAGTATAAAATTGGCAATTATAGATGCAAGAACCCTAGTCTTTTCGGGATAAGAAATATGCATGAAACGCATAACTTCGTAAGTTGAGGGCTGAACAGGTCTTTCTACCTCGATTCTCTACGTAAGCAACACCGACATAATCTCCTTCTCAGTAGTTGGTTCAGTCAGCATCCATCCATATTCGTTAAGCAGATTTGAGTAGGTCATACAGGGACTTTCTTCCGTCTAAATCATTCGTTTTTTACCAACACGTCCAATGTTCTTTGCTGATTCTGCTGATTTGAAATTTTTGCCCTATCTGAATTATACTTTTCACAATATGATCAATCAAATTGGTCATTTTGAATCCACGAAGCCTAGTCTTTTAGGGATAAGAAACATGCACAATTACGGAAGTTAAGGGCTAAGCAGAATTTTTTACCTCGATTCTCTAGGTAAAGCAACGCCGCCATGAGCTCTTTCTCAGTGGTTGGTTCAGCCAGCATAGCTGCAGCACCCAAGGGCACTGATACCATGTCCTTCGCTGCCTGTTCCAGAACGTTGACACAGAGGCGTTCCTTTGGGAGCATCCCTTTATCCAGATTCAAGTTCTTCGTCAGCCGCCTCGAGATGTCAAGAGCTGTTTGATTATCCAAAGTGTAGTCCTTCAGATTTGCACCCTTTTCCAACAAATTGACAATGGAATGCGGCTCCCTCCTCCAAGCAGCCACATGCAAAACTGTCATACCCCTCTCATCACGGGCGTTTGTATCTGCACAAAAATTATTGATCCATTTCAGGTATACTATCTCACCAAAGCTAGAAGACTAGCATATTTACACAATTTCTTTTTAAAATGTCTACAGTCTCTGAGTTTATAGATCATCAATTCTCAACAGGCATAGTAAGAAACGCATCATGAAACTGTCAAAGAATTTTCCATCACCTTTATGCCATCCATTCCTTACCTGCAAGGTCGAGGTCTAGCAAGTGAGCCAAAGTTCTAGGGTGACAGTACGCAGCCGCATAATGAAGTGCGTGCGCTCCATTTAAACTCAGCTTTTTCTCGTCTAGCAGCAACTGCACCAGCTCTACATCATCCGAATCTAGAGCCCTGTTCACAAAAATAAATTTTCCTCAGTACGAAGCACTCGGAAGTGCAAAGAAGGTAAGCAAAGAATCACGACAAACACTCATCCTTCCATTTCTGAACCTTGCAGAAAAATCTTATGCATTAGCTTCAGCAAAAGAGTTTTCGAATGGTCCCAATGCTAAAAAGGTTCTACCCACATCACAGTTGACAGTATGAAAAGCAGAAGGCTCTGAAAATAAATTAAGAACCTCGCAGATTCCTAAAACCACGATAGAGCTGCTCGATCACATCTTTGGAGCGGCTAGATTGGTCATATCACAGCAGATTCCATGTAAACTAGAAGCACCGCGTAGTAACAGACCTAAATATCCAACAAATTTTACCCAATCTAAATACAGAAGAAGCTCTTTCCTATGATTCACGGGGAGGTCTCCCAATGGTTAGAGTGATTAAACTTACGTAATTCAGACTCTATATGATCATTGTGACCATACGGAGACGTCTCACGAATCATAGGAAAGATATTCGTTATGATGATGTTTAGAAGTCTAAGTTTGCAGAAAAAACATTTTATAGTATGAACCAATGACAAAACATATTGCCTGTGCATTCTTTTGCACTGCTTCTCTTGCGCCGGCGTCAGGTGAGACCCGTCAAGACCCAAGTCCTTTCGCATCTTTCTCACTTGCTCCAGAGCTGCTCCCGAAAACTCCCTCTCCAGGATGAGATTACCAATCGAGGAAGAGGCTAATGCGGTTAAACATGCCAATTGCAATTGAGAGCACTCGGTGGTTGAGACTGAATGATGCACATGCAGGACGTCGTCTACTTGAAACGTCCCCATGGAACCAATCAGATGCTCCTGCAAAACCCAGCAACTCAGAGCCAGTTTGAAGCCCCACTTCCATGCACATAGAGTATCGTGGAACCAATTTTTGAGCTGAACAACAATGCTATGCCAACCTTCAACAGATCATTCTCAAGGTGAGATAGATCCCCCATTTCAACTCGGCTCATTACAATTCTCCCAAGTACAATCGAAATCATGACGGGAAGTTATCTAAATGAAAGCCTTAAAAAATCGATTTGGATGTAGCCTTCCGAAGCAACTCCAGATAGGAAGAAATCTTTTTAAACCTAACCTAGTCCACGGTTTTGGTAACGACACCAGGGGGACTTCGAAAATTCGTAGCTAACTCCATACAGCTCCCAAAATTACAAAACAACTAGAGTGCAGCTCCAAGTTCTCTTAATCTTTCACATAAAAATTACAAAAGCCATTTTCCCTCTGGCACTTCAGTGGTTTAAGGAGAAACACCTAATGGCCTGTGACTGACGACGTGGTTTGTGACCCCTGAAGACTGCCATACCTGAACTAGATTCTTCAAATCTGGTAATTCAAACGCCACAGACGCGCAGAGAATCTCCAAAACATAGTCAATACTCGGCCGACACGTCAAATGAGCACAGCTCAAGTGATAGCACTCCACAATTGCAGGCCAGGGCTCCATTTTGCCACCATAAACATACCCCATCACCGCCATGAAAGCTTCAAACCCTACTTTCCCCTCCTTCACAACGGAACTCAGCTCCAACTCTCGATTCTTCCCATTCAATTCAATCTCTGCAAACACCTTCCGGAAACCAGGGCATCTAGCGGCCAGAATGCACCGATGCACCAACACTCTCTTGCCATCGACAATAACAGTAAGGTCGCTGAAGCTCTCATCAGGGATGCTTATCAAACTCCCAATTTCGGAGCAAAGCCTCTGAAACGAATCGGGTGGAAGCCCTCCACCACCCCCAGTGCTGTTGCTACCCTCTGAGAGGGGCGTCTCCTGACCATGACAGAGGCTCACCATGGCTGCAAAAGCTCCAACATTCAGATGGAAGTGAAAAGCTCCAGATTTCGATTAAAATAGACCAACCCAAAGGTTCGAAATCTAATCCACCAAACCATCAAACCATCCCAGCATGAAAATGGGTTGATTTGAATTCAGAAGCTTGCGATGTGCGCGACTACTGTGTCAAAGTTTACCCCAGAAGTGCACGCGCAAGGAGAAGCACACATGGTGAAAGAGTTGGGGTCACTACACTACTGGGGGCTTGAAGACCTCAAAACACAGCCAGCAGTTGGTGCAAGGAAAGAGCTAGCGAAGCCGCCATCCACCACAAGCTCCTCTTCTACCGACCAGCACTGACCGGCAGGATTGAACAAGGTCAAAATTGAGAGATTCTAAAAGGTTTCGGCCGCCGTTGGTCCAAATGGAGGTTCGCTTCTCCCCGTGCGTACTGGGGACGTGTGGCAGGGTGTGCAGGGGTTGTGAACTTGTGATTGGCCTTGGAATTCCAAAGCCTACTCCTCGCCCAATGTAGGGGCAGCTTTTGCAATGCAAAGCAATGTGCACATGTCAGTTTCTCATAGTTCACACCCTAAAGGACATCACCACCCACCCAGCTTGAAAAAAAGAGCCTGAAAAGAGAATGATAAAGAGTTTTAGGAATGTTCCGGGTGATCATCCACCAACAAGGCAAATGTTTTTTTCCAACCATCAACCAAACTTGAAAAATCAGCCCTATTTTTAGGTCTGGGGTGCATACTCGCCTTGCAAACTACACAAAAGAGTGAAATTAGGTTGCCCCACACTAATTTCTTGACATTTGACACTATTTAAATATTTTCAGTTATTGTGCAAGAATGCACTACTTTTGAATTAGATATTGTTGTAATTGGGACTTATGAACCTCCATGTGTACAAATGAAAATATTTTTAGAAATATTTGTTGACTTTGATGGCTTGAAAAGTAACTTTCTTGTTGTTAGGCAACCTAATTGCAAAGGCAACCTAATTTCACTATTTTGTGTAGATGACTTTGAATCAAGTCATCTACATTAAATAGTGAAATCAAGTTGCCTCACACTAATTTCTCGACATTTCACACTATATAAAATTTTGTTGTAACTGTAGAAGAATGCACTACTTTGAAATTAGGTATTGTTGTAATTGGGACTCATGAACTTCCATGTGTACAAATGAAAATATTTGTAGAAATATTTGTTGACTTTGATGATTTGTAAAGTAACTTTCTTGGGTAAGGCAATCAAATTGCGAAGGCAACATAACTTCATTATTTAGTGCACTTTGCATGGCACTTGGGCATGCATTAAGGTTGTAATTCCATTCTCTATCCAACAAAGATGCTAGAGAGGGCAAAAAATTAGCAACTTGTGGGTTGTCAATTTTAATTTGAGTTTAGGGTTAGGGTTTAGGATTTAGGGTCTAGGGTTCTCATGGCAACAACCAAAAAATAATGAAGATTGTCATTTTGACAATTACAATATTTATAAGTTGACCTTTGTAAGTACTAGTACTCGCATATGCCTTAACCCCTAATGTCCTAAGAGTCCCCTTCAAGGACTTAAAAAGTTTGGGCACATACCTATGATCTCATTTTTGGCAAGATTTTTTGAAAAACTTTTTCAAAATAGGAAAATTAGTGAGCTCTCTATAAATAAAATATTTTATTTCAATCAATGCCCAAAAGCAAAAGCTATACCCCCCAAACAACGAAGTAGATAAAAGCAAACAAAAAAATAAAAATAAAAATAAACAAATACCGAAATGAAATAAATTTTTCATTTGATTTTTTATAGATTTTATTTTTGTCTATGTAGAAAGATTCAATTAGTTCCAGTTGGATAAGTGATGTGGAAATTATAAAGCTTCTTGTTTTGTAGACAATCTTGCAAAAATTTTGAAAAAATAATGTATTGAATCCATTTATGAACTCAATTATAAAAAAATCTAAAAACAATGCACATGGTTTAGTTGCTTTCTAGAACAATCTCACCATTGGAATAATTGTGTTTCAATTCCACCTTAAAACTATCAACAATTTAGTTTTCTTTCTATCTCATACCAATTTTGACTAAATAGTTTTTTAAAGAGTGAAAATAATTGTGGGAGGGGGTGAATTTTTTTTCTTGAACTCTCAATTCTATTCTTCAACCTCTAAAATCTCAATTCACAATCTATAGTACAAAAAAATTGAGTTAAGAGGATTCAAAGCCTTATAGTTTAATCAAACTAGGAACAAAAAAAATTCATTTTCTTCACTTTCAACACTTACATCTTGTGATCAATATGGTCAAAGTTTCTTAAATTTCTTCTAGACATTCTCATACTAGTTTTGTGCAAGATCCGAGAACTGTATATGCAAAATAAAGTGTTTCATTTTTTTGTTTTTTACATTGAAAATGGCAATTTGAGTGTTTTTTGATGAAAAAATGGCCTTGGGACTTAGGGGTTAACCGTGAAAGGATGAGACCAATCATTGAGGTTATGGCCAACAATGATCTCATTTTTGGACCTATAATTAGTTGCATTCTACATTTCCATAATAATCTAGAAAATCATCCATGATCCATTCTTTGGTTGCAACATCATTACAAGGTTAATTAGTGTAGTAGGATTTAAAAGTATTCTACACCACGAGGTTATTTAGTCCCATTTGCTTCCATGACAATCCAATAATTCTCTATAGAAATGCTCAATTATTGCTTTGGACTCTTATGGAACATTTTAGTAAACCTTGATTGGATCTTTTGAATGCCCATGGATTGAAATTGGAGCCTTGAGGTTTTGAGGCACTACAAGAAAATGGGGTGTTTTAACCCCTCACCGCCGAAGGCCCAAACAACTCCAAAAACAACATTCCTTTTGAAATATTACAAATATAAATTTTAATAATTTATAGAGATCTCAACCATACGATCTTGTAGTGCACTTGTTGTAGATGGCTTGTAACAAATTTGGTGTCATTTGACCGCATAGATTGCAAGATTATAATGTTTTAGTGTTGGAAAAGGATGCTCAAATTTTCCCAAAAACACATTTGGAGGCAAAATTCGGTTTCTAAATCTACTCAAATGAAGAAAATTTAAACTAATAAGTGATTCAAAATCAGCATTCAAACACATTGATGAAAAAAAATATCATTTAATTGACACATTGTGTCTACAAAATGGCTTTGAAATGTCAAAAAACAGCAAGAAAAGTTGCTAAAAACACATCAAAAACTGAACCTCCTCTTACTAAAATGCTTGTCAGTCACTCATAACTTCTTAGATGGATATGAAATCTTGTAAACACAAACTAGACAAGTATGCACAACTTTTCCAAAAAAAATTATTGTATGAAGAAGAAACAAGCCGCCGAAGTTCACTCTAATTCAAAAATGTCAGGATTTTGAACTTTGAATTGCTTCCTAACATTCAAAACAACTTGGATTGGCATGAAAATTCAACCACAGTAACTAGACTTCAAAGAAAACACAACCCAATAAATTTTATTGAAAACGAACATTGTATGAAGGAGATACAAGCCCCTGAAGTTGTAGCCATCAAATGCAATTTGGTGAACTACAATTGAACTTGTGAACTTCGATTGGCTTCCATATATTCAGTACATATTGGATTGATCTGAAAATTTTACCACACAAACTAGAAGAGAGAGCGCAACTTTTCCAACCAGTTTTATTGGATTCGGACATCTGATGCAAAAGTTACAGGACTTTGAATTTGACTTGAGGACACTTTTCATCTCCTTCGGCGGTGAGGGGTTAAGTACATTCCTAGTAGTATAGTCTTATAAGTGTTGACCTTTTAGGAGATTTTCAGTAAAATTTTACTAAAAATCTCCTAAAAGGTCAACACTTGTAGGACTATACTACTAGGAATGTATTTAAAACACCCCATTCTCTTATAGTGAGGATATGGTCCAATTTCATACATTGGTTTTGAAAATGCACCAAGCTTGGATAATCTATTCTTCAAATATTGACTATATTGGGTGGTATCCTCACATGATAAAATTGAAGCAAGTTGTTCTAAAAATCTAAACTAGCACAACTTCTTGTGAGAGATGCCTTTAGCTCAAAATCATATTAACCCCTAAAAGACCAAACGGCGTTTTTTGGCAACATAGCAATTTTGGGCAACTCACTATGAATAGAATTTTTAATTTTTTTCTTTGAAATTTTCATACAACATGTGCCTGAGGAGTAGCTTTAAGACCCAAAAATTTTCATAACTTTTGAATACATGGTTAAAAAGTTATTATATAAAATGTTGTTTTCATTGCTCAGCAAGCAGCCTGAGGAGCAAAAGAAACTTCTTTAAAAATCACTTTTTTTTAAAATAAAAATTTGAAATTTATTTTCCTGATTTTATATTCATGGAAAGCTTTGAATCATTCCATTTTGATTTATGAGATGAAAGTTATGAAGAGTTTTAGTTGTGAGCAGTTTGTAGGTAGTAGTGGAATTTCTATTCTAAAATAAACTTTGAAGACCGTTATTTAACTCAATTTTTATTATTTTTGGAAAAAAATAAAAACTTAAGGTGTAGATTGTTTATTACAACAATTTCACCATTGGGATTGGCATTTTTCAATTCCATAAATAAATTGTTAACAATTTAGTATTTTGAATCATTCTCTACTTTCAACTTACTAATTTTTTCCTATATGTTGTACAATTCTAAATGATCTAAAAGTTCTTAAGCATGTGGAAAACTTGCCTTGAAGAACGAATCCAAAGAGTAACAACCATTTTGGACATTTTTTCATAATGATCTAACCTTGTGAAGTGCAGCTGCCCAGTTTTTTGCAAGGCCAAAAAATGGCTTTTGGTCAATTTAAACACTAATATCTTGCAATCTACACGGTGGAAATTTCTGAAATTTTTTCCACATATTCTCAAACCAGTATACTACAAGATCTTACAGTCACATGTGTTCAAAAATGTATTTTTTTCTAAAATTTGGTACTTGTACTAGAAATGATAATTTTGGAGCATTTGTAGTGAAAACATAGTCAAATACATTTAGGGGTTAAATCATCATTGTAGAGTAGTTTGAATCTTGAAACTCTAGGGACCCAAATGAGAATTGACTTGGTGAATTTTGCAATTGATTCCATAAATTGTGCAATGAAGAAGTGAAGCTCAAGTGCTATGGTATGAAATCCAAAGCATTTAAGAATGATTTGTATTGATTACTTATTGCTAGCTTTGCACTTCATGTAGAATGACAAATTGGCATACCTCATACTTTATCATTTTATTTTAGATTATCATATTTTATAATTTATTTATTTTTAATTGGAAATGGAAATGAAATCATGATGTTTTTAAAAAACATAAGTATAACAACCAAACAGTTTGGAAGTTGGTATTTACGACAACCAAAACTTAGAGGAAGTTGCCATAGATATTTTGGAGGAAGTTATCAAATATTTTCCCTCATGCTAGACTTGCAACTGAATTGGAGTCATAGTCTCTAAGAGCTTGTGTTCACAAACATGGCTAAATTTAACCCTATAAAATCATTGCGAACATTCAATATCTATAGATGATAGAGAATCCTTCTATAAAAGACAAAAGTAAAAATGTTCATCTCTAAAAAGTGGAGGATAGTCTTACATAGTAGTTTGATCTCCAATGAGTGGTTTTGGGTTTTTTTAAGCAAATGATTCATGTGGTACCAAAATGGATGATTTCCACAATAACCAACCTAGCATTCCAAGGTTAAGAAAACTTATACCAGAAGAATTTTGTAGCTCTACACACAAACACCGCAAGTGGTGGAAATTTTGAAATTTTAGCCCATTTAGCAGAGTTTTGAGTAACTTGAGACCCTTATGAAAAATCCATTTGGGATCACAGGTGAAAGAAAGACGATGGAGCCTTGCAAACCAATGAATGATCCCCAATTTGATTTTCATAAGGTGCTCAAGTTGCTCAAAACTCTGCTAAGATATGTGCTAACCTAAAAGTGACACTCTCCTAATTGCAACACTTCTCCATAGCAGTTCAAGATTTCAAGCTTGAAATCTAGGATAACTATAAATAGGTGTCACAATTAGGAGAGTGTTGTTTTCAGGTGTACATACCTTAAGTGGGCTAAGGTGGACCTGCCCAATTCCGTTTGCATCCTAATTCCGTCACTCTATAATTGGTCCCAATTCTGTCCGTTTAAGCATCTAAATCTGTCCAGAAATTAGTCAAATCTGCTCCAAATTCTGACAAAATCAGAGAATTAATGTCATTTAGGGTATCATGTCACTCCTTTATTGGTCAGTTTCCAAATGCCAATAGATACATGAAATGGCGGTTTTAGGTTGTTTCTAGGACATTTATGACTCTAGTCTACAAACACTTTTGTCATTTTAGGGCAGACCACTTCGGAAATTCATAGAAATTATAATTTTGATTAGAAAATTATAATTCCACTTAGGTTCGACTCATGAAACAAGCACACATGTATGGAAAATATTTGACTTTCTTGGAAATGGCCCCAACATAGCCAGATTGCAAATCAAGGTGGTAATAGGCTTATCTACCTTAAGTAGCAATTTAGTTTTCCCACTAGTTGCAGTGTTCACATGTTTTGAACTGAGCTAGAATTCAAAACTCTTTTGTTTCTGTAGAAGTTTTGATCATTTTATTAACTTATTATTTAGCCATGTGTGAGAACACTTGGCTGCTTGCAAAGTCTATCAACAAAGGCTCTAGGTGTCCACATTCGAAGTTTTGAGCCTTTCCACATCGACGTGCTCCACAAGGGAATTGGGTCATTGGACGGGTCGCATCTATAGTATTGCAACAAGCCTAATGTGGCGACCATTTTGCCAAATAATGCTACTTGGTCCTTTAGGGATAAATAAAGTTTTTGAAGGAAAATAGTGTGATTTATTATATATTTTCTTAGTATTAGAAAATTTATTACTAGGAAAAAACATTGATAACTTATTGTTGAATCTTATGCCTTTTTCACAAATAAATTGAAATTGAAATTTCGACAATATATAAAAATTTCCAAATGTTAAGAATAAAAAGTATATTTTGGATGATATTTTAAAGTTAAATCTTTAAAATTGATTTGAAATAAATCTAAGAAAGTTTTTTTTCAAATTGATTTGTATGGATATTTTCTCCTCTTGATGCTTAATATGTTTTCTTTTATGAAAATTTAAAAAATTATACTCCATGAGTAGAACTTATATATTATAATACATTTGTATTGGATCTTTGTATTTATAAATTATTAAGAAGAAACAAATACAAGATAGAAGGAAAAACTACATTGTTTGTAGCTTAAAAAAATTGAAACATATCAATCCTAATGGTGAGATTGTTTAATAAAGCAATTTAAACTTTATGAACCTTTTTTGTAAATTGCAAAAATGGAATTCAAAAATGGATCCAAGAAGCTATTTTCTTATAAAGAAGCTTTGATCACTAGAAGAAAACATTGTTGGTTTCAACAAAATCTAGGTGACACAAAATGCAGTTTCTTGCCAAAAAACATAGTTTCTGCATTGACCTAAATGTAGTTTTCAAAAAACTATGTTTAGGCCAACACAAAAACTATGTTTTTTGGCAAGAAACTGCATTTTGTGTCACCTAGATTTTGTTGAAACCAACAATGTTTTCTTCTAGTGGATTGACCTTGGCAATTTTGATTGAATCTTTATAATTTTCACATAGCCAATCCAAATGGAATCAATCAAAGTTTACTTACCCCACCTAAGGTGCAAATTTGTTTTTTGATCGCCTTTTTCTACAAGGATTGGGCCTAAAATTCAAATTAAAAAAAGACAATTTGATTAGATTGCATATACTTATTCCTTGTTATCATTCCATAGAAACAAAAATTGAGATAAGAATTCGATGCAATCTACAATAAGAAGCAAACTAGGTATACAATGGATGCATGACTTCTACAATATTGTATTCCCATATTTTTACATTTGAATTGTGATTGGACAACAAATTTTTTGTGATCAATATTTATTGTTTGTCCCAAGTCACCCAAGTAATACTATGTAGTCCATTATACCATTGCATAATATTGTACTATTGCATGATATACGTAGAAACCATTCACTTTCTTCATAGTCTTCATAGATATTTTACATTCAATCAGAAGCTTCTAAGGCACAATAAAGAACCCTATTAGACAATGACAATGGTTTCTTTTAGATCTTATACTAGAATGTATTTTAGAAATAAATAAGCCACCAATGATCTAAACTTGGTCTATTTAAAATAGATATAGCAAAATTTTGTACTTTGAACATATATAATAAGAAATTCAACATTGATATAATGCCATATTGATCACTTCATAGTTTTAGCCAATCATTCCCAATTTGAAATAATAAGAAAATTAAATATATGATAAGTAAATTTTGAAATCAATTCTACCTCAATCGATTTGACAATAAAACTATTTTCAAGTTTGATGAATAAGGTTGGGACACCCAAATGCACAAGATGTCTAAAAGTACCATGTAATGAGATACTCATACTATGAACATATTTTGGATCAATGCATACCCATCTTTGAAGGAGCGGTTTTACAACATTTATCAAAAAAACTTCGACTCTTTATAACTTTTACATTTGGTATCTAAATGAAACTTTCTTTGGTACATTGAAATCTCCTCTCCTTTGCCAATTAGAAAATATAAAATATCACCATTCTAATAATAGAAACAATTCACACTAGAAAAAGTGATATTTTGGAGTGTTCACAATCATACATTAAAAACTTTGCTTTTGATGAGTTTGGTATGTGTTTTTGACTTGTATTTTCTTTGAGCTTCTTCTACTTTCAATTGATGTTGAGTTCACTTTAACCTTAGAATGCACAACTGGTCACCCTAGAAATCAACCTTTTTAGTACCCATACAAATCACTTGCTTAAACAAAATCCAAAAGCACTTATTAGAGATCAAACCACTGTACAAGACCTCTTGTTTTCATACAAAATTCCAAAGATGGGATTCCCTCTCATCCATCAAACACTTCATATCCCCAACGACATTGCAATGTTACTGTGATGAGCAATTTAGAGCATCGCCACCAATCTTTCACCATGCCTCAACAACGACACTCCAAGCTTGTTACACCTCTCCCTCCAAAGAAGTCTCTACACTAGCACCTTGTCTCGTTAAAAGTTGTGCCATTCCTCTTGTCACTCTCACATTTGCTTTGGTAACAAAGAACATTTGTAGTAGGTAGTTTTACACACACGCCAAATTGGTCAACTTTGACTATGGCCTTAGTGGAAGACGTGGAGGCTAGTGAAAGGTGTGAGAAGAAAAAGAAAAACTTTTGCGAGGACTTTAAGGTGTGGTTGGTGCGAAGCATCAAAGCATCGAAGCATCGATCAGGTCTTGAGTTCACCGCCACATCTCATCTCAAGAGGTGGCACGTGCGCTTCACCAAAGTTGCGCATAAGCGCACTGCAATGAATTGAATTGCCGAGAAGGAAATTAGAATGAGTTGGTAGCCTGTTCTACTAGGCCCGGAAGAATCTATCTGGGCAGGACTGCAGCGGAGGAAGCTCTGACACTCCTTTTGTATTGTTAGGATTTCGTCTCTGGATCACGAGGATGATGAAAAAATATACGCTGTCAATCCTCCGAAAGGCTTAAGTTACGCCAGGTGTGGGTTTCAACTTCGAAGAAGAACTGAATGAGTGATCCATGTTAACCCTTAAAAGTCGAAGTGGACGTTTTGTGTCTGATGAATGACAAAGAGCCTCTCTATGTAGGACAGAACTACAACTATTTATCCTTGGAAAATTGTGTGGAAAGGGGAGATCTTCTAGAATACTTTGACCTCCAATGAGTATTTTTTATTTTTTTAACTGTAGATGATGTCACACGCTTCCAAAAGGGTTGATTTTCGCGGTCACCTGTTTGTCCTTTAACCCCCAAAATGCTCCGATGTCCATTTTTTGGACGATGAACATATTGAATCTCTAGTTTCATCTTCCTAACTACTTGGATGAAAGTTATTCTAATTTGTGGACATACATTATCAAGTTGTTGTCCTATCTAAGGGTTGGATTTGGTGTTACTAGAGTACATATTTTTCTAAAATTACCAATGTGTAAGTATGTCAAGTGGTCAAATTGCATTGACTCCAATTCAAAATTGGATTTACCAAAATGAGGTCATAGATAGGAAGAACACAAAAATTTCAAAAAATCACCACGTGGAGAGAACCTCGTTTCAAATCCATTCCAACAAATTTTACTCAAAAAATGATACTCAAAAAATGTACAAAAATGTGGAGTAATATTTTGCTTGTAATCGAATTTTGAAGGAATTTTGGAATTTCTCTTTCAAAATTTATAGAAAAAAATTGGCGATAGCATTGGTGAATCTAACTGTATAGATGGAATCTACAAATAAAAATGTGCAACTTTTATTTCTATCCCAATACCAAAATATTCTTCAAAATAGCACTTTATAATAATTTTCACAAATCGTCAATTTGGAGATGAATCTAGATGTTTAGAGGTTAAGGGTTAAGTTATTATTGGTTTTGATGTCGTTGCTATGACGAGAATTGGAAGGTTGAATGCTACTTGCAGCCTGGTAGACTACTATTCCCTATTGCAAGTAATTGAGTAGTTATTGGAATGTAATTAACTTAACTACCTCTGAGCACCCCAATGCCTCAAAAATCTAGCCTCTTAAAAATGAAAGGTTACCCTATTTGACTATTATAATCTTTTCAACGATAATGGAAATCATTTGTCCTTTCTCCCACACGCTTCAGGCTTGTCTCCACTACCTATCGATATGGTCAATTTTTGTGGATCTTGTTTTGAATGATATTTTGATTGGAATGAATTCAAAAAGGTTTGGATTTTGATAAATATGCTCTGGGTGCTTAGGGGTTAATTACTGGGTTTGGAGTTTTCGATTCTTATATGAGACTTTGGACCCACAATGATCAATGAGAATCTAAATAACTTACCTTCCAAGCACTGGATTCTGATATCTTGAAGATGGCAATCCATTTTTGATCATCTCCCATTATGGTAGTATAGGCTGCTTTGCTTTAGCCCTTAGGTAGAAAAAAATAGTGATCAATGATGATGTAAGTCTCAATGCAATTTTGGCACATTATGATTGTCTATAGGGGTCTCAATATTGCAACCAACCCTTGTTAGATTTTGTTCAAAGCCCATAATTGGAAATAGGAAGGTCTCTAGTATCAATATAAATAAGATAGAATCTTGAGCTAAAAAATTCAAGAAAATTATGTTTTGAGGAAAAAAAATTTGGAATATTTTAGAATCCTTCCAAACTCTATGGTAGAACTACCCATTACCAACCAATTAAGCATTATGTGCATGATGTGGAGTAGTCAAAGGCAATGATAATGTTTTGCCCTATAGAGAGATAGAAATGATGGGCGTTGTCAAATTTTCATAATTTTTTTCCTTAAACTCAAATTGTTATGAATTTTAAAAGCCAAAATTTGACTTGCACCCATTCCAAACACATAGATTCTTCCACACATAGATTGCTCATCTAAAGACTAATTTGGCTCTCGAAACGAAGC
Source organism: Straminergon stramineum (assembly GCA_963920665.1). Lineage (NCBI taxonomy): Eukaryota > Viridiplantae > Streptophyta > Bryopsida > Hypnales > Calliergonaceae > Straminergon > Straminergon stramineum. Next base: position 20,229,075 of record OY987263.1, on the reverse strand, counting down.
ACATGTGTCATAATAGTGATGGCTAAAAGATGGTTGGAAACCAAGAAATTAATGGTTAGTTACTAGTCATCTCTCTAAAGAATTTTCCATTACCTATGTATTGTCTATGGAACTTGGTTGGTAATGGGTGGTTCTACCAAATTTTTGCAGTCAAGAAATCTGCACAACATATATATGTAATTCCTTAAGCGGTTGGAAATCATGGGTCGGCTATTCTAGTACAATGTGGTGTCAAACCCTCAAGGCCTAAGGAGCTTGTTTTGGGCAAGGTTTTGGGCCTCTCACTTGTTCATTAGGTCAAAGTTATAACTTCATTTCCCTACATTCTAAGAAGTATACTGAAGTGAATTTGATACTATGATGTTCATACTAAACACAGAAGTTCAAAAGCACAATTAACATCATGTAATAAGCTTGATGTACAATGCATATTGTCAATTTAAGTTCAAACTTGTAAAAAAGTACAAAAACTGCTTGGGCCTTCAGTGGTTTAACTCGTTGTGTGAGTGGTGATCAATTACTGATTTTTTGTGATTGGAGTGTTGGTAGTTAGTGTTTCCGACCTAGATCTCCGGTTTGAAGTGACCAATCTTGGCTACGAGTGAGCAGTTTGGGAGCCACTGCAAAGCTTTAAGGTAGGAGGTCAATAAAGTGCTCATCTAAGAGCTAAAACCGGAATTTGTGGAGATAAAAATTCTTGAAATATTTTTTAGTAAATTTTCCTCAAAAGACAAATGGAATTGGCATCTAAGGTAGGAACATCCATAACCGTCAATTTAAGCAATTCAGCATAGTTGGAGTCAAATTTTTCTACAAAAAATATTTTTTCAGTATTAGCAATTGAAAATCATGAATTTTCAAAAAAAAATTAGAATTTTTGGATAAAGCATCTAATTTCTATGAATTTTCAAATTAGAACTCCCTAGGACACCCATAGCCACACTCTACAAAATCTGCCTTGATTCTAGCACCAAAATCTGAAAAATCAGAGCCCACCAACCACAATTATGTATGGAGATGGTTTCAAGGAACTTTGAAGATGGTTTCAAGGTACATTGGGGAACAATTTGAGGGAACTCTACTCTCAACTATGGGTACACTCATGGTTATGGGTGCTCCTACCTTAATCCAAGTTGTTTTATATTTTTTGGAGTTTTGTAGAATTAGTTTTGAATTTTTGAAGTTGAAATGGCATAGGGCTCTAAAATCGCCCACCTCCTCAAATGTACACTATTTGTACAGCATTGGTACAATGAAAAAGTAGCATGTTCCTTACCTTGCATGAAAACAGCCTCTCCTCCTAACAAAACCCCTTGCAGTGTGTTTCTGAACACGCTTGTTTCAAAAGAAAAAGAAAAAGTAGCATGCTCAATTATTGTACATTTACAAAGGTGGGCAATTTTAGAGCCTGTGCACTTTTAGAACCTCCTACCTTAAGTTTGATACAACATTGAGAATTGCTCTTTGAGCACTCAAATATTCACTAAATATTCTAAACTCTTAGAACCCTAAAGTTCTGACATTGAAGTGTAGAGGCCCAAAACTAGTTTAAAATACTTGTCCCCAAAGCAAGGCTAAAATCTTCATCAATATTTATTTTTCAATGAATTCAATTGTAGGATCCTTTGGTTGACATGACTTTCACAAGTATATCCTCTCCAAATTTGAGAGTGAATATCCCAATCAACCAATTGCAAGTTCAATGTGCCTAAACTTCAAAATGTAGGTTTTTCTAACCCTTCCAAAAGGTAAAATTTTGTCTTTCAACATTCAAAGAACAAGAAACATATGTCCCATAACTTTTGCGTTTTAGTCAATATGTTGAAAAATGGGTAGAGAATATATGGAGAAAAGCACAACCAAAAAACTTTCATATTCATCTTCAAAAACAATTTAAAGTGGAAGGTAGTACTAAAGGAAAGGAAAACCTAAACAACTAAATAAATGCAGTGACTCTCAATTTATTTTTCAAATTTTCTACAAATTTTTGGGAATTGTTAGAGTAAATTATAAAAATCGTAAATATTTAGAATCATATTTTAGTCAATAATATTTCAGACATTGAAATTACAAAATTTATAAAATTCTTACCAAGCTTTCTAAAAGAATTCTCATTCTACATATTAACCCCTGAGCGTCACAGAGGAAACTACATAAGTGAGGAGCTTTTTTAGTTGGATCTACAAAATCTAGAATAATTTGAGAACTACTCGGTTGCTGAAGTTTCTACCATTGAGATTTGAAGCCAAGTTACTGATGAGTACAAATTTGCAATTTATAAGAAAATCCACCCTGCAGATTTCAAGATTATAATATTTGATGAACCTGCTATTCAACAAATCCTGTTTTCTAAGAGTCCAAAAAACATCTGCTCTAACACACAGGGGTTAAAGGATCTTGGAAAAATGGACTTGCATTAAAAGTATTTTTTAACTAATAAATTTGATCAAATTCTAAAAAATCCTAAAAATATTTATATTTTATTTTATGAAATTGTGTTACTTTTATCAAAATATGTCCAAATTTTGTTTAAAATCTCTAATTCTTCAAGTATCTATTGCAATTTTTGTAAATGTATGAAACATTTTGAAAGCCATTGTTGTAAGCCATTGTTGTTCTTTAGTAGATTGGGTTTTCCTTTCCTTGAATATCATCTTCCACTTCAAATTGTTTTTACAAATGAATAAGAAAGATTTTTGGTTGATTTTTTTTGCATATTTCAACCTATTTTCCAATATATTGACTAAAATGCACAAATTATGGGATATTTGTTTTTTTTCCTTAAAATCCAAAAGGTTGAAGGTGTCAAATATTATGGTGTAAAAAATCTAAGTTCTATCCAAATCTTCATGCATCATTAAGGATTAACCTTCAATCCTAGAACCTTAGGTTGATCACTATGGAAGACAATCATCTTTTTTGGTAAAGAAACATATCAATCATTTGCTGGAAAAAACCAAGAAGATTCATTGGAGGACAAACTATTGTATAATAGACTTCCCTTTTTCACCTAAAACTTCAAAGATGAACATCTACACTTATGCCTTACATAGAAGGATTTTTTGTCATCCATCAAACACATTTAGTTAAAAGACATGTTATGTATGCCCCTCATAATACTTGTTAGTTTTCTTTAGTGAAATGTATATTCCAAAACTTTGATATTTTTCTCATGTAGTAATATATATCTAAAATTTATCTTAATTATTTTTTATAATTGCAAAACATTAATATGAATTATATATAATTAAAAAATGTTTTCCTTAAAGATATTATAGTAACTACAAAATTGCTTGAAATCGTATAAAATTTTCAACAAAAAAAGAGATCATTGAGACCAACAATTTTGGTGTAAAATTTAAAAAAAACAATAGAAGTTGTGCTGGTTGTTGAAAATTGAAGAAACATTCTTTTCTAGTCCAAGACTTATTCCCTTGGATTGATGTACTTCTTCCCTTTCAATGAAATTGGTCCATTTGTTTCAAAAAACAAAACAAATGACATCATGGTGTAATTGATGTACTATAAGTGTAGGACAAGGTCATCACCTAAAGTTGAATACTTATTTTTTCCCAAAAGATAAGGTTCAACAGACACTAGAAGTAGAATTTTTTTGCCAACATTTTCTCCATACAATTTTTTGGTTTAAAAAATAATAATTTCCCTAAAATTTTGGCATTTATTTTTAGAATTATTTTTTGCCAACCCAACCCTACAACTACAATACTCATTGAACTCACATCAAAAGAAATTAGATAGAAAAAACTAAAAGTGGTGTATTTTAAGCTTTCTAGATGCTACCTTCAAAGTATCACAAAAACTACAATTTTAACAATTTTGGAAAAAGTTAAAGTGGTAAAATGTAGATTATTGGAGCTAGTGTATATTTTCTTAGTCAAGCTTAAGGAAATTTAAAATCAAGAACTCTGTGAAAATTCAAGTTTGACTTTTAATACCACTGAGTGGAAATATTGAAAAACAGAAAACGGGTCCCATTATAACGCTTCGTAAGATTGTAGAAGCTTGCAACTGTAGATTAAGAATTTCAAGAACTTTCATGCACGTACAAGAAACACAAGTCTTGACTTGCATTGTATTCTGTTCTATATTCCATATTTAGAACATAATTCATACAGACTGGCGAACTCGCGAACTGTCTGAGATCCAACTCGACATTTGTGGGTCGAATCTAAGGACACCAAGGGCCTCTCAACCTTCCCTCAAAAAACATACATTTGAGCTAGAAGATTTAACGTAATACAATCTCAGAGTAGCAGGAAGGAAGGCGACTCTCCTAAAGACACTAAACGACTATAATGTCGTCCATGAAGTGCCTAATGCAAATCTTTGCGAATACCCGGATTAAATTTGTTCATGAAGTGTAAGACAAACAAAAACGCAGTCCCACCACATGAGATGCCTAAAACGATGATCTGATGCATCAAGTTGACCAACTATTCTCTTACAGTGAATCAGCACTAGAAGATTGACCAAAACTGGAAAAAAAGAGTCTGACTATCTACTAAACTAATTGTTGATAACTTCCTCTCTTGGCAGGTGAAATCTTCATCTGCGAATAAAAAATAGACCGTTAACATGCTGTCACATCAAAAACTAAAGCAATTTTAATAGATGTCACGGACAGCAAACGTTAGTCACTAACTCAGCATCATGACAGTTTAATCAGCATCCCATAAAGGTGATCACACGAAACCTCGACAAAAAGTCAGCACCAAAAGAATGTACTTACAGTATCAGCAAGCTCAGCAATTTTATCATCGTTGATTCCGAGAGTTTCAAGTATTTTTTGACCGGCGCAGCCCTTCTGAGCCCAGATACCGAGAACCAACATCGTTGTGCTCAACTCTTCACCGTAAGCACCCTCTGTAAAAAATAACAAATGTCAAAATGGAATTTTGAAACTCGCAACAAATTGCTCTCGAGAACCAGCGAATTAGAGGTCAACAATTACATGAGGAACTTGTACAAAGCGTCAACAATGGGTTAATATTTAAAAGACTGGGCAATCGCGTTAGCAAAAGTCAACCCTAAATCCTCAAAAGAAACACGTGGCTACCGCTCCTACATAAAAACACTTCAAAGCTCGAAATTACCAGGTTTGTTCTTTGGATCAACAGCCCAGGCCAACGCCTTTTGAGCAGAGCTAGTGAGAGCTGGATGCTCTGCACTGAAAAAATACATGTCCGCTTTGCCAAGCAGCTTAATAATCTCCTCCTTTGCTCCAAATAGCGTCACGCCATTTCTTCTTAGAAACCTAGCTGCCTCACTTGTACCTACATACGACCAGCCAAATAAGTGAATTACAGTCGAAAAATTCCAACCACTCCATCCACAACTATTCCATTTATTCGATCCCCATTCATAATTTGGTTGTTGCAAAAACTCACCTTCAGTGAGAATTCCCAGTAGAAGTGACTCAGTTCCTGTGTTAGGGTACTTCAACTTGCGAGCCTCCAACTCAGCCATGCTGAAAGACTTCACAGCCCTAGCCTCCCAATTGACCTTCGGGGCTTCCACTCTGCCAGAAACGATTTATGAACAGCATGTATAAGTCATAACGACTCTCTAAATGGTAGAGCCGCAACGACAAGGGAACTACCAATAATCCCATGAAATATGGAATTAAATAAGATGGCTCTACCACATAAGGAAGGCACTCCTAAAATCGCCACCCTAAAGTTGCATATTGATTAGGTGGATAGAGGTGTTAGATGATCGATCCATAAAACTTTGACCTCGCATAACTATCGCAAACGGTATCCAAATGACGCATTCTTTTGTGCGTTGGCATTCTCTTTCGTTGCCAACAGAACACGTATACAGGTGAAAGTTTAACCAGCCTAATTAAGTAACTATGCTCAGTAAGCTAGCAACATTGGATGTCCCTTCCTTCGTAATCTTAAAATCCAAATTCCAGTCGAATGAGTTGCAAAAAAAACTAGAAACTTAATCCGTGTTTCCAGCAAGCAACACCATGCACGCAGCACTGAGTGGCGCCTGCCTCAGCGAAACCCTAAAAACGTAATTCGCATTCCGCAACAACGTAATTCAACAACATCGCCCTTCAGCATAAAACTCAACATCCCAGCACCAGTGCCTTGAATTCCAATAAATTTCATCATAAACTTAATCCATGTTTCCAGCAGGCAACACCATGCACACGGCACTGAGTCGCACCTGTCTCAGATAACCCTAAAACCGTAATTCGCATCCCGCAATACCGCAATTCAACAACATCGTCCTTCAACATAAACCTCAAAATCCAAGGACCAGTGCCCTGAATTCCACTACAAATCCCCCACACACCCACACACACACACACACCACACACACTTACTGCATGTCTCCAGCAGGTAACACCATGCACATAGCACTGAGTCGAATCTGCGCCGGCCTCTGCGAAACCCTAACCACGGACTGCGCATTCTGCATCAATGGCGCAGCAGCAGCCACGCGACCACTCCAGCCCAGCTCGGCGCTCAAGGGGCAGCAGAGCCTCGCGTTGGACGACGAGCGAGGAGGTTGCAGGAGAAGAGATTGCGCAGCGGCGGTGGGCGTTGTGCAGCAGGAGCGGAGCATGGTGGACGACGCCATAGCTGTGGAGATTGATGGAAGCTCTGAATGCGAGAGTTTCACACAATTTTAATGGGCAGGTCTCCCTCCACACTTGATGCTGCTGCTGCGACCACCGCGGTAGTGGCAATGCGAGAGAAGACGAAAAGATGCTGGCACCAGCGGGTGGGGAATTCGATGGCTATGGATAGAGTTGGATAGATTCATGCAACAGAAAAAAGGGAGGAGGTGTGTGTGCAAGACAGCAGTCCCGGCAAGAGGAAGCGTGACGACGACGAGATGAGGGAACTCGGGGAACTTTGGGAACGCAGACGTCGGGAACTCACGTCATTTAGGCGAGACGTTATGTAAACCCATCGAGCAAATGCCGGGGCCCGTGGCAATTGCCGTGTCGAAAAGGTCCCTACCAGCCCCTTTTTTTTACTTTTCGAAAAAATGCCAAGATGGCGATCACTTAAATTTTGGTGAAGTATTGTATTTCTACATTCATCCATCTTTTGGACCAAAAAATACTTTTCAATCTCATTCATGCACTTTTTCATCCAAATTTGGCAAATTCATCCACATTTTAAATAGAAATGGAAATTTTTTGGTAGAAAAGATTACTTTTTTCTAGTGAAAAGTAGATATTTATTTTGAAATGGTGCAATCTGGTGCCAAAAGAAAACAGGGTTGGTCCCTACTAAGGTAAAAGGACCTAAATGCCACACTTATTTTGGATCTCTTAATATGGAAGGTGTGTATAGGAAAAAATAATATGCATGTGTTAGGAAATGGTTCAAGAAACCAAGTGAACAAAATCATTTCTGTATTTTTTCAAGCTTGTATGATGATTATATGAATTTTTGGAAAGAACTTCATAGATGTACCTACTATGGATACTAGACTAACACCGAAGTGGGCTAAAAAACACCCAAAAGTGACACACTGTAATCTTGGATCATGTGCAGGTGATTGGCCATATCTTGGAAGAGTGACAACTTTTTGTAACCCCACCTATCTACTCTAGACCATTTTAGGTGGCAATTGCAAAGAACGACTCATGTTACATTCGGATGCTTCTATCTTAGCCTTGGATAGAGATTGGTGTCTTGAACCTTTATCTATTGCTTTCCTTGTCAATCTCTTTGCATGTGAATGAGGGCCACCCATCTATTGCTTTCCTTGCCAACCTCTTTGCATATGCATTAGGATTTCCCTATCATTAGAAGAAAATGAGGGCTTTTGCAACTACAAAAAGAAATTGGTTTTGAGTTGTATAGGACATTTTGCCACTAGTGCTAATTTGGAGCTCCTAGTTGAAGTGAACAAGTTGCACATAAGATTGTAGTCACAAGTTGTGGTAGCCTATTTGGAACTTCATTGATGAACTTTTTGATGTGGTTGCTTGTGTGGTATTTGCTACCATGCAAGGGGGTTCACTCAATTGATGAATTGTGCAACTTGTTGGCAACTCATTTGCGACTAATGTATGACTTGTTTGGGACTCATTTGTGACTTCATTGTGACTTATTTTTGTGACTTATTTGTGACTTTTTTGCAACTTGTCTATGACTTGTAGATTTGTAGATTTTGAAATTTTAATCTCAAGGATTTGTAGATTTGTGGATTTCAGATCTAGTTTTATTTAAATTTCAAAAATTTGAATATTGGTATTTAGTAGATTTCATTGGTTTAGGAAATTTTTACAATTTCCTAGGTTTATAAAAAATTAGGATTTTAAATATTTTTAGATTTCTATAGAATGTAGAAATCTACAAATTGTAGAAATCTTAGAATTCTATTAATAAAATCATTCCATTTGAATACAAAAAACTTATTAGTCTTATGTGTCCAACTTCATGGTACTCTTGACAATTGATATGGTACAATTGATATAAGAAAATCAAAAAATGACTTTGGAAACAACTAGGAAACAACTAGGAAATGACTATAATACAACTACAAAACGACTACAAAACAACCAAAACGACTAGAAAACAACTAGGAAATGACTATAATACAACTACAAAACGACTACAAAACAACCAAAACGACTAGAAAACAACTAGGAAACAATGATTGTCATTTTACAATTGTAGTCATTTTCTAGTTGTTTTCTAGTTGTTTTTTGGTACTACAAATAGACATGATGGATTCCATAATGTGTAGACTTGTCCACATCAACAATTGTGATGAATATTAGATGGAGAATAATTCACATTCATTCTAAATTTATACTCTATTACAACTCTTGTAATCCTACAATTCATTTAATGACTACTTTGCAGCTAAAACAATGTATTCCCTTCATTCTACAACTACTTTGCAACTAAAACACTGTATTATTGATATTAAACAATGACATCAAATAATGACATAAGAATTTGGTGCAAATAGAGAAGGCTATAGTTGGAGGATAGTTGTATAGGACACTTAGTCGCATTTTAGTTAGTTGTGGCGGACACATTTTTCTTCTAATGTATAGAACACACACATTCTACTTATGATTTTAGGAGTTAGGGTTAGAGGAGCAAATTACAAGATGTTGCAAGGGCTATCTACTCTTGTTTGCCTTAGCACTAAGTTTTTTTTAATAGAACACATGTGTGGAAAAAGAGTGTACATGGGTTGTGAATATTTAGTTTTACGTTGGATTTTGAGAGAAAAGATATTGCATGAATTTAGTGCAGAATAGGTGCACTAAGGTTTCAATTAGAACAAGCAAGTTTGAGAGGAAGAGCCTACATTGCAAGAGGAATTCTATATTGCAAGGAGAAGGGTTTGCATTAGGATTCACTTTTATATCGAGGTTGTGTATGGTAGAATTTAGGCATGTGTGATACATTATGGTTCACTAGGGTTTGATTGTGATTTTAGGTATTTTTAAGTTTCGTTTTGGTGGGTCTTAGAGTTTAGTGTCTTTGGATATAATGGCCAACATTGCTATAGAAAGTGAGGAGCTCAATATAGAGGATCAAACGTGGAAGATTAAACTTGAACAAAGCAATTGAATGGGGAGTTGGAGCATTTGATACCATCCCTAGAGTTCTAGCAATACCAATGAGAGCATTTGGAGGATTTGGTCGAAGAGAGAAGGGAATTGAAGTAACAATAATAAAAACAATGATTTCTCCATTGTCATTGATCCTGCTATCAAAAAGGCATCGATCAAATGTAATTGAGGCCACAATCTTGATGTAATAAGGTTCAACCAATTCTAAAGAGTACAATATAAAGTTTGAAGAAAGGGAATCCAAGGATGAAGACAAAAATGATGCATTTGAGAAAGAACAAAGTTTTGAAGATGACGCAATGCAATGGGAGTAAGAAATAACACAATAAGGCCTGTTGATTGCCCTAGAGGCAAAGAATAGTATACGTGTAGTAAAAGGTGAAAAGATGATTCATTAGCTTTAGTTTGATAAGTATTGTAGGATTCTACAAGAGACAAACCCAACGGTTGGTTATAGGATGTAAGTATACAATGTCATAACTCATGTTTTCATTTCCTTACATTACTTCATCAAGTGTTGTCATGCCTTTTGGTGATACTTACCACCTTAAGTTCACAAAAAGTGCTCTTCTAGCATTTAACTTCTAGTGATACCAATGAAAAGTCACGATCTTCTAACATTATACATGTTATACACCTCTAATGTTATGTTTCAACTCTAGTCATGGGGTTCTCCATTTTTCTATGACTCCCTATACTTAATTCCAACATTTAACTTCCACAAAATACTTAGCATGTCATTTGATGTCATAGGGCAAAACTTCCTTGGTGTCCAAGCACTCGGTGGGTATTACCTACCAATACTAGTATTGCCCTTGAATGGGATTCAACTTTCAACTAGGCCTAACCAATTTCATTTCAAGACTCACTTCGAGATTTACTAATCGGCACTCACACCATGGTCTAGTTTAGAGTGGAACTCCATTAAATTGGTAGAAAGAAGTGCACAAGCACTCCATGGTGATACAAAAGCAATGATGTGGCTTCAATACCAACTTCACTATCTATGGCTACCAAAGCTCACCATGGTACCATTCAAGAGCGAAGAGGGAGACCACCTCTCTTCATAGTACTCTCTACATGGTATTTGGCAGACCACCCTATCCTAGGGGTCCTTAGGACATCCAAGACACACCTCCATCTTGGAAGACCACCTAATTCTATGTCTTTTGCTTCAAAAACCTAGCCCCAAAGGCCTCCTAATTTTGCTATCAAAATTTTTTTAATTTCCAAAATCCAAATTCAAAATGCAAGCCCATTTTCGTAATCTACACTTTGTTTAGATCACTCTGTAGACTATTCATCTTTCCTAATGCAACAAGTATTAAGGAAGTTATGGCCCTCCAAAGCTCTCAGTCCCTTGGGAGGTGTAGTTCTTTGGGATTCTACCTTCTTTGGATGCCTATAATTTTTAATTCCAACTCATTTCTTCATGAGCCTTAGCATTTTAGAAATCTTGTTTTTTTTTGTTTTTAAATGGTATGCAGCATGCCTTATTTGGCTTAGGGAATCTATTCCAAACCCCTACTCCCACGTCTGACACCTCGGGTTGTGGCCAAGACATTGCCAACTTTGAGGAGCTATAACTTTGATTTCCAACTTAGATCCTCATGTTCTTTGGACCCATCGACGGGTCTTGTCACTCGCTTTTCAAGCATGTATGGCATACCATCCAATTTGTCCCAACTAGAATGCTACAATGTTCTATTTGCTCGGGACTCCTTATTTCTTTTCACATCATCTATTGCAAGCCTTGGGGAGCCATCTCCAATGTCCCCCTTGCTCACTACATCACAAAGTATAGAACTTGCGGTTTGTCAACAATAATCATGTGGTTATTGTTGTTTCATGGGTTCGCACATTAATAAACAATTTAGCGCATCATTACGATGCATTACTTTACAATTTATTGCACCTTTATGATGCATTACTTTCAATTGAAGTGTGATATTTTCTAATGGAAACAATAGGATAACATTGAAACAGAGAACAAAAAAACATCGAAAAACATTCTAATTAAGAAGGCCCTTGCAGATCCTCAAGCATAATTATACTGTGACTGCCATTTCATCATCAACATCAAGATCAAAGGCACGATAAGGGTTGGGTGTTCTACAATTGTTCTTGGACGAAATTTAGAACGTCATTTTCGTTTCATAATGGAAATTCACAACATTGGCAACTGAATACCATATTCAGCTACTGTAGGGGCCTTGGAACGTAAACATACAGCAGCTCTACTTTTAAGAGCTCTTAGGATTTAAAAGTCACGGTTTTGGCGCACATTTAACGAAGTTGACGTTTCAGGTTATTATTGCAAAGAAATTTCAGGTTTTGTATTGGTCTTGTATTGCAAGACGCATTAGAGCTCTGTTCGCTTCTATGGTTCTCCTTTCGGTTTTCTGCAGAAATCAAGAGACTCTGCTTTCTAAATTTCTAACGCATGCTTACTAGGAATAGAAAAAAAATCCTCTTGGTGATTGATCATTCTTCATTGCCAGAATATATGCCCTATCTACTTGTACATGTTGAAAAGGATTCCTGCACAATTGAATTTTTTAAAAGTTTACCCAGATTATTACTCCATCAAGAGCTAGTCGAAGATGACGAAAACATTTTTTATTTTTTCTTTCAAGCTCAGTGAGGTTTGTAGGAGAGCATATTTACCAGTGAGTTGTTATGTAGCAGGAAGTGACAGCCGCACATATTCATGATCCCGAAGGTAATCATCTCCTTGTTTCCATCAATGTGGTAATCTCGTAATGCCGCAAAGGTTCGTCCAACTGCAACACCCTCTGTGAGTCTAAAAGAGCTGAAACAAGACCAACAGTAGCTGCTTTTCCCACCAAGTTTCCAGAGAACAGTAAGCTTAGTTGATGGGCTGACGATAGGTTGATGTGCCCAACCTAAAAATGCAAACAAAGTACACGAAAGTAACAGTACTTCAGAGCAATTCCTTCATATATGATTATATATGTAAGTGAAAATAAATATAATCGGTAATGGGAATTTTCATAGCTCAGTCATAATTATCAGTTCTCAAGCTTCACAAGAGAGGGACTGTTGAAACGTAACTCACCACTTTGACACCATGCTTGTCTACTCTGAAGATGAACAAGAACATTATCGCAAGGATCACTGAAGTAAATTTAGAAAATCTACTTTTGGATTGACATCGGAACCATTTAGAAAATTAAGAGAGACACATTTGCATCCAAAAATGTCGAAATAGTCACCCCCTACTATTTACAATGAAAAGCAATGCGTTTCTCTTTTGACTGCTTACAATGGATCATTTAAAATGAAAAATGAGTCGACCAAAACACATGTGGGATATTCTCTAATTTGCCATTCTTTTTTCTTAAATTTTTTTTTGTGAATCCAGTGAGAGTAACTATGAGCAGGTACCTTAGGGTTCACAATGTTCTTTCTACCTTCGACTTAGACCTGGGCAGAAGCATTGGACATTCGCTACAAATGCTACTCTGGCCAAGCAACGAAACTAAATTCATCATCGTCCTTTCGTTTAGCAAACTCCTAAAAATGGTCGGTTTTCAATGGAGTATTTCACAGCACAGTAAACTAATTCCAATTCAGCATACTCAAATCTATAATCAAATATAACAATTCGATTCACATAACAAGAGGTCGTAAGATGGACTTGACAATGCATCATTGCTGCTAGCATTAGGTTCGCAAATCCTATGCACTCATTAAAGTATAAAACGAAAAAAACCACCGTCAGCGTGGAACTTCAAGTGAAATCGAAAAAAATAACAAAATGAAGCATTCCAACACATACATGAGATGTTTTCCGACGCTAGAAACTTTGATCAAAATCGAATATAGAAACACAGAAATGTGTCCAGAGAAATTACAAAACGGAAACAAGATATTTCCGAAGGTCATACAAAATGGAAACGAGGTGTTTCCAAAGGAAATACATAACGGAAACAAGATGTTTCCGAAGGCCATACCAAACGGAAACGAGGTGTTTCCGAAGGAATTACAAAACGGAAACAAGATGTTTCCCGATGTTTCGAATACAGAAATGACAGACTTGCAGGCTACGAAGACTCCAAGCAATCTGCAACTAGTTTGCTACACAACGTGACACTGTTACAATCGATTGGCATGTGACTAAAAATTTTAAGACAATGCGCAACGCCAATTTCCACGGCCAATTTCACGAACACCCAAGTGCGTATGTTCACAGAATTCCTACCCTTATTCTGATCGAATCTGATGACGAGATGGCGGACGCATTTTACCACATTGTGAGGCTATGTCAAAGCACTCAAGATGCATTGTTTCGGTGTACGTTCTCATTCCCGTTCTCATGACATTGCAGAGAGGAGAACATGCTGTACACGCCATTTGAAGGTTCGTATTGATCAGACATGGTGAGTATGTGGCTGCGGGACGGCCACGCTTGGGCGCTTGCCCCACGGAGTGTACCCGTACAGCATCTTCCATGTCTCGGGATCTCTCATTTTGATCAAGACGGCGAGCACCATCCCCACCACAAACCCCATCGTGACGTTCGAGTTCGTGAGCGACACCGCCGCAACTGACAGCATGATGAACGCTTCCGTCCGCGTGCTCTGGTCCCTGCACGTCATGGCCAACTCCAGCCCTGAGAATACCAGCAACACCCCAAGCAGCGACACGGGAAAGTGACCCAGGATTTGCAGAAGAGAGCTTCCCAGGAGCAGCCCAATCGCGATTTTGAGTGAGCCAAGGAACACCACAGACGCGCCGGTGCGAGCACCAAACCGGTACTGTCCCGCCAGTCCACCACAGCCGTGACACGCCGGCATTGAGCCGAACCAGCACCCCACCACGTTCATCAGCCCCACACTTGTAGAGACTTTCATGGGCGTGACTTCCAGTTTTGTTGGGAAGAGATCTTGGGAAAGTTTGCACACGGCGATGACTGAGTTTAGCACTGATAACGGCAGTTGCGGGATGGTGCCCCGGACGAATCCCACACGCCAGTCGTGGGCGTTGATGTGCACTATTTGGGGCGTAGATGGGCCGACGCGAAGGCGCCCCGCGATCCCGGGGTCGCGGATAAACGCAAGCACAATCCCGAGAAGGAAGACTGAAAACGCGGTGGGGATCAGTTGGAGGCGTTCCCGCCAGGTGCGTCTGCGACGAGGGTTGGGATCCGCGATCACAGCGTCGCGCTCGACGGAGTCTTTGGGGAAAGGGTTGATGGTGTACTCGCCGGCGCCGCTGACGAGCACGATGAAGACGATGGCGGCTATGGCGAGCAGCTTGCTGTCCAAGCCCAGCCAATGGCGGTGCCCACCGGCTTTGCCTGTCGAGAAGTTCTGCTCGTTCAGGATGTACTTCACGGCGGTGATGCCGAAGGATAACCCCTGCGAGAGCTGGATGCCGCGCACCACGGGGAGAGGGATCAAGCGGTTCACGAGAGTCATCAAACCCGTGACGCCCAGACCGACTAGAATGCTTCCGGTTAAAATTCCTGCGGCCATGATCTGGGGGATGGTGAGGAGGTGACCGGGAGTGATTGCAGCAGCCGCGATCGACTTCATGGGTTGCACTGGCATCGGCACCCCGAACAACAACCCTAGGGGACACAGATTCCAAACAGCGCTCAGTCCAATTGTTCAGAAATCATGCTTTCGCAACAACATGCACACACAGCGGACTGATCAATGCAGTTGCAGTTTCGCCCAATTGGGGCGACAGAGGCCGTCATTCCTTCTCGGGCAACATATCGCCTAATTTGAATAAAGTCTAGCAATAAATCAATAGGGACTTGAGATAATCTCGCCAAATTGCTGACAACCGCCATAAATTTTATCGCAGCAACCAAAATATCAAAAATATGATGCAAAACACGTCTCGGAGGCGAGCCCCAACCTGTGAGGACGTTGCAGACTCCGGTGAAGATGAGCGTGGTCCCGAGGTCGAGTCCATTAACAAGCGTAAGCGCAATGACAATCGGTACAAACGTTCCGAGATCGCCCAAGCTTCCCGAAATCTCTTCCCACAAGCTCTTGTACCGCATGTTCTCTTTCACGAGCTCCTTGTAATGAGTCACCACTCCATCCGACGCCGGATCATTCGCCGTCGGCATCGCCTCCTGCCCCCCTCCAATTTCGTCTCTCGCCATCGCCGCTCCCACCAGACTCCGGATCACGTACCCTTCGGGACTCACGTAACCCCGTAATCTTGTCCGTTGCAAATGAATTCTTCCGCCGCCGCTTCTATAAGTCGTTGTAGCTGCAGCAAGAATTCCGCCAGGCTACGCTTATCTCCATCTCACAAACATGCCACCTCCTTCCTGGAGAATAGCAAAATTCAGCTAGCCATCAGTTTGATCAATTAATAACAAACACCACTGACAGTATATCCATAACAAAAAGGGGAAAATACTATTTGTCTCCTGGGAAAGGATCTCTCTTGGGACCTGTAAACATCCTGCAAGCTTCGAAAGTTCGAATGTTGTCCCTTGACTCACCAGAAACCTCGAACAGATTCCCCAGTACACCGATCACGGGGAGGGACTGAGAGAGGCTTCACCTGGTTGGGAAACTAAACTCCCGGTGAGGCTGATGCACGCAAGGATCTGCTCTTATAATGAACCGCAGGTACTACTTTCAGGAATCTCTGAGTTATTGGTCCCAGCTCAATGATGTGGCCTCCTTACAGGCCTCTAAATTAACCCCTCAAGGCCCAAGCAATTTCTATACTTTTTCACAAGTTTGAACTTTGATTGATAGTATGTATTGTACATCAAGCTTATTACATGATGTCAATTGTACTTTTGAACTTCCCCTTTCAATATGAACATCATAATATGAAATTCACTTAGATATACTTATAAGAATGTAGGAAAATGAAGTTATAATTTTGACTTGTTGAACAAGTGAGAGGCTCAAAACAAGCTCCTTAGGCCTTGAGTGGTTAAGTTAGGTAAAACCTTGGATAGAAATGCTCCTCCAAGTAAGACATAAGCGCCCTAAATGAGTGCCCTAAATTTGATACCTACATTTGGATAGAAAAGGGATAGTAAAACTTGGCTATTGAAGACACGAGATGTATACATTGAGAAAAGGAGCGATTTATTAAAGGGTCTAGTATTTTTTGGATATAATCACCTACAAGCAAATCATCTTTCAACTTTGCTAACGTATTGATACAAAGTCTGAATATTGCATGTCCAAGTACATTGAAATCCTCTCTCACTTGCCAATGAGATCCAAAAACATGATGTATGTTTAATAATAAGAAGAATGTTTAGTTGATATTAGAGTCAATATTTGGTATGCATACAAACAATCAACTTTGAAATTTCAGAACTTGTTGATGTAGTGTTCCAATGGCATGTATGTTGAAGTGTGTTGGAGCCTTCTTTCACTTGCCAATGAGATTCAATCAAAATAATGCATGTTTAGTAATAGTAATTTGTCTCCTTGGTTACTATCATTGTTGATAATGGTTACACTTGAACTTAACCCTAGTACACTAGGCTAGTCATTCTGAAAATCATCATTTTTAGTACCATGTAAATCATTTGCTTAAAAAAATCCAAGAGCACTCATTGGAGGTCAAACTATTGTACAAGACCTTCCCCTTTCACACAAACTTCCAAAGAGGAACATTTACACTTGTGTCTTATGTAGGAAGATTCTTTGTCATCCATTAGACATTTAGTCTTTGCTACAATGTTATAGGGTTAAGTTGAATCTTCTATTGTTTTCAAGTAACTAAAATCAATGAGGATGGTAGAACCAACAAGGCTCTTTCAGATTGATAGTGAATTTCATTAAAATGGCAGTATTATTCTGCCATTTTTTACATAGTCCATGCCATTTTAATGGAATGTTGTGCAATTTCTAACATATTGTGTGTCATTTTAATAGAATGTTGCGCCATTTTACCATAATACTGCCATTTTAATGAAATTCACCATATTAGTAGCTATTGTACAGTACAGTGGGCTATAGTTCATTTACGAATTACCAATTTGAGCCATTCAAAGATTTGTACATAGTATATGAATAAAATTTATATTTTTCATCTTACATAATTAATAATCAATCCTTATCCAATCCTAATCAAGCATAACAACTTTTAATTTCAAATAAATAAAATTTCATTTTTAGTGAATTTTAAAAGTCAATTTTCATGATTTTACATAATATTTATTGAAAGCAATTAGTGATGAGTTTTTTTAATTCAATTGCATAGATATGTAGGGAATATCCCTACACACATGTTTTCATATTAAAAAAAGACCCCCTTAAGTAACAAAAATATTGTCTATGAAGAGTTTAATGTAAAGTGTTATGTGACTAGACTTTGTGAATTAGAAATCTTTATATTTTAACTAAATTTTGCTATGAGTGACCTTTACACTATAACTAGCTTTGTACATTTGAGCATGATGGTACAATAACTTTGACAAAATTTAGTTAAAATATAGGATGGGAACATCTATTTTACAAAGTTGGGAAACATGACACCTCACATTGAACTCTTCATAGATAATATTCTTGTTACTTAAGTTGCTTTTTTAGATATGAAATATGTGTGTATGGATGTTCCCTACATATCTATGCAATTGAATTAAAAAATTCATCACCAATATTTTTCAATGAATTATCATGTAAAACCATGAATATGAAATAAAAAAATTAACCCCAAATGGAGTTTTGGTCTATGGAAACTAAACTTTGGTAAGGTGGGAGCACCCAAAAGCCTCGGTATAAGCAATTTAACATATTTGGAGGCATCTTTTCTTTAAATTTTTATTTTTGTAGTACTAGCAAGTGAAAATCATGAATATAAAAAAAAAATTAGATTTTTTGGATGTTATATGGAATTTCTATGATTTTTCAAAGTGCTGGCTCCCTAGACCACTGAATGTGTCCTGTAGGTGGACCCAAATCTGAACTCTACGAAAATCATTTGTCAACGAATCACAGTTACGTATGTGTCCTTCACATGTATTAGCCAATTAGAATTAAACATATGGAGGACACATTAACTAAAGTCTGGTGACACATTTAGTGATGTCTAGGGTGCAAGGATGGGATCAGGGACGCTTTTGGGTGTTTCTACCTTATGTGTGATTCGGATAGTGTAAGGATGCCTTGATAATATTCTTCGCAAAATATGCCATTATGATCCACATTGCACAAGAAAATTTGAATGGCTCAAATTGGCAATTCGTAAATGAACTGTAGCCCACAATACATTACTGTATATCGTGGGAGGAAAAGATGTGATGCTCCATCTTCTCGCAGTGCGACTGGGAATTTCTGTAAGTGGAGGACTCTCCCAAACTGATTGAATCGTCGAGTTATTACGTGTCGGGGTACTGCACGGAGCCCATCGAGAAAGTAACTTAACTTACTCCGGATTGAATTTCGATTTCCAGGAGTTTCATAGCGGGAATCTCGCACCGGGGCTGCGTCTCGTTGGGCACTTGTTGGGTTGTGATAGTTGGTGGAAATCAAGCAGAAGGTCACTCAGGGGCAAGTTGCCGCAGTGCGTCCGGACGTCAGGGCTGGCTTTTCATCGGTGGCAAGGGACGAACTCCAAGGAGAACTACTGTAAGTTAAGTTAAGAAGCGGCTTGGGGTGCCACGTCCGACCATCGATCCTTGAACTGAAGGGGAGAGAGCCCTAGCTACTGTAGGGTTGTCCGGAAGTCGGCATCAGAATGGGAGGAAGATACAGTAGTATCAGTCAACTTATATGCGGCTAATTGATTCGCATGTGAACAGTGCTCCGTCGGCATCTCTGGCTTTGGACCGGGTGGGGGACTGGCCTGATTTCCGGTGGGTGGGTCCATCTGGGTCCCTGCTTTTGGCTCTGTCAGTCTGCCACCAGAGGAATGGATCTAAGTTACTCTAATAATATAATTGTTCTCCAGATTTTTGTTCCTAAGCTTAGAAGATCCGGTAACTTAGAGCATCTCCACTCTTTCACTGAAAAATCAACACGGGAAACTACCTTTGGCGGGCTTGCGAAATGGAAAAGTGGCCTCTGCTCAACTACAGTAGTTCCCCAGCCATACCCTCCCTCAAGCCCCGCCCAAATAGTCCTTATCTATGTTTTTTCTTGTTGACTATTTGACACTATTTTCTACTTAACACTATTGGCACTATTGATTGCTTGACACTGTTGTATTTTATTGAACCTTGGTTGTGGCTTGGAGCTCTTTTTTTTTCTTTTTGACACAAATGAAATAGAATTTCATTGCAAAGAGAAAAAATACAAATTGGACAGCCACAGCTAGGAGCTCTTTTGAAAGTTTTGCTTTCTCCCCCTTATCAATGTAAATTGTCCATGTGTTTAAAAAAAATTGCTTTCAATTTAGTTTGAAAAAACCTGAAACAAAAGATACAAAAACAAAAAATTATAAAAAAGAATCATGATTCTCTCCAATTCACAACCTTCGAGACAATATGAGGGGATGCTTTGGATGCAACTCTTCACAATGCACACACCTCTTAGTCCGATAGGATGGAGAAAATTCAAAATAAAATATAAAAATCAAACAATATAAAAATAAATTTAATATTTATAAAATATAAATGGATATTAATGTATATAAGTATATACATCTAATTATATATGAATATATATATATAAGTAAAAAGAGAAAATCTATAGATACAATGTAAAAGAAAAAGTTTTTACT
The DNA here is from genome assembly GCA_963920665.1 of Straminergon stramineum. Classification (NCBI taxonomy): domain Eukaryota; kingdom Viridiplantae; phylum Streptophyta; class Bryopsida; order Hypnales; family Calliergonaceae; genus Straminergon; species Straminergon stramineum. The sequence continues at coordinate 20,208,800 of OY987263.1, read as the reverse complement.
TTAATCACTACAATTATTTGGGGATGTATAGCCATGTGGAACTTTCTTTCTTCTTAATTATGGAAATTGATTTTCATAAAATCCTTGTATTTCTTTAAAAATATAACAAAACTTCCTACACCTAATTTTTAATGTTCTCTTTAAGTAATTTTACAATGAATGGGGACTATAATCTTCAATTTTCTATACTTCTATTATTAGAGAATTTGTGCAAGAAAAATTGAATAGGCTTACTTTAATATGAATGTTATGAAATAATTTTGGATCTCACATCCACATATAACTTTAGTAATTAAAATAAAAGATTTATCTTTTACATTTACATTTATATGTCTCTCTTTTTGGTTATATATATATATGCTTATATATAATATAATATTTTATATATTGATCTAATTTATATTTGGTTTTGGATTTTCTCCATCCTATCAAACTATGAGGTGTGTGCATTGTGAAGAGTTGCATCCAAAGCATCCCCTCATATTGTCTTGAAGGTTGTTAATTGGAGAGAATCACAATTTTTTGGTATGTTTTATTTTCTTCTTCTTTTTTCCATCCTTTATACTTTCAGGTGTATGCATTGTTGAAGAGTTGCTTCCAAAGCATCCCCTCACAGTTAAAGGTTATTATTTGGAGAAAAACTCCTCTATTCTCCTCTAGCCTTCTCCAATTATCTTTGTAATTCTTAACCCCTAAAGGACCATTGTCCCCTCGGGGGACAAAATGGATTTCGGGCAGGTTCCTATGACCTCAATTTTTAGTCAAACATTTTGAAACTTTCTCATAAGATAGAAAAACTGATTAGCTTCGTGGGAATATAATTTTTATTTCAATTGGTGCCCGGGAGCAAAAGTTATGCCATCTTAAACATAATTTTCATGTCACCGGGCAGAAAAATAAATCCGCAAAAAATTGAAATTTTTTCTTTAAATTTTTTTTTCTTATAGATTATATTTTTGTCTACATGTGAAGCTTTGATTCATTCCATTTGGATTAGTAATGTGAAAGTTATGAACAATATTGTTTTTTCGGGCAATATGAGCATCTTCTTGAAAAAATAACTTATAGGATTCATTTCTGAATGCAATTTTCACAATTTTTCAAAAAAAATTGTTTGACAAAGTTAAGTTTGTTTTCTAGAACAATCTCACCATTGGGATTATTGAGTTTCAATCCCATCTTACAGCTATTAGTGATTTAGTTTTTCATGTAATCTTGGACCTACTTCTACATAACAATTTTTTAAAGAATGAAAATCAAGAGTTTTTCTTTTGAAATTTTTTTCCTAGAATATCAACTCAATTCTTCAACACAAAAAATTTTAAATTCACAGTCCATAGTGCAAAAAATTTCAACAAAAGGTGGTCAAAGTCATCTGAAATTGCAGGCCAGTGATCAAAAAAATTTCTTTTTCCAACTTTGAATGCTAATATCTCTAAATCTGTGCGGTCAAAATTCATGAAATTTTTACCACATGTTCTGAGACAATTAAAGTACAAGATCCAACGGTTAGAATTTTTAAAAATATTTTTTATGGATTTTATGGGTGAACGCAGCAGAAATGGCAGTTTTGAGTGGTTTTTGACAGAAAAATGGCCTTGGTCCTTTAGGGGTTAAAATTAAACTTCAAATTGCCCTCACAGTGTACTGTTCCTTAACACCTTCTACTCCCCAAACCATGACTGTACCCAACTAAAATTGGATTCCTAAACCAAATCAAGAATAAAAAACAATCATGACAAGAATCCTCTCACATGAATAGTGATCCAGGGACAAGTGAGCGGGCTCTGGAGGATGGCGGCCAAAGTCCTTTTTTTTCCGCGGCCGGGGTGCCAGGGCCAATTTGGGCGGTCGCGGTGGGGGACCAAATGTTGCCCGGGCCCAACGTAGCCAGGGTCAGGCCCCTTTCAAGGGCAAGAGTGGAGATGCTCTTACATATTGCTTTCTCACTGACGGAGCGTTCCGGGTGTGCTCGCATCCCAATAAACTCATCCCAACATCGCATCTCGACAGATGGACACAGATAATAATAACCGGTTGAGAACTCACTCACTGCTCCGCCCGGCTCGAAGCTGACAGAGGCGTTTTGTATGGGCTTTTTGGACAGAAGATGAGGAGAGTTTGCATCGACGGAGGCTACTTTGAAAGTTGGAGTAGAACTTAGCTACCATACTCAAAAAACAGGCTAGTTCTCCAAGAAACAGAGCCTTTAACCCATAAACGTCGGCACGGTCATTTTGTGGCCGATGGATGACAAGGAATCTCTCTATTTAGGACAGAACTACAACTATTCATCTTCCAAATTTTGTGCGGAAAGGGAAGATGTTCTATAGTACTTTGAACTCCAATGTGTATTTTTTTATTTTTTTAAAGTAGATGATGTCACACGGTTCCAAAAGCCATGATTTCCACGGTCACCAATCTGTCCTTCAAGGGTTAACCCCATAACAACAATGCCACAAACCAGAATAGGCCAATGGATGACAAAGAATCCTTCCATGTGAGATAGAAGTGCAATTGTTCATGTTAGTTTGGAATTTTGTGTGAAAAGGGGAGATCTTGCATAGTAGTTTGACCATCAACGAGTACCTTTTTTTAAACTGAGTAGATGATTCACATTGTATCACAAAGGATGAGTTCCATGGTGACCTCCTCATCCTTGCCAAGTTAATAGGGACATCATTTTGAAAGCAGAATAGTCATTCATTAGATGAAGAGAGCTGGATATCAATTTCCTCGATGTGGGGTTGATTTGACACTATGAAGATCTCCTTTAAAGACCCCTAGTTGAGCATGGTTGACCAAGATTCAACAACATTGTTATGTCTAGTAATCTAGAAGTAGAGTCTCGTTATGAGAAATAATATACTAAGTCATGAGGTAGTCAAGGATGTTATTCTCATAATGAGACTCTACTTTGCATTAACTAGTCCATTTAGAGGGTAGTACATAGAGCAATCTTCATGGAGTCTTAAAGTGCTTTGCATCCATAAATGTGGATGAAACACACAATTTTTGAATGAAAATTCATTTTTTCATCCAAATGTACATACATTCATTAAAAATGTAGAAATACTAATTGCAAATTTTTGTAGCAATTTAGAGATTTTATCCATTGCAAAAAGAAGAATATACCATCAAATAATTTTTCAAAAAAGTTGATATTGGTCCAAAACAAAACTAGTTCGTGCAGTAAGCCCACCAAAAACCATCAAAATAAGTATTGGGGTTATTGTAAGAAACACTTGTACTATTTGTTGTGTTTCTGATTTTGGCCTTTTGGTACTTTTTTTACTATGAGTCACCTTTAGTACTATTGGGGATATGGATTATGAAATCTAGACAATGGATTGGATTTGAGATCTACTTTTTAGACAATATGTGATGTTCATCATTGGATGGCAAGGATGGATGACAATACTTAACCCCTAAAGGACCAAACGGTGTTCTTTTGGCAACATAGTGATTTCGGGCAACTCACTCCAGATGGAATTTTTTTTTTCTTTGAAATTTTTACACAACATGTGCCCAAGGAGTAGCTTTAAGACCCAACAATTTTCATAACTTTTGAATACATGGTTAAAAAGTTATTGTATGATATATAGTTTTCATTGCTCAACGGGCAGCTTGAGCAACAAAAAAACTTCTTTAAAAATCACTTTTAAAAAAAATAAAAATTGGAAATTTATTTTTAAGATTTATATATATATGGAAAGCTTTGAATAATTCCATTTTGATTTATGAGATGAAAGTTATGAAGAGTTTTAGTTGTGGATAGTTTGTGGGTAGTAATGGAATCTCCACTCTAAAATAAACTTTGAAGACCTTTATTTCACTCAATTTTTAGTATTTTTGGAAAAAAAATAAGAATGTGAGGTGCAAATTTTTTATTACAACAATTTAACCATTGGAATTGGCATTTTTCAATTCTATAAATAAATTGTAACAATTTAGTATTTTGAATCATTCTCTACTTCTTTCAACTTACTATTTTTTTCATATATGTTGTACAATTCCAAATGATCTAAAATTTTTTAAGCACGTAGCCAACATGACTTGAAGAATGAATCTAAAGAGTTACAACCATTTTGAACATTTTTTCATAATGATCTGACCTTGTGGAGTGCATCTGCCCGGATTTTTGTACGGCCCAAAAATGGCTTTTTGTCACTTCAAATGCTAATATCTTGCAATCCAAACGGTGGAAATTTCTGAAATTTTTCCCACATCTTCCCAAACCAGCGTACTATAAGATCCTACGGTTACATTTGTCCAAAACTGGATTTTTTTCTAAAATTTGGTACTTGTACTAGAGATGACAATTTTGGAGCATTTTTGGTGAAAACATAGTCAAATACCTCTAGGGGTTAGCTTGCCTCAAAAACAATCCACATCAGCAAATTGGAGGTGCTCTAGGCCCCCACCAACACTATGGGCAATACTATTGAGTCTTTCAATATACCTGAAATACTATTTCCAACCACATGTTGTAATTTCCAAAATGAGACCTCCGCATGTCTATTTATGAAAATTAGAAAATGACCTTGAAAATTTTATTTGAAAAGTGGCCATTGTTTTCAACTAAGAACAAAGAAGGAAGATCAAAGCTAGAACTAAAAACCCATTTTTCATTCAAAATAAATTCAACTTGAATAAAGCACACTTTAGGCCAATGCAAAACACATTAGAAACATGTTCTTGGAAATCCCTCACTTGAGAAGATGTATTTCTATTAAAAAAAATAGCCTACCAAATTTGACAATATAATTCTTGAAAAAGGTACTTGATAGTATCAAAACCCACCAAAATTATATGAGTGATATATATTCAAAATTCAATCTCACCTACTGAATTAATTTTTTTTAAATTGAAATAATTATAGTATATTTTCTATTGCTAAAGGAAGCTTCCTTCTCAATTTCATGTTCATTCAATCATTTTTGCAATACTTATGTCACAAAAAACTTCCACATTGAACATGTGATGGAAAATAGGACAAGTGTTTCTTGCAATCACCCATTTGAGCATGGTTCCAATTATTGAATTCTCTAGAATTTTGTTAGATATTGTAGAGATTCAAAAGAGAATTTGAGATTTTCTTCATATAAAGCCTTTGGACTAAAATTCAGTTTTGAAAAACAAAAGTTTGTCTTTGGGAAGGGCAAGGAAAATCTACGTTGTAAACTTTAGGCATTATGATCTTGGAATACAATCACTAGGGGAGGGGGCACTCTAAAAGTTTACAGGGTCCACTCAAACAAATCAATCAAGAAATCATGTAATTGGATTTATAAAAGAATTAAATAATGTGAAAATTTTAGCCTTGCTTTGGAAAGAGTACCTATATTTTGAAGTAGTATTGGGCCCCAAAGCACTACAAATCTTTAGGTGTTATACATGCAAAGTTCTCCCTTCATATTCGTTAGATTTGGATTGAAGGTTGAGCAAGTGTCGCTACTCAAAAAAACAAAGCAATGCTAAAGAAGAGAAGAATAGGTGCTTGTTTTAACTCCTAAATGCCCATGCCTTTTCAAGTGTATTTTGACTTTGAAAAAAGAGCATTGGCTTGTAGTTATCCTCAACGAAGCAAATTGTGTTTTTTCTAAATCTAACAGTATAGATGTTAAGAGAGCTTGTTCATTAGTATGCACACCAATTTTGAGTGTGAAATTTCCTAGGAGTTGTGAGATTATACCAAGGGAAATATACATTTTTTAATTTTAGTACATTGTCTTTGTCCACAACATTTCAAAAATTTGCATATATATGTTTTTTGGGGTTGGAGGTAACATGACCAACTTCAAAGAGTGTTATCACACTAAAATGCACTTCCAAAAAACTTGCATGTTGATTTTCACATGAAAAGACATCAAACTCATTACACAATCCACCTTGCAATTGTTGAAATGTAATTTTTGTTTATAAGTAGAAATTGCACATAGCTTCAAATAAACACTTGCATGTTGAAATTTTCAATGATCAAAATCATGAAAAGACTTTAAACTTTTCATTGGGACCATTCTCAAAGCAAATGGATAAGTACAATTTCTTAGATCTCAAATCAAATGAAATTGCCAAGCTTTGCATAAAGTTGGGAAATGAAGTAAAATTAGCAAGTTTTACACTATACTTTTAGTACACATAAAAAATATGCCTTTGAAGACCTCTCAATAACTAATAATGTATTTTTCTCAATGAAAAATGAAAGTTTTCCATAGTTAACCCACAAAACTGCCCGAATTTTAAAAAAAATTGGTCACAGGAATTTAACTGCCCATATAGAAATGGACCTGAAATTTCAGATCGACCATATATGGTCGACTAGGCAGTTAGGGGTTAAGAACAAAAAAATTTGAAATCAAGGATTCACTATTTGCATCAATTGAAATACGATTATTAAGGTAAGAGCACCTAATGGTGTCCTTGTACCCAATGGCGTCAGACTCTACAGAGCATAATCATTTGAGGTTGTAAATGTAAATAGACAGTAGAGAGCTTATTTTTTTGGCCTAAAATGATAAGAAGTCTCCAGTCGAGCTACATGTATGTTCTAGAATGAATTCCTGACCTAGAAAGGGACACCCTTGGGTACAGGGATGGCATTGGGTGCTCTAACCTTACTCTCTACATGCTCTGAAAGATCAGAATTTTTAATAATTAGACTCACCGGTTCCATTTCGCCTTGAAATTTGAAGTGGAAAATTTATAAAATGAAGATTGCAATTGAGCACATAAGTGACATAAGCTTACGAATCAATGTCTATCAGAACTTAGAAATACACAGAAGAATTGAAGTCCTAAACCTCGAGCCACACCTTCTTACTTGATATTACGATTGGAGATTTAAAACTCATTGAATTTGAACAATGCACAACAACTTGAATGAGTGTAAAACTAAAGAATCAAGTGTAGAACATACTGGCACTAGAGAAGTTAGCGATTCTTCCCAATCAAATTATGATTCGCTTCAATGTTCAAGACTGGTAAGAGGGTTTCAAGTCTCAATATTTGATATCGAAGACGTGAAGAAGTGAATGTGCTCTGAATAAGCCCTCCACCATCCTACACTACTAACAGAGGCCATTTTCAAGCATTGAAATTTAGATCTCCTCTAGAATTTGAAGATCCAATTCTTGTCAAAAACCCTCACTCAGTCTACTGTTCTACAGTTCTGTACACGCAAATCCTCCCCGGGCGGGCCACCATTTTCAATCAGGATGGGAGCACTTGTAAGCTCAATCCCACACTCGGCGCTTGCCTCAAATTCCTGAAATTGATTCCCGCAGCAAGCCCACATGTGACTTGAGGATTGGGCGAATATTGGAGTAGAGCCGAAGCTACCCCACAATCATCCAATTTCCCCTTCACCACAGTTTGGGAATCCAACACATGAGAGCCTGCAATTTTGACGGACTTCAGTTTCCTCTCCAGGAGGAAAGTGACGTGAGCGCCAACTTGGGTTTGGGGTTGGATAAAACGCGTGAAGTATCCGTCGATACTTTTATCAATGAATGGATCACACAATAATGTAGCTGTGATGTCTCCGCCTCGGTAGCCACAACCTAAAACACATGGCGGTGGGTTGGGACACTCACTGTTAGCTATCAAATGGAGACAAAGTTAGAAGGACATAATTAGACAAATCTTCACCTTCTATAACACCATATGAGCATTAGATCATAATTAATAGGGGTTGTCACACCTTTCTCTGAGAATGAAACTTCTATGAAGAATGAGAAGGTGTGGAGTGAAAAAGAGGTCTCAATAGGAGTCCTCCATGAAGAAGGTGTCACTCCTGCCTTTTTCACCATGTGAAGAATGAAAATGGACACAACTTTTCAATCTTCACATCCATTCTTCACCTCTAGAGGAGAAGAAAAAAAATTCTCAATGTTCAAAGAAGAAGCCCACTGCAATTCAAGGAGAGAGTGCCACATCTTCATTCTCCGAAGAGTGGGAATGGAGAGAAGAAGGTGTGATGACCCCTAATATATCATTCTAGAGCAAATATGTCATGACATCAGAATCAATGCAAATGACATGAAACTTACTACACCTTAACAGTAGAATGATGTAAACAGTTTCAATCAAGTTTCTAAGAACAATCAGTAAATGAATTGTAGACAATTACGAAGGAAATAATATTGTTATTGATCTACAACAAAAATTCATTACTCCCTCCGTCCCACTAAAAACCTCCAAATCAGACATAGTGCATGTACTACTAATTAAGCTGCTCCATTTCTTGGTTTTGATTGTTGATCATTGAGCAAGTGATGTGGAATTTTTGGAATCGAGTGAGTGTGAATTGATTTGAATTCAACATCGCTTGCTCAATGATCAAAATCAAGAAATGGAGCAGCTTAATTAGGAGTACATGCACTATGTCCGATTTGGAGGTTTTTAGTGGGACAGAAGGAGTATAATTTTTTGGGATTTCAAATTGCCGAGATGAGTTAGCAATTCACAGAGTCTAAAAAGAACTACCAATTTGAGAAACATCAAGATTCCTGTTGCACGCGTCCATGCAAAATCTTCCGCCAGCGAAAGCATTTGGTGACCCCATGTTGATAGCCACCTCAGCTTCAGGTCTGGTTTTGGGGCCAAAAACCTTCGCGCTCATTGCAGCCATTGGATGCACATATTGCACCTGTATAACAATCATACATGCAAGCTGCGTATATGTCATCCTGTAAAGCAAAGCAATTGAGAACCATATTTTCCATTGTTAGCTAGCTAACAGGATTAATATTAACTAACGAAAAGTTCAGTTGATTTCAAAGATTTGCAACAACAGTTTCCTCATAAGAAATTACTAGAAATAATTATTACTGTTTTTTCAAAAAGGTCTATCAATATCAAACAAGACATTACAAAAGTTAATGGATTAGTACAGGATGTCAATCATACATTGACAGACCCATCACTGGCTCCTTCCTTCATCGCAGCCGATACGGCTATTGTCATGCCTGGGCACCAAGCATTCAAGAAGGTCGTCGTCCAACTAATCTGCAAAGACAGCTCCACAAATTACAGACCCACAAATAAATAACATGAAGGAAATTTCAACTGAAACAAATTTTTTGAAACCTTGAAGTAAAATTGAACTCTGGAACAAAACAACTCATTTATAGTTGTGTTGAAATCAAGTATGTATCTAACCGAACAAAGAATGTTATATTAAGACAAATGCGAAGCAGTAAAACTCATTCCCAACAAGATGATCAATAGTAACTTAATGAGACTGAAGCCTGTGAAGCCGACCTGGTTGCTAAGGGTACTGAAAGTGAGCTCGTGCTTTCGTTGACTGCCCTCAAGTAAGGTGGCACTCATAGCGCCGACTGTGAAATCGTGAGCAATTGTTGTTGAAGAGGTGAGTCGAGTTCCACATGGTCCCAGACATGAAACAGTTAACGTCTGACCTCCAACAAAGCCCTTGTAGATGAGATCCCGGGCGGAATTGGCGACAGTGGTAAAGTGTGAAGGGGGAACAGGTGGAGGAGGGCTCGGCGAGCCGCAAGTGTCACCCATTCTTGTGGAATCCGGAGTGAGTTAAAACAAAATAAATATGAAAAAAAGAATAATATTGCTTGATATTAGCCTCTCCAGATAATTTTGGAATGATTTTGAAGGAGTTTAGAATTCAAAGCCACTCACTTTAATTCCTCTAAACGGTAATAGAATTGATGTTGGAGAATAGTAAGAGGTCAAATCAGTTAACCGATACACGTCTTGCAGTTTACAACCCTTGCCAAGTTGAGGTTTTTATGTTCATTTTCAATATCAATGCAAGCAATCAAAGCAACATGTTTGTTGTTGGTAAGTTTTAGATGGTGGTGGATACGAAGAGTATACTAAGGAAAAGACACTTGAATGTCACTTTTTGGGTGCTACATGTGTGCATATTCACAAAGTTTGCAAACTAGTACATTATAAGGTCATTTGGATACTCCTTCGCTTGCTCTTACTCTTATACAATGAAAACTAAGCTTTATGTTGTTTCCTACAAGGATGCTACATATTACATATTACAAACCATACATAGAATCCAAATTTTGTTTTTCCTCCTTTCGCTTCCGTTTCCTCCAAAATGTTTGACATTAACTAACACCTCTTTAGAGATGTACAAATATATTACAAATGGCATCATCATCATTAAAATTCTCTTTCAAATGGAGCCCTCTGATGTAGGAATAGCAAAACTCTACCCTATAATTGAGCAAGTACCATCTAATAAAATCTCCTTCACAAGTAGATGGTTTCATTACTTCTCTTCTTTGTCCTACTCTTCTTGATTTGCTTTTGCAGCCCAGAGATTATTTGTACAACGAACAAGTCATCTTCATAGTAACAAATAGTACTTAATATTGATGAACTTTGTAGCATAAGTTTTATGAAGCCATGGACCATTCACCCATTGCCCTATTGTCATAGGAAACGAAGTCAATTCATACATGATTGATCAATAGTAGTAAAAGCAAGAGCTTTTGATAAAAGCGATAATCACTTCCTAGAAACTTTTGTTGCATGTCATTACATTGTCCAAAGTAGAAAGGAATAGAAGTAGAATCCATCTCATTATTGACTTTGAGATCCACCGGCTTATTTTGTAAAATGATATTTGATACAATAGAGCAACAAAATACCATTAGATTATCAACATGTCCAAGCTTATAATTTAGAAGTTGGGACTTTTGCAGTTGATATATATTAAAATCTCTAAGTACATATGTTACATATTTCCCCTACAAAAATTGATAAAAAGAAATGTATATTTGGTGAATCTGTGATTAAACATTTAGACAAAAAGAACCATAACAGGAACTTTCACAAATTATAGTGAATTTTAAAGTTGAATACTTTATTGTCATTTCATTTATCCAATATAATTGAGTTATCAAGCACTCTAATGGTAAGTCATTGCAACTTTATAAACTAGTGACATGCTCTTTCAACCATTTGAAAAAAAATTCTAAAACCTAGATGTAACATAATCATTGTAGCTATAAGGTTTTTGAAAGACATTCTACAATAATAGCATTCAATCACACTACACAATATTGTTGCATGTTTTCTCTATAAATGGAATTGTTATTCTATAAATAGATTTTTACAACCTTTTTCAACCTCAATACAAAGCAAAAATGTGGTATAACAACCTAATCTAGAAATCAACTAACTTCTATTGAACACATATGAGACTAAAATAGTATCTGATAGATAAATGTTGAAAACTTCTAAATTCTTTGAACCATGAACACAAAATGAATAAGAGCCTCAACAACAATAAGATGAATTCAAAACACACAACAAATGGAAAAAACAATCGTCCATTGGTTCAATTGAGTACACATAATTCCCAAGTAATTGGAAACAATTTAAAAGAATCCATCAACACATTCTTCAAAAAGAAAGTAATAAATAAAAGTTACATAAATAGCTATAGATAGACATGAGCATTAACGTTGATTCACCTCTTGAATTGAAATCACTTAAAACTTGCAATAGAAAAATATAAGACTTAATCAAGTGAATGGATAAGGCCACAATTGGAAAGAATGTTATGAAAAATGTCAAATCCAATTGAATTTGAGAGTAGAAGTGTAATTGAATGATGATACATATTCACATGATGAGAAGAGCCAAGGAGATGTGAGCAAAACCAAAGAGTGAAAGGCCAAAGTGACTTGAGAAGAGGAGAGGTGGTAGGGAGGAAAGGATACCTTTCAAAAGAAAAGAAAGCAAGTGAAGAGACAAGCATTCCCTCATTGAACAATATGGGCCTATAACAATATTTTCATTAACCCTTCAACAACAATTGTTTGTTAATAGACAATTGCAAATCAAAATAGGTTCCTAGCTATAGAGTCAATTTTGGACAAATGTTTTAAAAGTTGTCTTCTATTGAACATAAGGTAAGAACATCTATCCCTTCACACAAGTATTCTAATTATAATAATTATAATAATTACAATTATTATTTGGATCTAGTACCTAAATCAAAGTTATGCTATCCTAAACTTTTCAAGCATCTTAGGTAGTATGTGCAAAACTCCCCTTCTAATTTTGAAATTTGATTGGTATTTAACTTATATGATACAAGATGCAAATATTAAAGAAAATAACCACATATAATGTTAAAATCTCACTCCAAGAAGAGTTAAAGTCTCTTGGTCAAGTTAGACAAGGTCAAAAACAAAAAAGTTTCTCTTCTAGTTTGTATGAATATAATTTTTCAATCTATGCAATCAAAGTTTCTGAATATTTTTCCACATGTTACCATAGTAATTTAGAACAAATTTATGCCATTGAATTTTATTTTAACTTTTTTCATTTTTTTCTCATTGCCCTAAAAAGAAAAAGGCAACTTTTCACAATTCCTGTCCGAAATGTGCTTTGGACTTAAGGAGTTAAAATAACTTAGTGTTAAGGGCTCTTTTTTCCCACATGAATTAACTAGTGAAGTCGCTCAGCTTCGTATAGTAGAATGTATTTTTGCAATATTATAACTACACCATCCCTACATTTAAAATAAAAAATTGATAGTGTAAAAAAATTATTTGGTCTGAAAAATATCAGCTTTGGGTAGTGATTTTGAGCACATGAGCGACTATGGACATGAATTGCAATACGAAATCACGCCTTCACGCCTTCAGAAAATAACTCAAATTAGAGTGGAATTGGGTGAGTAGCGGAACATGGGAAACTCAAAGACGAGCAAAGGACCAATTGGTTCCCACAACATCCCATCAAACCTCTGCTCAAAATCAAACATTAGGACTCATCACACCATACAATAGGTTGTTGAATAGTGCAAAATGAAGTACTACATGAGAGATTGAAAGCTCCAGAGCACCTCAGTAGCAACAAGTGCCAGACCCGGCAAAACTGACGACCCTGATCCCACCTCATCCTGCAGCTCAAAATTAGTCCCCAATTCGAATCTTGGAAGTACGGTTCGAATCTCATTCATATGTACTGTAGATCCCGCTGGTGATTCCTTCATGCTTTCCTGAGACTTCATGTGAAACAAATTGAATGAAGAAATTAAGCTAAATCTCTAGAACCACCATTTGTTCTGCATCAAGGCTCAAAAGCCTTCTGTTTTTGTGCAGGATTAACTCTAATTGATTCTATTTGTGATTGGGAGGATAAACCCGACAAGCTATCATTAGAATGGACAGGTTGAGAGTCGATATGCACAGTTGTTTGGGTATTAAACTCCTTTCTCAACCACTCCACTGCCATGAAACTAACGGCTGACGCAGGAACAAACCATAAAACTCGTGGTAATGCTCCTCGGAAAAACCCTCGAACTCCTTCGTGCCTCCATATTTGTTGCCATGCATCAAACCAACCCTTGTATCTGATAAGACGAACACATTGTTTGAAGTAATTCAGCAGTGAGCAAGGACAAAAACTGAACGCTATTAAATCCACTAGTTCAGAGCAAAGAATATACTTGAAAGGTCTTATCCTATTTGCATCCACTGATGTAATGAAATCTACATGAAAGTTCAACACTGCAAGCTTAAGACCGAGTAATCCCCACACTGCATTTACTAATTGCTATGCCTGTAGTTGTGAATGTCCTAGATTCCTTTGAGTAAGAAATTTGCACAAACTAAGCACAAACCTTATGTTAGAGCCTTGTATTTGAAGCCTGGTCTTCAACACGTCCATGGGCATGGTAAGAAAAGCACTCAGACCTGCACAAGTAGCATAATACAGCGTGCAAATGACAACCTTGGTAGCCTACCGGATGAAAATAGAAGCTCAAATCTAGTGACATCTCAACTAAGCTTAACTCTGATCACAACTCCACAGGCGATCCCTCGGGTTGTTAGATTCCGAGATTCCTAGAAACGACGAGTATCAGATCAATCACATCAACATGAGATGCCCAATTGTATCTTGCTGCAGAATTTTGATTTCTGAATTTTCTTTATCATTGCAAAACTCTTAAAATATGACCACTAATACGGTCACTGCCTGTCAGTTTCAGTCATTTAGGTGATAGAATTTTTCTTCTCAAAGGTGCCACATAGAAATTAATAACATTCTCTGCCATTGGCAACACGCTACGTGGCACATAGAAATTTACGTATTACCAGTTTGAATTAATTATGTACAAAAGTGACAGGCAAGTAAGGTAGCGCTGACTTGAAATGATGAACACTACAGGAACATAAGAGATATGCTAGAAGAAGCTCAATTTTGAAATGATGTTTTTCACTCTTCCAGCTCATGTTCGAATATAATTCTGAATAAAGTATTGTGAAGATTCTTCCTAGACGAATGACTACAGAAGTCCTGAGCTCAAGCCAGCTACACAATGAACATGAAACAAGAGAGAATTGATAGAACTACCTCCTGCAGTTCCCCCCATCACCAGCTCTTCAAATGAGGTAAATTCGTGCTTCTGGGTCCCAGCTGGAAGCACAGACCATTCTCTTCGTCCATACGTTATCGCTGCTCTCATGCCCTCATAGAACATAATCTAAAGCACAAGCAATAATGTGGTAAGACCAAAATGTGAAATTAAAATTGATAATTGGTTCGTTACTGCTTACAACTCTCAGGCATATGAAAATGACTACATCCCGAACTGAAAAGAAGCTAGGGACCACTACGGAGGACAGTTAAAAAACACAGTACCATTCAGGATCTCAGGTAGGAAATCGACTCACCTGCAACCCAGCAAACGGAACGTCCCTAGCAAGAGTAGGCAAGTACCTGTAGAGGCAATTAATGAAGCCAAAATGTCATTAGGACCATCATGCGTCACAGTGATGAACCCCACAAGGTATAATGAGTTCACGGAAGCAAAACTTATTACTCACCGACGTGTGCCATTTCAGACAAGAAATAACAAAACAGAATTAGTGCAGAATAAAAATGAGGCAGATAGATAATATAAATGAAAGTCTCATGTAGATTAACGCATTGGTTGCAGAATTTTGTGCTAAGAGCATGACCCCTACCTACAGTGACAAAGAGATGTATGAATAAATACCCAGCATATAGACCCCCAAGACCTTCATATTTTAATACCACTCTTCCTGCATGTAGTATTCCAGTGTAGTATTGCAAGCTTGGTGTCGATAATCTAGAAGACAGTGCATGCCTCTGATGCCAACCTTTGCTACTGCCTTGAATCTGCCATGCCATACAAGTTCAGGTAAGAGGATTTGATTTCACCCACTCAAAGAAAATTCAATTCATCTACATGGGACATGGACCTTTGTTCTGAAATCGATGCAAGGGGAGAAAGGCAGATGTTAAGGCCATGAAATCAGGTCCGATTAACACAACTCTACAAGTTCTTAAGTCTCTCAATCAAACGACAAACGTATGCTTAAACGCATGCTTCAACTGTATATGCGCTTGCACTACTAGCCAAGAGAGATATTGAAGAAAACACTAGGAAGAGCTCTCCTAGAGGTGGATGCAATCTCAGCAAAAAATTATGAATAAATTCTACAAGCAATAGTAAATTTGAAGCCACTGCACATCCAAATCACCTGCATTCGTTGCTTCAGCACTTCACATGGAACGTATACCACTGAACCTAGAGTATCACCTGAACAAAAGGAAAAAATACATGCTAAATGATTTCGTAAAGAGACGGCAAAGATCAGCACTGACAGACAACAAACTAGTCACTCTCACAATCTCTTGAGCCAAAAGCAGGGCTGCGTCTTGTTTTCACGCAAAAACAAAATCATGTTTGCGAAGAAGCAAGAGATAAATCCACCAAAAAGAGAACAGTGAAAAGTGCAGTGTTTCAAGACCGTACCAATAGCACCAGCACAAAAGTGCGCCCATGGGCCAGTCAGATTGGGACGTTCATCCTCCAGCCAGTCTTTCGTAGACTCAATAAACCCGAAGTATGTGGCTCCTGTTATCATTGAGCCAGTTATACCTGGTACTACACCCCTGTATAGAGCTGAACATAACCAGCAGAAATTATAAGCCATAGCGTTCCAGCTTATTGACATAATTAATACGTTAATGATTTATTAGGACATACACATGCACTACACCATTTGGAAGCTCTTAAACACTACCAATCGTTATAGCAGAAGCATTCCCAGATAGATACCACTAACATGGATAGTCGAACCGATGCAAATACTAATACGCTCACTCCCAGCTATAACACACCTTCTGCCCTTGACTATTTCCAACATATCAAATAGAACTCCCTAGAGCAAGGTTAAAGTATTTGACAGTTTGAAGTAAATAAGGAAGGAACAACTTGCAAAAGGAAACGAAAGGAGAATTAATAGGGCTGTGCTTGCGAAATACAATTAGCACGCAAAAAGTCAACGTACTGAAATGAAGCACTAAATACACTCACCTCGAACTCCGTCCATGGCCAAAATATTCTTGAGGGCATGCCCAATGTCGCTCTGCTTCTGCAAAAGCCCGAGCACATCCGAATCCGGCCACATCTCAATATAACACAGCTATTGAATTGAACTGAAAACTTGCAGAACAACTAGAACATCAATACATATGAGAACGAAACACTAGAGGATAAACGACTCAATGCAGTAAGACAGAGATATTTTACAGAAGTATTTCAGAATGTCAAGCAACTGATATTGGATCGGGAATTACGATAGCTACATTAACAAGCATGTACTAAGGTAGTTTTCTGTAGATATGACCTTGTGCTCTTTTAAATGAGCTATTAGTTAGTGAAATAAGGAAGTATTTACCCATAGAGAGTATCAGAATACCACGATACCTGCAAGATAACTCCAGATTGACCACTTTGAATACGTGTTTTCAAAGTGTCTACCGGATGCATTAATGTCTCTCCGAACCCACTGGCCAGAGCACCCCAAGCGAACTCTCTCCATGCTGTTGACATTACAAAGAAACCTCACAACAATGTCATGCTCGATTACGTAACGTTGCACATACATTCACTTCTAGGAAGCATAAAAAACATTGTACATAAACCATGTACACAAAAAGAAGTCTCAACCAAGAAACTTAACCAAGTTCACTTAAATACAGAACTTACAGAAGAAACCGTTTGCCGATGTCGTGGGTGTCGTTGATGTCTGGAGCCGCGAGCTCCAAACATTTTCCTCCACCATGAGATATTTTAGAGAGTTTCCAGACCTGGACGTCTAAACTCGAACGTCAAAAACCTGAAACCCATCCACCAAACCGCCCAAGATCAGCTGATACGAACTACTCCCGAAATTCCTTGAAAAAATGCAGCTCAGGTTCATAATCCTTGTATGCAATCAAGAAAATTCTGATTAATGAAAGCACAAGCAGATCAACACCTCAAGCCTTCTAACTGTGAAAAGGCAATTTATAATCCCTAGATAGCCAATCAAGATTGTAGAGTACACACACCCGGCTCTAGAATATTTTTCAACCAGCGATAACTGCTAGCATTCCAGCTGAAATTCACAACCTGGTAGCTTCTTTCAGGCATTTCAAATGCCCATATCCATGATGCAGGTGCGTTTAACCAAGTCACGAATAATATTTCATTCTCGCAACATAGGTGATAAAGCTCTCTATCGAAGTAGACGTCGGCCGTCCAAGAAAATTCAAAGTAGCAACCGAAAAAACTCTAAACCACATTCTAGGCAAAATCCTAAGAAAATCCAACGGTTAAAATCTACCAAGTCCGGTTCGAACATCAATAATAAGAAACTACATGACCTCCAGCAGGTCAATTACATCCTCTAACAGAATGCAGGTACATAACACTCTAAGAATTGAATCAAAACAATCGTCCTAGCATTGACTTCATAAAACGACTCATGTACAAGCCGACGATGGCCAATGCTAAAACAAAATGTAACCCTAAAATGAAGTCCAGGACGGGCATAAACAATATTAATAACGCCAGTCCACCAAGGAAGAGACTGCAAATGGTATTAGCAAACGCCACAGCCACTCATCAGACTTGCAACCTTGGCCGTCACGGCCGGGTCTGCACGCTCTCACTGGAGTTCCCCGTTCCCATCCCGAACAATTTCGCCCGAAAGTACGAGGAAGACGAGCGCCAAGGAGACAAAAGAGCGCTAAACCCTACAATCAAAGCTACAAATAACATCGTTCGAGAACATTCCGAATTTCTAGCTCAGCATCAATCTGAACATTTTTCCACCTTTTTCACTTACATCTACAAGACCTCACAGCTCACGAACCCAGGAAGTGCAAAAAGGATAGACAAGAACGCAGAACTAGTTAGAAAAACAACTCCCCAAAACTCGAAAATATAATATTCGTCAAAATGCCTCGAATCCAATTCAGAAATCCAAGAAATCATCGTACCACAAGTGGAGCTGTGTCTGCTCCGACGCGGCTCCTCAATTCCACAAGGCACTGAACTCTCCGCGGAATGCTCCGAAGCATCCACATTCCACAACCTCATGGTTCCGCCCTGCCCTCACTCGTTCCCCTCACCACAGCCTCATCTTCCGAACAAAATCCCCAAAGGAAAAAGAAGAGGAAAAACAAAGGAGATTGATTCCTCGTATCGAAATTATTGTCCCAGTAAGTCGAATCCACGGGATGATTCGTACTTGCGTCGTGCAGATTGAGTGGCAATCACGATTGATCGGTAATCGGAGCTCGCAAGTGAAGGGAGGTGGTGATGCTCGGATTCTCTCGTTCTGCGAGAGGCATTGACCTAACCCTAATCCCATCCCGCCAGTCACGAGAGTGACCACAAGCAAGCCTTTGCAATTTTTCGGAGATTCTCGTCACGAAATTAGTTGAACCCAGTTGAAAACTGACGTGGCAATTCTGGTGAAAATTGGCAGCATAACGTGCCGTATAACTCATTCAGCCCATAAGTACCCTCTGAGCTACATTTCAGATTTTAAATGTACACATCAGGTACATGAGGGCGGAATTGGAATTTGGGTGGCAGTAGGCTGGTTCACCTTAACCCTTAAAGGACGGACTGGTGACCGTGGAAATCCTCCCTTTTCGAACAGTGTGACATCATCTAATTTAAAAAAAACAAAAATATTCATTGGAAGTTATACTACTATAGAAGACATACCTTTTTCTGACAAAATTCTGAAGATGAATAGTCATAGTTTTGTCCTACATCAAGAGATTCTTTGTCATTCCTTAGACACGAAACTTCTGTTTCGACATTTAAGAGATAACCCATATACATCCAGATTTATCTCCATAATTGACGATTTGAAAAAAATCATTATAAAGTGCTATTTGGAAGCATGTTTTGGAATTGGTATACCAACAAAAGTTGTAGATTCCATCTACAAGGTTAGATTCACCAATACTATCACCAATCTTTTTTTTTTAGAATTTTGAAAGAGAAATTCCAAGATTCCTTCAAAATTTAAATACAAGCAAAATATTATCATTTTTTGAGTAAAAGTTGTTGGAATGGATTTGAAATGAGGTTCTCTACTTCTCTTCACATGATGATTTTTTTTAAAAAAATTTGTTCTTCAAATCTACGACTTCATTTAGGCAAATCCATTTTTGAACTAAAGTCAATGCAATTTGACTAATGGACATACTTGCACATTTGTAATTTTAGAAAAATATTTAGTCTAGGAAAACCAAATCCAAACCTTAGATAGGACAACAACTTGATAACTTATCTCCACAAATTAAAATAACTTTCATCCAAGGAGTTAGGAAGATGAAACTTGAGTTGTAATTTGTTCATTGTCCAAAAAAAGGACATTGGAGCACTTAGAGGTTAAGGTAGTTCCAAGCTCATAACATTGAATAACTAGGCAATGGTATTTGCCCTAATAAAGTGCTATACCTTCCTAGCTGCATGGGAAGGACTTATCACTTAATTCAAGGATTGGGATTGGTTGAGGAATCATGTAGGACAATTTTGATCACTATGGGGGACTCCTTTTCAAAAACTCAAAAAGGATCCTTGTTTCATTGGTAAACAATATTGTGCTTCCCTATGCATTTTAGTAGTAATTTTTGGTGCTACATTAGTGCTACAAATCTAATCAATATCAATATCAATATATATATGATTTTTTTGCATGGCAAAACTTTGGTTAGGAAAACAAATATGCTTATATCTTGTTGAGACCTAATCTCTCATTCTCAAAGCTCAAAAACAATATGGATACAAGATAGTCTAATTTTTGTACTCAATAAGCATAGATTAGATCAAATTGGTGCATGTTTTAAGAATGTTCTAAGAAAATGGCTTTTGACTTTTATTATTGAAATTTGTTTGGCTATACTATTTGTCTATGCCAATTTCTTCTTAAGAACATAATGGAAATATTATTATCACATTAGTTTTAGGAATAAAGATTAGTAGATCACTCATTCATCATATTACTAGTTTCCATCTAATACATGTGGATGCAAAAATAAAAGCATGTAGTCCCCAATACCTTATTCTAATGGGTTGGCTCAAAAAAGAAACACACTTATAGCAAACAAAAACATAACACACAGCTTAAAGCACAATTATAATAGTCATTTCTTGTTTGTCTTTGTTTAGAGCATAGGCTCACTATAATTGCTTAAAGCATCACTCCTTACTCCATAGCCACTATTAGTACATTTCACTTTATCAATCAATCATAGCCCAACCATTGGTTATAGAATTTCTCTTCTAATTAATTTGCTCAAGGCAATTTAACAAAGCGCTCCAACAAGAACCATCTCTTCACTTCCCATTCAATCTATACAATTGCTTTAAGCATGAAACAACTACCCATCTAAATTCTTTCAAGAAATATGAATTACAATGTTTACTTTAAGTTTACAACACTCAATAATATCATTGTTTTAAGCATTCACATACACAAGATTACATCAATAACTAGTACTCTTTCCTACACTCCTTTAACAATATGGATTCAATCACACAAACCTTAAGACAACTTCATGTTATTATAATAACATAAAATCTTGTTGAAGTCAACATAATCTACATGATGTTTTTTATTTCCTATAACAAATCATGTTAGATTCAAAGCAAAATTTGCATTGAATCTAAAGTGTTTTGTTACAAGAACCAGAAAATGTCATGTAGATTGTGTTGACTTCAACAAGGTTTTCTTCTAGTGTAATTCACTTAGAATCATTAGTAACAAGTGGGTAGTTGTACCTAAAACCGATACATGTAGGTAGGTAGAGAATATCTAGGGACGCAAGATAACTCTCTCTCTAAGGAGCTTGGCAAAATAGCTTCATAACTTCAAGAGTAGGGGTACCTCCTCACTAAAGATGTCATAGTGACCAAGCAATTGTTTATCCAAAATACAAGTCTTTGCAAAGTCGTAAGACCACATATGGAAGTTGATGCATGCCTAGTGCTGAAAGGTTAAGGAAGTTGGTGATCTAATGACAAAGAAACTAGCGATTGAAGCCTCCATGAATGGTAGTTGTAACTTTTTTAATTTGTAGATCCATTTACAATTTCATTCAACACCCTCTCATTGGGATTTCCACACAACATACTATCTATTCACTTATTGTCTCTCTAAGTATTTCTCACATTCAATCACAATAAGCTTTAAGGCAAAAACATATTTCTATAAATATAGCTTTAAACTCTTTTACAAATCATACAGAATAATTGCTTTAAACATTGTATACACCACACTAATCTCTTCAAAGTGTACACAAAAAATATAACAATATAATCATTAACATTATATACATACGCATTTATTTATATTAGCAACTATAGTTTGTGATTCTTCTCATAGAAAATTACATACAACAATCAAATATTCAATCACTTAACCCCTACAGGACCAAATGGTGTTTTTTGACAACGTAGCGATTTCGGGCAGCTCACTACGAATGGAATTTATATTTTTTTCTTTGAAATTTGCATACAACATGTGCCCAAGGAGTAGCTTTAAGACCCAACAATTTTCATAACTTTTGAATGCATGGTTAAAAAGTTATTGTATGATATGTTGTTTTCATTGCTTGGCGAGCAGCCCGGGCAGTAAAAAAAACTTCTTTAAAAATCACTTTTTTAAAAAATAAAAATTTGAAATTTATTTTCCTAATTTACATATACATGGAAAGATTTGAATCATTCTATTTTGATTTATGAGATGAAAGTTATGAAAAGTTTTAGTTGTGGGTAGTTTGTGGGTAGTAATGGAATCTCTACTCTAAAATAAACTTTGAAGACCTTTATTTAACTCAATTTTTAATATTTTTGAAAAAAAATAAAAACTTTAGGTGTAGATTGTTTACTAAAACTATTTAACCATTGGGATTGGCATTTTTCAATTCCATAAGTAAATTATTAACAATTTAGTATTTTGAATCATTCTCTACTTCTTTCAACTTACTATTTTTTTCCTATATGTTGTACAATTCCAAATGATCTAAAATTTTTCAAGCATGTAGCCAACATGACTTGAAGAATGAATCCAAAGAGTTACAACCATTTTGGACATTTTTTCATAATGATCTGACCTTGTGAAGTGCAGCTGCCCGGATTTTTGCAGGTCCAAAAAATGGCTTTTTGTCACTTCAAATGCTAATATCTTGCAATCCAAACGGTGGAAATTTCTGAAATTTTTTCCACATCTTCCCAAACCAGCTTAATACAAGATCCTACGGTTACATTTGTCCAAAACTGTATTTTTTCTAAAATTTGGTACTTGTACTAGAGATGATAGTTTTGGAGCGTTTTTGGTGAAAACATAGTCAAATACATTTAGGGGTTAAATAAGTAATCTCACTCATTTCACACACAAACACTCAACATACAATCACCCAATTACTTGATTTAGAATACGATAGAATCACGCATACACACGCAGATCCCCAATCATTGTGACTTACACAAAATGCACAAAAGTGATTGCTTAAAACTTTACTACAAAAATATAACATACACACCATATACACACTACTATAAGCAAGGACATATTTATAGCTTCTTGCTTTAGATACACTCTTGTACTCTTTTTTGAAATCTAAGATCTAATCTTAATATCTTCAAGAACCTCTAGTTGTCTTGTGTTTATAGTGTCTATAGTAATAGCTCATCCCCCAAACAAGACAAAACATTTTGATATTAGTGAAGACGCAACTTGTCTCTTCAATCCATATATGTTTGTTATTGCTTTCAATATGAGGAAAAATTCAAACAAAATTTGTAAATCTACAACACAAGTTCATATGTAAACTTGGCTATAAGAAAGACATTCTAAAGAGGAAGAAGCCATATTATTCTTCCTAGTGATTAGTATGACTCCTAAGTGCTTCTAACTAGTGTAGCCCAATATTTCACAACTTATGAGAACAATAATCGAAAATTGCACTTCAAACCAAATAGAACTCAATAGCACACAACAAGTTACTTGGAACACTTGACAAGATCAACAAACTACATTCAACTTGCAATTATTGCACTAGTTGGATTTTGATTACAAAGATTCACATTTTCTATCCAATTCATGAGAACTTTGTGCTTGTTTCCAAATCAGGAATATAATTTGCTTCTACTTTGAGAAAACACTGTGTTTCCATTTTTTGTGCCACTAATAGTTGAGTTAATACAAGTGTCTATTTCTAGCTTCAAGTTTTAATTGAATGGTGGAACTATTTTCTAAGCCGTTTTTAAAGGTCATTAAAATTTTAGTATGGAACTATTGTAAGTCACATTGGCAAATGGGTTTCATTAGGCATTTAAGCAAATTATCCTCAAGATCCACTAGATCATCAAAATCCCTCTTTTCCCACAATGGGTGTGAGGTTGGGAATCATTAGATTGGTTCCTAACATCAATTTTTGTTCTTGGTATTTGTTCCAATTCATTATTCTTACTCAGTTTTTTCTACCCTTGTCCAAATAGAAGTTAGAATAGGCATCAAGTATGCAACTTAATCTTGACACCGAATTCTAAGAAAAAATAAAGGTAGAAAGTACACAATAAAAATGTTGGTATGATGTCATAGCATCCGAAGTGTTCAATAACTCATCAATCCATAGGCCTAATGGCTTGACTACTTCATGTCTCTCTACAAGTAATTTTCTAATTTTTGTCCATTTTTCTAGTTTTTGATGCGATTAAAATTTGGAAATTCAAATATTTTTTGCCCCATTTGTCAAAAAGTTGTAAAACTTGATTTGTATATAGCACCTTGTTGAGGGCTTTCTAATGGCATTTAGTGCACCTCAATTGGTCTAATGGTTAAAGAGGTGCTAATATAAATCACCAAACAAAACAAACACACAAACAAACTACTACCTTTGTTTCTAAAAAAGATCCATGTTTCCTTTTGTAAAACACAAAGGAAACTCAAGTCTTTTTCAAAAATAGAGGGAGTACTTGTTTTAACTACTTAGTGCCTAAATCCTTTTTAATATTTTTGTACATTTTTGTATATATTTTTATTAGTATATACTATGTATTATTTTCCTCAATTTCCTCAAATTCGTCATACGATAAGTTAAAAAGAAGAAGAATCCAAGCATTAGTTTGAATGAATGAAAAGTTTTGTGGTCACAAAAGCCCCTAGAACCTCTTTGATCATTGTCCAAAATTTGGATGTCGGAGCACTAAAAGCACCACATCAAGAAAGTAATCCCCTCCATTACTTTAGTACTATTGCAGTATTCTTTCATTGCTTATGCAGTATAACATTGAAAATATACTTTTGCAATACTACAAATAGTAATGCAACAACATTATACTACATTCCCAACTAAAAGAATATTGTTGCAATATTCATTTATAGTTCTGCAACAATATATTTTCAATATAATACTATGTAAACAATGAAACATTACTGCAACAGTGGGGGCTTTTTTCCTGATGCAAGGGTGCTTCCTAAGTCCCTCAT
Organism: Straminergon stramineum; assembly: GCA_963920665.1. NCBI lineage: Eukaryota > Viridiplantae > Streptophyta > Bryopsida > Hypnales > Calliergonaceae > Straminergon > Straminergon stramineum. The sequence continues at coordinate 20,183,970 of OY987263.1, read as the reverse complement.
TGTTGTAGTATTGTTTCAATGGGGTCACAGCATAATATTGAAATATATTGCAGCAGTACTATTTGCAGTATTGCAACAATGTACTTTCAATATTCTATTGTGACCCCATTGAAACGATAGTGCAACACTACAGAAGCAATGGGGGGGTTACTTCCCAGATACTATACATATCAGGATGTATTTCAGACAAATAGGGAGAACAGGCCCCGGTGGGAATGCTCTATAGATTGCCTGTCTACCTTAGTGATCCAGCGTTGAGTCCGGCTATTTTTGTGCTAACAGGTGGTCCGGCGCGATATTTTGACAATGCAGCAACAACTACTGCAACTTACAGCGGAACATTGCTGATGCTCTCGCGTCGACCGCGTCCTCAGGCCTACTCAGCGTTGGGAGGCCCAAACAAAAGAGGTCGAATGTTCGCGACCTTCGTCGAGCAAGTCCTCCTTGTCCAGGCCATTTGGGATTTGGCAGTGGCATCGCTAGATGCTCCTGCTCCTGCACTAAGTTATACAGTACTACCCTCCCCTGTTCCTTGCATCAAGCTTCTTCGCGCGAGGAGCGCATGTAAAGTGCGAGTAGTCTTGCACTCTTATCAGAATTCCTGCGCCATTGATCACGCATTAAGGTCTCCGAGCTCACGCGCTGCAATCTGCTCTACATTTCAGGTAGTCAAGCCGTCAATTTGATCGCAAACAGTTGTAGGCCTTGCCATTCGATCGATCGCACTGGAGGGGCGTGTGCATTTGCTCGCAAGAGATTAACTTGGTGCGCACGATCTTTAGGTTTGTTGGGTGTTTCTGATCTGAGAGCTGGAGTTAGAAGTAACGACTGTGTTTAAAATTGACTTAGTTCGACCGTAGATTGTGTGCTAACAATTGCCGTGTGAAGGAGAGTGGGTGATTGACAGAGTGAGGTTTTAGAGAGAATTCGATACTTGTACCGCTCAGTGCGCTCAGCAAGGTGCTTTGCGTCAATTCTTGTCAATTGCATTGAGAATTAGGAGATGAGCCCTCCGATTTGATTCGTTTTGTAGCTGGTGTGGTGAGCAGATTGCTGAGTGAGACAGGGTACAACGTTTTGTCCAGGATGAGGAGTTTCGCCGCTTCTGGAGGTGCGCTATACTCTACAGCAACCTCAAATGCAGTAAAGAGCGCTGGGAGAAAATTTCGGAACACATTCTTCACGCCGCGAAATCATGTGAAGCTCCAGCAGCAAGGAGGCGTCATGGTTATGGGCAACGCGGCCCGGGTGCATTGCGCCACGAGTAAGCACGCGCCGGAATCAGCCTTCGGCGTCGCGGAGCAAGTGGCGAGCTCCTTGTTCAAGCTCATTCCCGGCTCGAGTTCCCCGAGCGTGGTGAATCGATCGTACAAAGTGACTGTTGTCGGGGTGGGCAACGTGGGCATGGCGTGCGCGCAGACGATCTTAACCCAAGACCTCTGCGACGAGATCGCGCTCGTGGACATCGTGGAGGCCAAGCTGAAAGGCGAGATGCTGGACCTTCAGCACGCAGCAGCTTTTCTTCCCCGGGCTACCATTCAGGCCGACACGGATTACAGCATCACCGCCGGCTCCGACATTTGCATCGTCACGGCTGGCGCCCGTCAGCGCGAAGGCGAGTCTCGTCTGGCGCTCGTGGAGAAGAACGTGGCGCTATTCAAAACCATCATCCCGCAGCTCGTGGAACATTCCCCCGAGACTATTCTTCTCGTGATTTCCAATCCTGTGGATGCGCTCACGTACGTGGCTTACAAGCTTTCCGGCCTCCCGCCCAACCGCGTCATCGGCTCGGGCACCAACCTCGACAGCTCCCGCTTCCGCTTCCTGTTAGCGGACAGACTTGCTGTGAATGCGCAGAACGTGCATGGCTACATCGTGGGCGAGCATGGCGACAGCTCCGTGCCGCTCTGGTCGAGCGTCAGTATCGGGGGAGTGCCGCTTATCGGCTATTTGGACCAGAAGCAGATCAAGTACAGCAAGGAGACGCTGCAGGAGCTTCATCGCAAGGTGGTGGACGGCGCGTATGAAGTGATCAAGCTGAAAGGCTACACGTCGTGGGCGATTGGGTACTCCGCGGCGAGTCTGGTGAAGAGCTTGTTGCGGGATCAGCGGCGGATTCATCCAGTTTCGGTTTGCGCGCAGGGGTTACATGGGATTCAGGACGAGGTTTTTCTGAGCTTGCCTGCGGAGATTGGGCGGTCGGGGGTTATTGGCATTATGGATAGCCCCTTGACGGAGGAGGAGAGGGTGCAGTTGCAGCAGTCTGCGAAGACGTTGAGTGAGATTCAGAAAAAGCTGGACATCCCGTGAAGTGCACTGGAGGATTGTACTGTACTGTGTAGTCTCCAAAGACGTTGAGCTGAGATTTAGAAGTCCCTTAGAAGTCATGAGGATAAATTCTCTGCGGGAGTGGATTCTCGGAGGGTTTTGCATTCTCAGAGGGCGAGAAGATTGCGTGAAGCCAGCTTGTGAATTCTTTTCCCAGTGATGGAGCTGTGCAGATTCACCTTATTCCGCCCTGTCGGTGACTTTCGAAGCTCCGCTCGACAGTTTGATCAATTCGCTGGAGGTGTGATCAGGGGGAAGGTACCGCCACCACTTTGTAAATTGTAACCAAAATTATTAATTTAGGTCACCAGTTCGCCTGATGCGATAATCTTTTATTGAGGTTCGGGTTCTGGTGCATATAATGATTGGGTGAGATTTTGGAACGTAATAAAATTTGAGCCAAGTGGAATTTTCATTGTAATAAATCTGTATGTAATCACTGAACTAGCAATGCACTAGCTATTACCGATGGGAGCAGGTGACCTCGCAACTCCTTTCCTTCCGCATGAATAGCCTGCACATGACAGATTTTTTAGTAATGTCGTCAAAACAGGATCGTTGCTGGAGCCTGCTCCCACCTGTGCCACCATCACATCACCCATGATAGCACCATTCTCGGCTGAAGCATTTTGTACTTCCACGGTGTCGTTTTAAGGAAACCTAGTGCACATGCAGGTATCCTATACTTTCAAATTTGAATATTCGCAAAACCAAGTGTATGAAAAATTATGAAACGACTTGGATTGGATTCCTGATTAGATTGCCAATAGCCTCTTTAAAAAATTAAAGCGAATTGGAATTTGAGCATAGGAGACTTCAAGAACAGCGCTTTCAGGTCCTCGTACCTTAAATGGAGCCTTGTGTGGCGTTCTCAAGTAATATGCGTGAATATCTCGTCCTGAGACGGACTGGAGTCGTCGTCGCTTCTGAGCAGCGGCCGTGGTCACGTTTTGAACGGAAGGCAACGATGACCGAGATTCGTTCAGGGATTCGTTCTGCGAGGGCGGTTTGAAGAATTCGACTCCATCGACATGTTTGGAAACAGTCGACTTCAACATGAAGCTTGAACCAGAGTTGTGGGAGGAGCGTTACACACCATGGAGTGAGACCTGTCGCATCGCCTTTCGAACGGGTGAGCTTACCACTCTCATTGCATTCAGATTCGCAACAGAATTTGATTTCTTCAATATCAAAATACCATCGATAGATCAAACAAATCCAACAATTACACCCGGGTTGCCCTGAGCAGCTTACCTCAGTTCCCATCCACCACCACTACCTCACTGCAAGACTAAGAGAGAGCAAGAAATTATATTCATCACAGACAGACATGACTGTAGCTTTCAATCACGACTGAATTCAGCTCATGTGCAACGGCGCGGCTCCAACCTGTCCTGTGGTCCAAGATAAGCGAAGGGATATTTATTTAGAGCACCACTGTCACATACGTATTTTCGATTACTTTGTGTACCCTATTTTTTCAACGAAAGAGACACTATCGCATCGATAAGAGCAGCACAGGCACTTCGTGAGCTTGAAGCCATGATCAGCCATACTGGGAATACACAGAGTGCAGTTCAGATTGAGTCCAATGTCTAGAAGAAATGCTCACTTGAGCTCACCTTTTAAGTTCCTTGCCAAGTAATAGAATAACTCGACACACAAAGCTTCTACAAACCAAGTTCTCGACTGACTTTCTGAAGTAGATAGTCAAGCTCTCATACATACCGAATGTAGCAATCAAAGTCAATTTCGGACTTCCACACACCAGCAGGTGCAGTGACCATCCTTCTCCTAAGTTCTTGGATCTCCGATTCTCCACAACCAGCAACGAAAACATTGGATTAATCTGAAAGGGAAAAAAATTGTAAAAATTCGTGTTTGATTTGCTTACATCCTGTTTCTGGAATCGTTTCGATCTTCGGTTGGGAGACAGGAAGGCCAATTGCGGAATTTGCAAATGAGCAGTATTACGGTGATCTGGCATTGCGGCATTGCAGTAGGTTGGTGCAACCGTCACCAGAACTAATGTCGAAATCAAATTTCATTCTCAGCAGACCAACCGAATGTGCCTCAAGGAATCCAGATGGTGGAGAGACAGAAAACGGACCGATAACAGAAACCCTAAAATTAGGATTAAACCCAAGAGCATTTCCAAATAAGAGCATTTAAGTCTTGAATCTGTGTTAAACGAAACATGATCAGCCTGTCACCATTCAACCAAGCGCACCTTAAAAATACCCAAGATTCGACTTAAATGCTATCGCCAGACTCCGTCACTTCTATTCTCTTCTAAGAAGCTGAGATTCATAAAATTATTAAAAAGAATCTCGTCTGTTCCGGGATCGCAAACAAGCCCAGACCTGCAGTGCTTGAGGCGGAGAAAACCCGAGAAACTACTGCAAGTCGAAGAGATTGGAAACTCTCCAAGTCTCCAGTATGTGAAACCCTAAAATTCTTATAAATACCCGGAGCAATGTAAGCAACGTTTCAAATTAGAGAGCATCCAAGCCTTGAATCTGACTGCGAAACGCAAACATGCTCAAACTCTAACTATTCAACAGAGCGCACTTTACAAGTACACAAGATTCAGCCTAATTCTATTCCTAACCCTATACCTTATATATCTTTCTACAAAGAAAGATTCACAAAATAAACAACTAAACCCCTCTCCTCTCTACTTCAACTTCTGTTCGGGGATCGCAAACAAACCCTGCCCCGCGGCCCCCCGGGGCGGAGAAAACCCGAGAAACTTCTGCAAGTTGGATCGAATGCTAACCGAGCAGAGGAAGTAGAGGAACACCATGGAGCAGTCTGTGGGATCGTCGCCGGGCAATCCGCGGTGCGACATTTTCTGAACTAGTGGGATGGGATGGAAGGGCAGCTTGGCGATGGCCTTCCCCTCGAAAAGCGACGACAAGAGGCCGAAGACGACGATGAGCACGAGCGCCACCACAGCGCCGGACTTGAACTTGGACATGGACAGGTCGCGGCTGGAATCCTTGAGCGAAAGCTCGTAGCGGTCCACCTTCTTGGACTTGGCCTTGTTGTTGCTGGACGCCGGGGATGCCGTGGTCTTCATGGCCTCAATCTTCTTGGACGTGCGGTCGATGGTGGAGCGGAGCGACTTGTACTTGGCTGTGCGGTAGATGAGAAGCCAGCTGATGCCCTCGCACACGATGGCGGACACGATGGAGATGCACACGATGAGCAGCGCGTCGCCATATCGCGCCATCGCTACTTGTCAACGACGACGACAATCAAAGGCTTCCGCTTGTGCGCTTTCGTCGCTTCGAAATCATATCCTGAAAGCTTCACAACTGCGTCTCCGAAGAAAAAACATGAACAAGGAGAACACCCCACAACAGGTCGGAGTACGGGAGAGAAAGGCGTCTTTTGCTTTTCTGAAGGAGGCATGCCCACCGGAGGATGCCGGGGACTCTACAATAGAGGTCTTTGTGTACCGCCCTTTCCAAGGATAACTTCCGGTGTACGAGGTGCAATGCCTACGTACTAGAGTAATCTTATAGGGCTTTTTTTTTGTATGGGATGAAGAATCTGTATAGAGGCATTTTTTGGATGAAACATTCTTCAACTACCATGAAGAACAAGTTCCACAAAGTTTCATCCCAAACTTAGATGGATTATGATATTGTTTGTAAGGATTAAATTCATAAGAAAGTGGCAAAATTGAATTTCCACATAAGATTTTGAATCCTCTACATCACCCACACTAATCGTAAGATGGCATGTGGCAATTTTTTGATAAAAGTACCTATAGTGCAAGCTAGTTTGTGCTACTACACAAGTTGGATCCATCTATGTATTATGAGTAATTTGTAGTTAATGTCAAATTTGACCCTTAAACAAGATAGTTTTTGTCTCCACATAATTTGTACCTTGTAAGAGGGATTTTTTTGCAAATCCATCATAGAAGGTCTTTATGGAGTGATACAACATAGCAAAGAATTCCCTCCAATTCAAAGGAATATGAGTGACTCTCATGTAAGTTGTATCACTTCTAAGAAAACCCCTAAAAAATTCAATATCTTCATCCATGCCTAACCCTAAAAGGAAGTAAAAGATAAAACAAAATGTGACTATATTCATGTCTCCAACATAGACACTACAAAAAAATATTTCAAAGTGCACATAAGTGAAGAGGCTCAAATCTTTTTTCAACCTCTATTCAAGAAGCTCAAGAACCAAACCAATTTAACCATTGAATGCCAGGCTAGTAACCATGCAAAATCATGCATTTAGGAACCATGTGACATCATCTACTTTAAAAAAAATAAAAAATACTCATTGGGAGTCAAACTACTATAGAAGATCTTCCCTTTCCACCCCTAATTCCGAGGGTGAATAGTTGCACTTTTGTCCTACAAAGGAGAATTCCTTGTCGTTCATCGGACAAAAAACGTCCGCTGCATCGTTTAGGGGTTAAGCACCCAACAATTTCTAACACTCAAGATTCCCCAATACGGAAGTTCCCCCCACAAGATGAAAATTGACATAAATCTCAAACAAGTGAAAATTGAATGTAGACAAAAATATCATGTTTTAATCCCTTGTCAGCTTAGGGATCTAGTGAAGAACTTAGTTTTGCTTGAAAATATGTATTTTAAAAACACTTTTGATTTTATTTATAAAAAGGTATTCAATTATGTTTCATAAATAGAGTTTATGCATTAGGTCAAACTTAGAAAAACATATATCGGTATTTGAGAAATCAATTCCAAAGCATGTGACACCAAAACTGCAGAGATCTTAGGTCAATATTTTGTTTCCTGAGTGCTTCAAGGTTGTATTTTATTCAAATAACTCCTCATTCATCCCAAACTTCAAATGAAACCGGAGTATGACCAATTTGATGAAATTCAGGAAAATAATGTTTACATCCAAAGATACAAACTAAAATGAGCAAAAATTTTAAAGGGACCACATTGATAAACAGTGTAAGCCTCAACCAAACGCAAAAAGCAAATGGCGTAGTCTCTCATATGGCTTGGTCCCTCACATGAAACACTTATGCGGACTTATAGTGTCGAGGGGTGGAGATGCACACGGCCTCTCTAACTTTAGGGTTTCAATGAGAATCAGTTGGTTGTAATGCTTCTGTGGGAATTCTGTGTGCTTTTGAGAATCGCTGTTTAGGTTATCATAGTCGTAGAAGCGAGAGGAAGAAAATATGCAAAAGGTTCGGTGGTCTGCCTGGCGACAGGTAGAGCAAGCGTTGCGTTTATCACATTCAACCACGAGGTCATCGCCATGCTCTTTCCCGTTGTGGAAACGCAGCGCACTCTCTTCCATCCCATTCAGTACCTCTTCTGAAGGTTCGTCCCAATCCGCACTAATTTCATCACTCGATCATCAGAATTTCTTTAATGTTTTTTTCTCACGTTCCTCGATCCTGGGCTTCGGACGTTGCAGTTGATTAGAGATTTGCCTTCAGCAAGTGCTCGGATTTGTGATGCTTCTGGGTTTATCGTCATTTTTTGTTTAGGGTTTAAGGAAAAATTTGATGTCAGTGCCCAGCCCAGCAGTACGGAATCGTCGGAATTAGGATTCGTTCATACATTGTAGAATCGATGACTTAGATTGTCAAGTTTGGATTTGCAGGTGAACCACCCAAAGATGGCGAGAAGCCCCCTCGGCCTAAGAAGATGAAGAAAAAGGAACGATTTGGAACTTATGATAAGTCATTTGAAGATGAGCTAGACATGGTGCCGCTGGAGGAAGGTATCACTCATCTGTACAACACTCGTGGTATCGTCGACAAGTGGCTGGGGCATCCCACGCTTGACTCCATATTCCCAGGTTTGGCTCTCTTCGCAACATTTCAGAGCTTCTTGTAGATGTGGAATCTTCTGTTAGGGTTTTATGAGGGTTTAAGGGTTGCGGTAGAGGTTGATACAAGTTCCCAACAGGTTGCGTCAAAGCTCTCGACTTCTAGTGCAAGATTTCTCTTCTGAACCTCAGAAATTCTTCACATCTGCCCCTGCTTAGAGTTTTCAAGTTACTTTAAAGAATCGATCTCTTCCATTGAAACAGAAAGCTCGCTCTTTGACATCTGCTAGTAGGGTTTGTCAAGACTCTCAACTTCTAGTGCAAGATTTCAGTGTGCAATTTTGAGCCTGAGAATCTCAGAAATACTTATACCTACATGGAATTTGAGAATCGCCTGCAAGAGCAGAGATCGTTTAATTGCTCTTGCATTGTTTAATTGCTTTATATTGGCCTGCACTTCTGAACTTCACTGTGAGAACCTGTTGTTTCCTTTTGAGTGCAGATAAGGACCTCTATGCGAAAGGAGCGTCGCCAAACATTGATCCACCAGGTGAAGGCCCAATTTTGCGATGGACGACTCGAGTAGTATTGGGACCTGGTGGGGAAGCATGGCACCCAGCTAATCGGAAAGTGAAACTTGCCGTCTTTTTGAAGGAGTTGCAACTCAGTAAAAAAGCAAAGGAGAGACTGCTCCTGATCGTAGGCAAACGGTACAACCCAAATAATGACGAACTGACCATCACAAGTGAAAGGTATTTCCTATTCAGATCCTTCCTTTCTTTGATTGACCATTTATGCCATTTCTTTGACTAGCTGTTCCAACCGTTTCACAAACCCTACTTGATCTGCTCTGTAGGGTTTGTGCTTTATGAGTATCTTGGAAGAGCACTTTGGATCCGGGATTGGATCTTCGTCTGCAAATCTTCAAAACATGAGTCCTGGAGATGAAACCCGTGTAATACGCTGGGTTTCCTCCATGTCCTCTGTTGTACTAACTGGCCAATCTGTTGGAATGTGCCTCTGAAATAGGACTGCTATTAACGTGGATTCTCACTTCTTGTGTAGGTTTGATTTGAGAGAAGAGAACAGGAAGGACGTGCTGCGAACTTTATATGCTCTCATTGATGAGGCAAATACAGCAAACGTTAGTGCGGTGTCACCTGAAATAGCAACGGCTATTTCAAGCTAATCGTGACATTTTGTAATCTTTGGAAGAAAGCAAAAGTATGCATTGTACTGTTTTCTCTTCCAATAGCTAGAGAAATATTTTTCGGATTATGAATTTGACCTGGACTTGTGGCGATGAGATTGGCTATAAGTCACCAGCGTTTTGTCCCTTTCCATCTCTTAGTTTTGTCTAGGTTATACCCTAGCTCTGGTCTTGCAGAATATCATTAACCCTTATAAGGTTCATGATGTGATAATTCTTTAGTAAAAGCAACTCAATTATGGATGCTTGGACCTGAAGTGCTTAGTGTCTGATTTGAGAATTTCTAGGAGAAAGACTTCGCTGAACTGTTTTGGATGGCAAGTGGGTAATATCCAGTGCTGTATGGGTATGGTCAATTTTGACATACGGTAAGGTCTTCAAATTTTCTTTAAGTGTTGGTAACTGTTGTTTAAGGGTACCGTATTGTAGAATTTAAAGATTTTTTTTCCACAAGTGTGCATCTTAGATATTCATGGATGTTGTAGGGATACTGGTTAGGTATAGGTTTTGGTCACAAATATCGATCTATCCAATGGGTAGGATGAGTAGCAAATTTGCTACATCACTCTCTTATGATAAGGTGGTAATTATATGTATATTCTTTCAATAACACATACATGGATGTAGCTTCACACTTCAAATCAATTTAAAGCAATTATAATTTGTAGCATAGAGCTGTAGTGTTTGTTGTTCCACCTTGTCAATAATATATTCTTTGAATCAATTTGGTACTCCGAATGTTTTGTGAAAAAATGTAACTAAAATTGTGAAGTGTGACTAGTAAAGTCCAAAAGTTTGGCAAAAAAATGTTAACAAAATTCATGAACTATGAGTACCATAGTAAAGTCCAAAAGTTTTCATACATGATTCAACACATTGCCTTAATCTTTAAAGGATGTGGCCCACCATGACCAAAGTAGTCACGAAAATATTTGGATTATTGAATCAATAGGTGCTTTCTTTGTTTCTACATTTAATAGTCAAGTCATTCATTGGCTATTTTTTCAAAAGTTTTTATATGTGATTAGTGCATTGCTTCAACCTCTTAACCCTTAACCTAGAAATGATGTAGAAGACGTTTTTTGTCCTATGACTGATAAGGAATTCTCTTGTGTAGGACAAAAATGCAACTATTCATCTTTGGAATTAGAGGTAGAAATGGGAGATCTTCTATTGTAGTTTGATTCCCAATAAATATTTTTGGTTTTTTAAAGTAGATGATGTCACACGGTTCCAAAAGGGTTGATTTCCATAGTTACCAGCATGGTGTTTAAGGGTTTTAATACCCAAGGCTTTTTTTGAGCTTCTTGAAGCTTGCTCTAAACTGAACAAAAAGCCAACATTTTGATAAATTATCAAACTAGACATGTTAGAGATTACATGAGAAAAGAAAATACATCAACATCACTTATGGATTGAAAGATTAAAATGTTTGATCATAAAGGTGTTGAAACTGTGAAAGTGATTTGAAGACTTTCAATCCTCTTTTTGTATGTCAATCCTAAAAAATTGGTCATCAAAAAAATAGGAGGTTAAAGGGCATAACATGCAATAATTCCAATTAGTTTACGGCTTCTCACATGAGAGAAATTTTGGACTCTCTAGAGGGCTGCTCAGGGTTGACAAGCCACTCTATTTCAAGAGCCCAACAGGGCTATTGAAAGAATAGAATTTCTGACAAAAAAAAGATTTACCTTGTGTGAATATCTTGAATGAAAGGGAATATATCTTAATTTGCTATTCTCTTTTGAATATAAAATTGTAGTTGCCCCAACCCTCCTCCATTAAACTACTTGTGCACCAATGCTCAAGTACCAATGCTTTGACAATTGACAATACATTGATTAGGAGAAATAGGGGAAAAGTTCTTGCTTAGACAAAAAGAAAGTAATGTTGGGGTCCCTTATAGCTCTTCTAAATAGTAGCCCTATGGAGAGTCGAAATTTTCTCTAATGTAATCTATTCTACAATTTCTTTTAAATGAATTTTCAATGTGATTTTTCTCCAAGATCTGGGATATTTGAGGCTCATTTTCAAGAGTCCTCAAAACTAGAAAATCAGGATTTGCAATGAACACCCTTATACAAAATCTTGAATAGAAAAATCATAATCATTCATTTCCAAAATTGGATTTTTGATGCTAAAACTAGACTTCAAAAAGACTTTTTATAAAATCTTAGCTTAATTAAGTTTTATTTGACTTCAAAGTATTGTTGACACATATTTAGTGCCTCAAGCATTTAGGGGTTAAGGATGACATTTTCAAATTTTGAACAATGAATAAGTACAAATACATTCCATTTATACAAAAATATATTTTTCATCCATCAAATTTTCATCCATCAACATAATGTTCTTTTTGACATAAAAACATGGTTTTGTTGCATTGGACATCAAAAAAATCCATTCCAAAAAATTGAGGCACGTCACCAAAAATGTGGGTTTCTTATAGTGCAAAGTCTAAAAACCTAATTATCACGAGAAGAAACTTGCGTTTTAGGTGACATTTTCAAATTTTTTTAAATGGATTTGAGGTGATGTCAAATGCAACAAACCCTCATTTTTATGTCAATATTGATGTTATGTTGGACATTTTGTTGACATAAAAACATGCATTTGTTGCACTCGACATCACCTAAAATCCATTTAAAAAAAATTGAAAATGTCACCTAGAACACAGGTTTCTTATAGTGTATACAAGGTTAAAAACAATCTTGTTTTCACTTTTGAACACTAATATCTTTCAATCTATATGGTCAAAGTATATGATTTTTTTCCCACACATTTTTATACATATCTTATGCAAGATCTTACAATGAATATACAAAAATAGTATAGGGGGGTCATTATAGCTTTGTGCACTAGAAATGGCAATTTTGAATTGTTTTTTTTGTGAAATATAGTCATGAATTTTTAGGGGTTAATCTAAAAAGAATTAGATATGAATTTTTCCCTTTTTTTGAAAAATAAATACAACAAATCCCTTTTATTAGATAGTTAGACAATATGAAGTTTAGAAAAATGGTTGTGGGCTCACCTTTTCAAAGTTAAAGCTATGTAGACTTCATTTGACATGGAAGTCTTTGCAATTCTAAAGTCTAGACTTTAGAGATATATGTTAACCAATAGCCAATGTTGAACCCTACATTTGTCAAGATACCCCCCAAAAAAGATCAAGACCCCATTGGTTGCTACAAAATCCTTTTAACTTTCTCATTTTTTTTAAACTCTAAATTTTTTTAGCCTTTGGTTTAGTTAATTGAACCCCAAAGGTCCATTGGTTCTCTACAAAAACTTTTCAACTCCCTAAATTGAAAAGAAATGTGGAGTTCAATTTTCGTTGTGAGTCTTCAAAATTTTGTTATTTTTTTCTTGATTTTCTTCTACTAATTTAGTCATGTGATTTTGAAATTCCATGATTTTTGTTGTGGCTTCATTCCATCATTTCCATCATGGCTTCAATTTTAGTCATGGCTTCAAAGGCACTCCATGGTTACAAAGTGAACTCTATTTATGCCAATATATGTCAAGATAAAAATCCCAAAGGTCACTCCCAAAATTGTTAAAACCAATTCCAACCTAAAGGTCGTCACTCAAATTTTTTAATTACTTCTACAACTTTTCAAATATTTATGCAACAATGAAAGTTATTAATGAACTATCCGCATTACAAAAACGTAATTGTACAAAATTGATTTATTTCTTAATTTATTTATGAATAAGAAATATATCCATTTCTACAATTATTTTTTCAAATGACATATGAAGGAGATTATAAGGAGGTGAGAAGATTTTATCACAAAATGATATTCAATGTCATCAAATGTCATCCTTCACAAACAAATTGTATCGAAATACTCAATTCATGTGTAATTAATTTGTTTCATTCTCTTCTTTATTTCAATAGAGAATGATGTTTCTATAGAGAAAGTTATTTATACCGCTCTACAAGTGATACAAACTGAAAAATTTCCTTACTTTTCAATAGCTAATTGTGATTCTTTTAACTCAATTAGTGATCAAAATCAAAATCTAGTGTGCTACACTTTTCTTATAAAACCAACATTACAACTGTTTTACAATAAATAGATAGTGAATTTCATTAAAATGGCAGTACTAAAGTAAAATGGAGCAACATTCCATTAAAGTGGCGCAGAATATGTTAGAAATTGCACAACATTAAATTAAAATGGCATGGAATATGTGAGAAATGGTGGAATAATACCGCCATTTTAATGAAATTCACCATTGATATAGAGTGAAACTCCGGTTTGTTAAATTATGGAAGACTATGATCCTCCCACACCCGGCTACGATCCACCGACATGGCAGCAGAAACTGGAATTTCAGCGTTCTTCATTTCGCCCATTAGAAAAACAACCGTATGAAGAGCAATTAGAACCCATGGATCTCAAGAGGTTCATCGCCCCATTCGCTAGAAAATGTTGTGCAGTTCCATACAAACTTGAAAACCAAAGAATGAAATGGCTGTATGCTCGATACAGATCGCGGTTGCGAGAACTGAAGTACATTGAAGATTGTTTGGTAGAGAAAATGAACGTGGGGAAGTTGACTCTTCCTGCAAGTCCTCTTCCGTCACAACCCGGACAGAATCTTTTGTTGTTACAAAAGAAAAATCAGTACACAGATTTAGGTGGTAGACCTCCGGAGCCGGAAGGATTTTGGCCGACTTGGGAGCAAAGATTAGAAGCAGCAAGGGCGAGCCAAATGGAAGCCATCAGAGAAGTTCATGGAAATCCGGAGTATGAATGCCCCAAACCTCGGAAAAAGACGGCTCTTGAACTTCATCTGGAAAAAATAGACGCGATAGCTTCTCGACAAACGTACGGGAAAGACTCCAATGCAAATGCAAATGCAAGAAGCATGCCGAGAATGAATGGTAGAGTAGATTGAAGTTCCGTATTCACTAGTAGAAATCCACACTGAAAAAAACAACCATTCCAGATGTTGATTGTGTTGGTTTGAGCGTTTATTTTAAACAAAGTTGTGTTAAATCTGCATTACTTTGAACACAAGTGTGTTAAATATGTGTTACTTTCAATACAATTGTGTTAGTTTCAGCCTAGATTTACAGTAACACAAAGCCATCATCTCAATTATGTGGATTTCTATTAGTGATTTGTTGGAAATGATAGAAGATATTTAACCATGTAGCGTTGCTATAGACACTAAGTGTGCAATGGATGATAGGGAAATCCTTCTATTTAAGACAAAAGTGTAGATGTTCATCATTCTTTGGAATTTTGTGTGAAAAGGGAGGTCTTGCATAGTAGTTTGACCTCCAATGTCATGAGTGTTTTTGGTTTCTTTTTAGCAAATGATTCACATGGTACCAAAAAGGATGATTTCCATGGTGACTAGCTCAATGTTCTAGGAGCTAATGTGGTTGGATATGAATCTTTGAATTATATCATAAGAAAAAAAATTTCCATGAGCCATTACACAAAATATTTATTGGAATTGTATGATAAAAAAAGAAACTTACTGAAACCATTTATAGAAACCATGTATTGACATTATGACCATTACCAAAATCATTTTTATAATTCAAGTTTTGTGAAAAGATTTAGCCATGAGCAACTTCAAAAATAGTGTAAGGTAATATGAAAAATCATCCTCTCATTCTATGTAAGATATAATATCTTTGATGAAATTTATAATTTCTTTTAACAATATGTCAATGGAAAGGCATTGCAGAAAACACACTAGACACATTACTAAGCAACGAAAAATTAAATTTAGAATAAAAAATTAAAATAAGAATATTGATAATGATGATAAAAAAAATCATGTTTGGGACTTAATAAATAAAACTATTACAACTTTTTTCTATTTTGATTCAATGCAATTTATTTTTTTATATCTACATTTGACAACAATTTCAACAATTCATAGGGACATATGAAGCTTCAAAAATATCTAAATGAGGGTCACAAAAATCACCACATGGGTCATGGGAGAGAAAAAATTAACCCCTGAAGTTCCATGACTATGTTTTTACCCAAAATACTCCCAAACTGCCATTTTTAGTACACATACCAAATTTTTGAAAAAAAAGGTTTTTTTGACACATGTAACTATAGGATCTTGTAGTATGCTGACTTAAGAACATGTGATAAAAATTTCAGAAATTTCCACCTCGTGGATTGCAAGATATAGGCATTCAAATTCAGTGAAATCCTTTTTTTGGCCTTGAGAAAAACAGGGTAGCTACACTTTGACACAAGCTCACTTTTCTATGAAAAAATGTCTAAAATGGTGGTGCTTCTTTGGGTTCTTTTTCCTCAACAAGTTGTCCACATACTTGATAAATTTCAAATCATTTGGAATTGTACAACATATAGGAAAAAAATAGTAAGTAGACAGTAGTAGAGAATGATTCAAAATACTAAATTGTTAAGAATTTTATTATGGAATTAAAAAATGCCAATACCAATGGTTAAAATGTTTTGATAAACAATCTACATCCTATGATTTTATTTTTTCCAAAAATATTGAAAATTTAATGAGATAAAGGACTTTGAAGTTTATTTTAGAGTAGAAAAAGTGATTTTTTTTAACTACCTAGGCTGCCCAAGTTGAGAAACAAACAACATTTTGCATCATAACTTTTCACTTGTAAACTCAAATGAATTGAAATTAAGCACTCATGGAAGATATTCCTCGTCCACACCTTGTAAAAAGATTTCAGCCTAAATAAGTCAAATCTCCACTCACATGTACTTGCTCCCCAAAGTAATGTTGCCAAAAACGCAGAGCCGGTCCTTTAGGGATTAAACGTTAAAGCTATCTACATATTAATCTAGTTCATTAATGAGTGAAGATAGAATATAGTTTCAGTACTTAGATCATGCACCATAAGGGGGTTACTATACATAAATTTTGTATTCAATATCACACCTTGATATCTCTAATCAATATGTTCATCCCTCTATTTTTGTGGCTCAATCCCCGGCCTTCTAATGCATTTCCTAGGTTGAGTCTAAGCCTTGCCATGATTCTAGCAAGTGTGGAGCAAAGAAGAAATGTGTGATATAATGAAATGACTCACAAGAGACTTAAAAAGATTCAATTCATCCCATGTCTTGCAATAATTACAAACATGGCTACCTAAGCTACATGAACTATACATTGCTTTTCCAACTTTTATTTATCTTTGATTCCACATTTTTTTTATAAAATTTAGGGGTGCCATCCATTTTCAACATCTAGCTAGTATTATCCTAAAAATATTGTTAATATAATTAACTAGATACAACATTTTGATATTTTTTTAGTCCCTCGTTATTTAAAAAAATATTTTTTTTGAATATTTATATTCAATCTTACTATATTTATAAAACCCATGATGACCTTTTTTTTCCATACAAACTCCACAATGGTGTTTGTTTTATTTGCTCTTTCAGTGTTGGTAGTGCAAGACACACTACAACAACAAAGGGAGGCACAAAAAAATCATTCATCCTTGTGTATCAATCCATCACTTATACACTATCATGCATAATATCATATAGAAATAGTAAATGTCATTTAAAATTTGGCAAGTCTTATATTTCTCAGAATTTTTATTAATCAATTTTCATCCTCACTTTCTTTTTTTTAATTCAAAGGTAGTTAGTGCCAACACCAGGTGAGGTTTTGGCAAAAAGTTGCTCAAAAGAAAATCACTGCTCCACAATAGATTTTCAAAATTACTCATTTCCAAATCAACAATTTGAATAGTCATTTACTCAAGAACAATCCTGACTCACAGCATAGATGTCACCAGAAAGATAAAAAGCATTCACTTTAGAAATTCATTTAAGGCAAAGAAGGTAATAAAAAGCAATGGTGACTCATTTAAAGTAGAGCAATAGCCCTAGAAGAGCACAACAACAACCAATCCGAGGGCAAAAGGGAAAATTGCAGTCACAAAGGCCCCAGATCAGCCTCAATTATCTGTCTATTCATCTCTCTAAAGTCATGGCTAGTAATAAACCAACGCCCATGAAAGAATCTCCAGAAGGCTTCCTCATATAACCCAAACAAGGAAAGCAGGTAAGCATGTTGCAACTCTGAGACTTTCATCGGCACATGCAACGCGAAATGTGCTACCAGAGCCTCCAGCACACCAATGATGACCCCTCCAACAACATCCAGAACATAATGTCGTCCTAGAATCACACGAGAACAAGCTGTGGCCAACATCCACAACGCAGATGCACACTTTCCAATTGTGAGCAAGTGATTCTCTACATGAGGCAGAACCCAATCTTTCACAAAAGAACTGGACTGCGATCTAAGATTAGGATACCAGTACTGGTTTATCATGGTGTGCCATAACGGGGTGTAAAGCCAGAGGAGCGTCAGCACCATCACAGCACGGGTCGAGTGTCCACTGGGAAAAGACCAGTGATCCATGGCGACAATCACCAAGTGCCCTCGGTTGTACTGGGGTCGCTTCCTGCGCACAATAGATTTGATAGTTCCAACCACGACGAGATCCAACAGCAAGCAGACGAAAAGATTCAGAGCAAACATACGAGTTTCGGGGCGCCCGGCTGATGGAGATAACCAGAATATTGCTGCAGCTGGGAGCCAAAATAGCCCATCCCCTGAAACCAGAAAAGGATTTGACTCAGCTCGAAGCGGAGAACAACACAGAAGTAGCCCACCCGACCTAGAGGTGTAGAAAAACATAGAATGATAGCTATCCTCTTCTTCCTAGAGGCAGAATATGATTTCAAGTTGAAATGAAAGCTCGGCAGAATTATCAAGAGTACAGTAAGCTATTCATGACTTGCAAGTGGTGTAAGCTAGAGGATATGAAAACCGTTAGGGACCTGATCCCGTCTCATATGCTAACCCTTGTGCCACATCAACTAATATATTCATACACTAGGTTGGCCTTCAATTAGCAAGTTGGGTGTGAGCACGACTTGGCAAAAAATCTACGGCCAATGATCTTGCGATGGAAAATGGGATTTTCTACTGTCACTGATAGTGGTCTACACAACCTCCCACTTTGAATGACTGCATACGATATCATCATACATTGACTGCTAAAATTTGATCTCAAAAGAGTTTGGCTCCTGTACCCAGAGTGATCTCTCCACAGCTCTAAAAATCTACCAAAATCACACTCCTACGTATTGGTTAAAATGCTTAGAAAGTGTCCTCTACCATATCATGAATCTGCAACTTTGATAGAGGACCAAAGATAAGCTGACCAAGAGTACCACTTTACCTGAATATTCAAAAAATCGCAGGAAAGAGTAGGTGAAGTCTGTGAGACAGTACTCGTGCACCCACTTTGAAAATCGTGTGTCAAAGGCTATTAATTTAGTGGCCGGGACTGGGGCTTCAGGAAGAGGTCTAGGAGTCTCGGCTTCACTTGGTACTGGGGTTTGGTTCCTAGAACGCACCCTTGGACTCTCGACCAGCTCCTCCTCACATCTTGCCATTCTCTGATCCGACAGAAATTTCCTCTTCCCGTTCTGTGAACTGTCAACAATCTGCAAGCAAATGCATATCATAAGCTGGCTGCAGAATGCTTACAAATTCACATTCCAAGCAGACTTCCATAATGGTAAATCAGAAATTGAGCTCAGAAAAATGAACACCAATACGAGTGTCAGAGTGCACGATTTGCACTCTGCAGTAAGTGGCAATTCGCAAACGCGACTGAAGACTCTACATAAGGGCTAGTATTATTTACCAGAATTTGGGGCTCAGAATTGCGCAGGAATCTAAAATGGAAAGAATGACGAGAATACAGCAATTGAAGTTGCGCACTCTGACACCCCTCGAATGAGAAAGACAATGAATAAGACTCAGAAGGCAGATTGAAACCAACAAATTTTGAAGAAAGAGAATACGGAGTTTGAATGTGCCCTTATGAAATAACAGAGCTCTTACTCATTACCTCTAACTCAAGGCATCGAAGTTAAGCTATTCTCGACATTGGCACACTAAACCCGATCGAGTTCCAGACAATTTGCAAGGAAATTTTCGAAAACTATGGTTACAGTTAAGCAGGGGGATGGAATTATGTGCACATTAGTACCTGCCAAAGTTTTTCAACGCATTGGCTGTCCTGGAATGCACCCCCCTGTCTCTCACGTCGGCCAGATTCACCGAACCCTAAAATTGTCAATGCAGCATC
Source organism: Straminergon stramineum (assembly GCA_963920665.1). NCBI lineage: Eukaryota > Viridiplantae > Streptophyta > Bryopsida > Hypnales > Calliergonaceae > Straminergon > Straminergon stramineum. The sequence continues at coordinate 20,164,477 of OY987263.1, read as the reverse complement.
AGCTGCGTCCGTTCGCAACGTCGATGTTTCCCACACAAATGCAGTCCCATTACTTCATAAATTTCTAAACACTAGATTCAGTAGACGAAAGATTGAGCAGTCGCACGACACCGAATCTCTAGATGGATAACTTACTCTGAAGAAACGCAAACACTAACACCTTTCGCAACTTACGGTTTCTGGCCTATATTGAGACCTGAGCAGTACTTTTTCAGCAAGGCCTAAAAAAGAGAGGTGACACCCAGTCATATGGCACGTCGAGGTCGGAGATGCCAAGCGAAAGGGAAGCGAAGTTACGAAAGGAAAGCAGATCGCGCTGAGGGAGCATGAATGGCAGGGGTATGGCGCGGGCAGAGGTGCTTATAATGCGTGTTCGAACTAAATTAGGGTTATGAGCAAATAGACATCCCGGGGAATATGGTCTCGTCATTCTGCATTTGCTTGGGAGGGCGATCCTTCCCCCTGCAAATGCAATCATTTTAGGGTTTCATGTTCTGATGCATCCCAAGATGAAAAGATTTGTTGTTTACTTTAGGGTTTGATTACGGACGCTGAGAAGAATACTCTATTTCCTGCGCTGGGCATATTCGGGATCTGAGACTTGTGAAGGACGTAAATGTTGAGCATGCCCACCTTTACGCTCGCCAATTATTGGACAGGGAGCTGGGTGCTGTGATCACATGTCTTGAAAGATACAAGAAATTTTGAGCTTCATGGACTCGTTAACGGAGTGGAGAATGCTGCCCTGAATTTCGGAATTTCGTGCGAGGGTTGTCGATCAGCATGAGCAATCTCTGCTTTATTGCCAACGTAAATTTGAGGTTTGTCGAAATCACACGTGCATGGTCTATTGTTCATGAGAAATTTAAATCAAAGGATCTAATCTGTGGAATGGTCGACAAGCCGAAATAGAACGGGATTAGGGATTTGAATATGAAATAGACACTTGCTTCAAATTCTGACAGCACAGGGCCGGGTGAGCGACTCTATCAAAAAATTAGGTTTAGCTTTGTGGATACCCAAGGGAGTCATCAACAATCCTGTAAAAAACTGTGCTGCGAAGAGTATAGAGTTACTTGTTGGCAGCAATTCGTGTAGAAAGCAGGCTTGTTGGTATAAGAATTCAGAGCATTACTTCGTATACAGTGATTGTCATACCATACACACAATGCTGTGTGGCAAGTTATTTCACACTGCAGACTGCTGTTGCTTTTCACAGATTGTTATGTAAATTCTTCAAATTCAATGCATTTGTGCAGCTTAATTTATTTTTGGCTGAATTTTTTAGCTTGGCCTAGTTACAAATCCTAATCATTACCTTCAAACATGTCGAATGGTCGTGGATCACCTTTTTCTACTGAAGCACCAAGGAGCCCAAAGTAAGCTGTGTGTTTTATAGCAGTTTTGAGTAGGTCATATGGGAACTCTCTTTCGTTTATTTTTTGTTTTTCATCTGTGCGAACTCCTGCAATGTTCGTTGCTGATTCTGATCATTTCAAATTGGCTCCATCTGAATTATATTTTCGCAGTTTGATTAATCGAATTCGTCCTTTATGAACCATGAATCCTTGGTCTTTTAGGGGTTACTGAAAAATCCCTTGAAATGTGTAGAGCTCTCACGCCATTTGAAGAATTATATCAGCAATTCGAGCGTTATGGATGTGAGAAGAGATGAAGCCGCGAGAGTTGAATTATTTCAGATATGTGAGGAAAAGAGAGCATGTGGGTAAGTAGCTCTTCTCTCATCATACGAAGTATTTCATAAATAAAAAAATCTCTGAATCTGGATATTGGTTTCTCTCCATCGAACGTTCGTCACCTTTGCAATTTTATCTGAAGTTGATATCTTTCTGGTATGACATAACATAACAATCCTAGTAGTAGTGACATGGCTTTTTTAGAGAACTATGCCAACAAACAATCGTTATTCACAGCAAAATCATGCCAAATTAAAGCAAACCAACCAAAAAAGCTTCAACGTACATGTGAAACCAATGAATCATTGACTCGAGGAACTCTCATTTGTTCAAATTGAGCTCAACTTCGTTAAATGAGCAATTAGGATTCCTTTAGAGGATGCTCAACAAGGCTTTTCTAGAATGTTACGACAGGCTGCCGCAAGGGATTCAATCGCTAGTAACTGGTGTTTTTATTTAATATGTACTACCTCCGTCCCAAAATGATCTCCCCGTTGGAGTATCACTGAACATCAATGTATTCATCATAGTTTTAGCATGACGCAAAATCTTTTTCAAGTATATAGCAGATTTTGGTGCTTTAGCCAAAACTAATCCTATTTCGTTAATACTGTGTCTCTTACCATGTTCTCATATGCAGGAATACCCCCGTTAGCCCGTTATGTAGCAAATTTTATTTGTTTTTTTTTGCTGCTCTAGGCTGTGGAGTTGACTTACTAGCCTTAATAGTTGTTGTTAGCGTTAATTCACGTGGTCCCAGATGCTGCAGGATTGACACAGTGCTCATGCCAAAGAAGGTTGGAGGGTCCTCCAAGTCCAATTTCTGCGCTGCCACAACTGATTAGGCCTCTGTAAGCTTGAGTCATGACGGACTCACCACTGGCACCAATATTATATCTCAGGCATGCAGCAAAGCCATACAGCAGCTCCCGAGCATCAACACCCTCTCCTCGTCGCAGCAGGTCCAGGAGCAGGAGAAGAACCCCACGAAGAAGCACTCCAGGAAGGACTCCTGGACCACGAAGAAGGCCTCCCCGAAGGTTTCCTGCATATATATGCATATATATTGAAGATTGGCGTAAATCAAGAGTCTGTTCATCTGAGGTCCCACGTCATTTCTGAGTGACGCTAAGACTACTTACTTTCGTTAGAAGGGAGACTCTGTTTGTGACGATTTACCTAATTAGAGAGACGTAGATTATCTCTATGGGTTACAGATTTTGAAGATGGTGATCAATGTAGTGAATGGTAAGGCTTGAGTCCCTGTGACAAGTATATTTGTGTCACAGTAGTTTGTCCATCGAGGACGACCATTGATCCAAGAAATTTATGGCCATCTATCAGGTACAGGAACGCAAGGCATTGTAGAGAAAGGTCCTCCTTTCTGTTCAAGAATGTTATGTTGTGTTTTGATGGTGGGTGATGTGGATTTTTTTTTCGTTTGTATTTTGTTTATGTGCTGTATACTTTATTTTGTGTAAGTGTGTTTGTGGTTGGTTTTCATGTACGCAGGTCTCCTGCACGACATTACCACTGCCACGACGATGTAATCGAGCATCACGACAATGTAATCGAGCATCACGACAATGTAATCGAGCATCACGACGATGTAATTGAGCATCACGACCATGTGCTCCACGACCACCACCACCACTCCTGCCCAGATCGCAAGAGGACTTGGTTGGAGACTTTAGTGCACTTGGACCACACCGTCTCAGCCTGGGTCCATGCCCAAGGCCTCGGCATCTTCTTCTACGTCCTTCTCAGACTCCTTGAATTTTCTGGCGATGGCATGTTCCTCATCCCCTGTGCAGCTGCCACGTTCCTGGCTCCCAAGCGCAAGCTCACCCCTGAGGTTCGCATGTTCTTCTTCAACCTCTTCATGACGTTCATTTTCGACTTGATCTTCGTGTCCATTCTGAAGAAGATCGTGAGACGACCACGGCCTTCCTATAACCGGGGTCACTTCCTGTCCTTGCAAGTGGACCATTGGTCGTTTCCCAGTGGCCACTCCACGAGGGCTTTGATCACCACAACTCTGTTCAGACTCTACCTCCCCATGTGGAGGGACCAGGCTCGCAGGATTTGGATGCCGTTCGTGGTGAAGGAGCTCAAGGAGCATGTGATCATTCTCAAAGGTTCCATGTACTTGGGGGAGAGTCTGCTGATCAGTGGCATTGCTTGTGTTATCACTTTCTGGGCGCTGGCCACGACCACGTCACGGATCATACTTGGGCGACACTTCCTTTGTGATGTCCTGGCGGGATCCTTGATAGGGGTGGGGGAAGCGATATTCTCCCACAAATACTTGTTCATTCCACTGAGGACTTGCGAGTATGTGCACATGGTCATCAACCGCCAGTTTGCCTGGATGGAAAACGGCGTGTATAAGATGACCAGTAGCCGAAACTTTGTCGTCAGTCAAGTGAAAAAGAAGTAGGAGAAATTTTGAAAGGGAATTTGCAGAGTTGGTGAGAGATCTGCAGTTTTTATTGGCATCTGGAAATGGGGGAGAAAATTAAGAACAGCTGCTGAGGCGGTCATCATCACAGGAAGAAGTTCCTGCACTGAACATGTTTAGCATTGGAGAACCGTCCAAGAGCTCTAGGAAAGAAAGCGTGAGACACCATGGCGGGTAAGGTTGAGGATACTCCTTGCATCACTTTAAGCAGTTTAAGTGTGGTTTTTAGGTGATCATAACATTCTTGAATTTCAAAGCAGGGGTCCCTTTTGCTTTCCATGAATCAGAGTTCCTTTCACTGTAGAAATGTTGAATGCATGTATCGTGGACACAGTAACATGAATATATTCTTGTGACAGTGCTACTGTAGAAGACCCTTGCCTTCCCATTTAAGAATGTTATGATCAGTATTGAGCTGTGAAGAGATTACTTTGGGTACAATAGCCAAAATGTGTTGTGATCAAATCTTTTTCAGTATGTAAGAGTTTCTTATGCAAATCTTTCAAGGTGAGAGGTTTGTAGATCACTAGTGAAGGACTGTAGACAACCCTATTTCCATTCAATGGCCATAGAGATTTAGTCAAGCAATGCTCAGTTATTACTATTTGTTAGTTGAAGGCCAACTAGGTGTATGAATATATGAGTTGATATTGGTAACAGGGGTAGCATATGTGACGGGATCAGCTCCCTCATGATTTTGGTATCCTCTACTTTGGGAGCTTCATCTATCCCCGGGAGGATTTCATGCGGGGCCAGATTTGTGCAGAAAATGAAGAGCATAATGTTGCAACTGTTTGTTTTTTCTGTGCTGGATGTTCGATCACTCTGATCCGCATACCTTAACGCCAGCATTGTATAATCTTTTACCAAGTATTGAAGATGGGCGTTTTTTTTTACTGATGAGAGCGTTGCTGACTGAGCCTTGTCCTTGTGTTTTCACTGTAGCTTCCCTTCACTGCCCATCATCAATCACCAGAAATTTTGAGTGGGTTGCTCAACCTATGGACCCAAATAAAAACAAAAGTTCTCTCACAATTCTCTCAATTTCAAGATTCTCTACATTATGTAAGGCAAAGGTAAATCCTTTATGGATCTTTCAACCATGTTTTGCCATTTTCTGCATCAAACCCACTTTGAGAATGGGCCAAAAAAACAGCAATAAAATGACTTTTGAGCGAAATTTTCTGCCAAAGTCATAGATGCATGACCATGCATTATGCATGCATACATGCAATAAGATTTCAAATGATTTGGATGATTATTAGAATGTTCTTGGAGTTTCAAGTGTTGCATGACTTATAACATTTAGTGTTTTTTGTTAACTGTGTTTGAGAGCCATTATGGTCTTGCATATTATTTGAATCATTTTGAGTTCAACTTGTAGAACAAATCTTAACTGACTATGCTTTCACATTATCAAGAACTATTTAACGGTTTGTTGGAAATAAGAATCAATGCACTGCTAATACTAGTGCCATGAAACCCTAAAACCAACAAATTTCTTCCCATGGCTCCAACTCGTCTACTAAGTCCAAAGTAGCATGTAAATAACTTGGCACATGTATACCTAAGGACCTCACTTCCACTTGACTAGATGTCCATATAAGTTGGGCACTACAATACACTCCTCTCCTCCATTGATAACTCATGAAACAAAATCACCAAGCTCCAAACAAAAATACGGGCCTACGAAGAAATCAATGTTTATCATTATTGACCTAAACACACAACCACGGGCACTTTAAAAAGTGGGCACAATCAAGGGCACCCTTAGGCAGTGAGGGGTTAACCATGAACTTGCTCATTGTTAGAATGAACACACATTAGTCATGTTAAGTTATCCATGCATATAGTGGCACTTGTTCAATGACTTCTTCTAATGGCTTCCTTTACTAACTAGTCACCATACCTTCCTTCTCCATTTGTACTTATATTTTACATGTAAATATTTAGATGGTGTTGATATTGACCTTAGGGTGAGCAATTATTTTGAGTGCTTTAACCCCTAAAGGACAATTGTCCTTTGAACAAACAATCGAAATCCGGATAGGTTCCTATGAAGTCAATTTTAGTTGGATGTTCACAAATTTTTGACACAAGGTGTAAACATGTACCTCCTAAGTGGGAATACAAATTTTTTTTCGATCAGATGCCCAGATCAAAAGTTATGCTGCCCCAAACTTTTTTTTAATTGGGCAGCTTTTGCAAAACTCCTCCTTTACTTCTGAAATTTTACAGGTATGTAATTTACATGATTTAAGATACAAATGTAAAAAAAATTAACCATGTCTGGTGTAAAAATTTCACTTTCACAGGAGTTAAAGTCTGCTGGCCCTGTTGGGCAGGGTAAAAAAAAACTTTTTTTTCTAACTTCGAATGTTATAATCTTTCAATCCATGCAGTCAAAGTTTCTGAAATTTTTTCCACATATTCCCATAGTAGTCTAGTACAAATTTGTACGGTTGAATTTTGAAAAAAACTTTTTTTTTTTCCATTTGTTTCTTACTGCTCTAAGAGGTAGCAATTTTTCACAATTTGTGCCCAAAATGTGCCTCGCCCTATAGGGGTTAACCTTGAATGATCCAAAGGGACTGTACTTTCAAAATGGGCCAAAACTGCCAAGAACTTGGGCAATTTATTTGCCCATTCTTTTTATTGAAATTGAATAGAATGTAACCATAGGAACTTTTGTTTCACATTAAGAGTGTGCAACTCAAAAAAAATTTGATTATTTGACCACACCATTTAGTAGATATTTAAGTTTGAAGTTTTATTTGTGTCAATGGAAAAATAGGGCAACAACGCTTTGAAGGAGCATATCTTAGTGAGAATATTTTGAAATGATGACCTTTTGTCCTCAATGAAAGACAAGAGAATTGAATATGCTCATTCAAATTTTACAACATTTTGGTCATTTTGCAATTTTTGGTGGAGCTTGCAAACACATGATGGTCATTAAAATGAGAGTAGTGTTTGTAAGAAAAACAAGAATAGGTAAATGTCTTCTCCTTGAGCTTCTTGGATCTTCCCTTTTTGAGGTGGCAACAATCACATTGGTTGGTTGACTTTTCAATCCATGTCCCAAATTGAACCCAAAAATATGCCTCATGAACTTCACTACACCACTCAACTTTGAAATTTTCCACAAGGCGGAATTTAACTTGGAATTTGATGAAACTATTGCCATAGCTCAATGCATTCAATTTTGTAGAAACAATTTATATTTAAGAAACAACTCGAAATTTGAGGAGAGGAAGCTCAAAAAAGAGGAGTAGTGACTAGAAAGTGGTCACTTGGGTCATTAGGGGTTACCCATTGTTAGGGCCTCTTCACACTATGGCCATCCAAGTTGAGAGGCCGTGGGATTGAGTGGCCAAACTTTGGTGAGAGTCCAAGGAAATGAGCAATAAATAGGCCAAAAAAAGTAGGAATTGGAGCCTTCGGTCGGCCATAGTGTGAAGCCTCCAAAGGCCAAAGTCCAAGCCCAAAGTCCAAACCTATTCCATTTTTTCGACTTCTAATCCATCCAATTTCTGAAATTTTCAATGAATTATCATCCATGTGACAATTTTTTCAAGCAAAAGGTTAAAAAAACATTAGAAAGGAGTAAAAAATGGCCTTGGAAAAATAATTACAGCACATGCTCTCATCATTAAACAAGGAATATGAAGGATATAAATGGAATAAAAAGGTGGCATTAAACATTGAAGGGAAGTAGGTTCATAGAATGCAAAGACTCCCCATTGTAATGATGGAGACTAGGGTTCAAACCCCAATGGGGACACAAACAAATAAACAAATATCTGATCTAATGGTTGAGATTCTGTTAGATTCTAAAAAAAACTTAGCGGACTCTCGATTAGAGTTTAGGTCGGCCAGAAATGGAGACCCAAACTCTAATTGAGGGTCCGTTGCCATGTAGGCAAACAAGTGGGCGACGGACTTTGGATTGTGCCTCCTTTTGTGAAGGCTTGAGAGGCTGAACTCTTGGGTTTCTGCAATCTCATTGGCTGAAATCGACGGACTCTCGACCTTGTGCCGTAGTGTGAAGTGGCACTTAGTAGAGCTAGACTAGAATATTTGTAGAAAATGATGGTGTTTAGTTTTTGAATGGCTGCAACTAAGATTTCACATGTAGGTTATATTTTACAAGGTAGAAACACCCAAAACCATCCTTGTTATCATTCATGCACAATAGATTTCCCTTGAAGTGTCCTTCAAAAGTGTCATAAAATTGTCCAATTACTTAATTGCAATTAGTTGACTACTGATTTTGTTAGATCCAATTTTGATGGTGTAGGGAGATTCCATTTTGAAAATTCATAGAAATTCTATGACATATCTGAAAAATCTAATTTTCTTTAAAATTTTCAATTCATGATTTTCAATCGTTAAATAATACTACAAAACTATTTTTTCTAGAAAAAGGTGCCTCCAATTATGCCAAATTGTTTATACGACATGGGTGTTTCCAATTTCCACAGTATAGTAAACTTGTCAATCACTGCACAAAAAAAATTAAAATCCTTCTCCATATAAATATACAAACTATATGTTTTGAAATTTGGTGTGATCATTAAATGTCATGTTAAGATTCACCTTCAAAAAATAGAATGCAAAAAGATTTCTTCCTACAAATTTTATTGCAATCTAAAGACAATGAAGCTAACCCTTAACCACCCAATGAGTAGTCATTGGGCAGTGATACAAAATTTTGTTCCCATGGCAATTGAATTGGTAGTTGCATCATACGGTTAGTGTACCAGAAATGGCAATGGTTGTTGTGTTGTTTTTGGATGTGACTATGCAGTAAATGGCAAGTTTACTCTACATGTGATTGGGACTAACTGACAAGATGACAATTGACAAAGCAAGACTTATAGAACACTACCTACTATTAACTTCGCTATGAATTCTCAACCATCCGCATGAGGCCTCGAGATCATGACCCACATCCATCCTTAGCATTGTAAGTTAATCCCTGAACAGCATGGCCGACAATTATTGTCCAATGAATGACAAGGAATTCTTCTCTACATGATAGAATTGCAACTATTCATCCTCAGAATTAGGGGTGGAAAGGGAAGATCTTCTACAATAGTTTGACTCCCAATGAATATTTTTGGTTTTTCTAAAGTGGATGATGTCACACAATTCCAAAATGGCTGATTTCCACGGTCACCAGCCCAATGAACGGGAAAAATCGGCAGTTAGTTCAAAGTTAGCCGATGGATTCAGGAAAATATCCGGTTACAATTCGAAAACAACGGCAAAAAACCGGTGAAAAAATCTAGAAAATTTCTATTTCTAGTAGAAAATAGAGAAAATAACCGGGATGAGAACTTCAATAACCGGTTGACTATAGGAATTGGAGGAAATTAGCCAGTGAAATTCAAAAAGTTTCCCGAACACCTCCTCCAATTCCTCCAATTCCTATAGTCAATTGCACCAGCCCAGCGTTCAAGGGTTAATTTGCATTACACTGTTGGCTACCGTGTTTGTCCAAATTCAGAAACAGAATGTCATAACGTAATTATTAACTTACATTAGAAGAAAGCTTTGGCTAGAAATGATATCATGTGGGTACTCAACTGGGTTCACTCTAGAATACAATTCTCTGTCAGAGTTTGAAAAACGAGAATTAAAAAGGAAAAAAAGGGTATGATAACTTCAGCCCCTTTTGGGAGTTGCCCATACTCCTTCAGCCGTTACTGCAGAAAGTAAGTTAGAGAATGTTTCATATTTCCAAGGATTCAATCATTGCCACCATTACTCATTGTAGCACTCAAGACTTGGATGTTGGATGTTGGATGTTGGAGTGGTTTTTTTCAATTCCAATAGTGACGCATGTTGTTTCATCATGTATTGAGAGAAAGGTGACGTTGCCAAGGTTTTGGTGCTTCCAAAGATTCATTCCTAAAGGTGCACAAGAAAAAGTGGAGGAAAAAAAGGCTACAAGAAGAGATAGAGAAATGATGTCAAATCTCTAGAGGATTCTCTATACCTTGACCCTTGGGTAGTTTTTAATAAAAGCCCTTGCCGGTTCAATCCCCTTAAAGGCAAAGTGTGTTAAAAAAAAATCAAAATTCCGAAAAAATTGATCCAAGGTCATGTCTTGACAGTTACTGGTGCATGTGGTGTTGCCATGAAGTCAAAACTTCTTTCTATATATATCCTAAGATTTGTCTATTATATAGGGAGAATTGGAAGATAGATTAACTCTAGAATTCTTGAAATCTTGAAAAATATCAAGTTTGCAAATTTGAAAAAATATCATACTTATATTAGAAAATTTGATGTATAAGTAATTTGAACTTATACTGTGAGTGTAGTGATTCATAACCAATATGTAATTGCAATAGAATTCTCAAGATTAAGGATGTTGAGGTGTATATGAATCCAAATTTGAGGCATTAGAAGAGATTTGGGATCAAAAGAAGCCCCCGAGTTCCCTACAAGTCCCGGACTATAGGAACTAGCTACGACAATGATCTAACGTGGTCGAGACCATGCCACATCAAAAATATTTATTTATTTATTTATTTTAAAAAAGTTAAAATGGAATTCTTGAAAAAAGAAGTTTTCAGTTTTCTAGCTCTTTTTGAAATTTCATTTTTTTATTATTTATTTCTTTTAATAAAATTTTCTGGCAACAATGATTGGTTCAGAGTTCCCTAACTACAAAGGGAACAATTAGGGGAACAACTTGGAGAACAACCCTAAAACAGCCCTCCCTTGCATTAGATGAAATCCACCTACTGTAAAAGACTACAAGTTCCCCAAGTTCTAGGACTACGGGAACTCAGCCATAGCAATTGGGTGATGTGGCCGAAGGTAGGCCACGTCAAACTATAATAAAAAAACATTTTTTTAAATATTTTTTTTGAAAAAATAAAATTTTTAAACATTTTAATTTTTTTAATTTTTTTTAATTTTTTTTCTATTTAAAAATAATAATAATTCTGGCCCGAACTAGTTGGTTCCCCGCATAGAGAACCAACCTGAAATGGCCCTTTAGTGATGTTGAAAAATATCTAATGTCTTATATGCTTTACAATGGTTGTTGCAATATTTTGAATATTCTAAAGTGCATTTGCTTTTATATAAAGATAATATTTTCTAGGTGTATTTCTCATAGTGGATCCTAGTGGGTATTATCATTTATTATAGGTGGATGTTGGTAGTACATAGATGGAGTATCTAATGGCAATACTATTAATGTTCTTGAGTGTGTTAGAAATAGTTATTTGCGGGATTTCGAAGAAGTCACTAGAAGAAAATTGCGTTGAACTTGATAGAAACTCTGTTGTACTCAACAGAAAAGTATGGGATCGGTTTTGCCAAGTTTTCTCTTTGTAATACAAAATTCTGCATTTTACTTGTCAAATTCTATATTGAAATGTTGAAATGCAGAATTTTGTGTTACGAAGGGAGAACTCAATAAAATCGATTCCATACTTTTCTATTGAGCACAACACAATTTTGTCAAGTAAGACAAAGTTTTTGACAAATGAAACGCAATTTTCTTCTAGTGAGTATTGTAGTTTTTGGAGGGATGGAATATGTATGGTGCCCTAGCACTAAATGTGAGGAAAAATAGAGGTTTGGCTTCGAATCCTAGTGTTTTTATGTTTTGGATTAAATTGTGATATTTCATTAATTTTTGGTTCATAGTATCTAGGAAGAAGCTATCATTACAAAAAGTGAATTCTAGTATTGGATTGGATGTGTATAGTTAGATGTGGTAGGGCAATGGGATGGAGCATTATAGACATATAATAGATTTAGAGAGAGTTTGGCATTGCAGTGATAGATTTATGGGGGCATATGCAAGGATATAGCCATAATTATAGGTACCATATTGTCAAGTGGTTTATCTTCAAATATGCTAGCATGGATGAGAATATATCATCTTAATTTAGTGTGTAATAGTAATAGTTTTTTAATTTCTTGGACTACTTTATTAAGTCTTTGTATTTGTATTTTGTCCAGAGTGCTTTATTATGTAGTTTGGTGCACCATAGTAAAATATGTGCCCAAGTATCAATGTCATTGAGGTTGTAAAGTGGGTGTGTTGCAATGGGAAGTTTTCTAGTAAGAAAATATGTTTTTTAGCATATCCCATATATTTTTGTTATCTAAATTTGAGAAAGTGTGTGATTTGTCTATGTGATTTATGTGTAATTTATATGGATTGGACTAGAAGTTATTTGATATTTTGCCATCAATATTAATGTTATTGGTCCATTTGTCGATGCTTGGGAATTGGTGAGAGGGTGAGACAATGAGATTTTCTATTTCTAATAAGTATACTTTCGGGAATGTAATGGGGCCTTTGCATGGGTGTTTTTTTCTTAAAATGGCCATAAATCTTTGTGAAGATAGAAAGATATGGAGTGTGCAATTTCAACATTAAGTTGGAGTAATCTGTAGCTTTCATTGTTTCTAAGGGAGCCAACCGCATTTCGATCACCCCCCTATTTCCACCACGTAGACTACAGTTCTTCTTGATGAGGTAGTTAGGCATGGTGATTAATTGTCGCACAGTTCCAAATGTAGTTGTGGCACATTATGATTGGCTACAGGATTGTCAATATTGCAACCAACCCTTGGTTTGAAATATAGAAATCTATATGACCAATATTGGTCGAACAGAATCTTAAGCTAAAAAATTCATAGTAATTACATTTTGAGAAATAAAATTATGAAAAAATATGGAATCCTTCCCAACTCTATTTTTGTACATAGGAAAATTTCCCCACTGGAGAATCCCTAGCTCCATATATGTGTAATTGCTTAAGTGGTTGCAAATGGATCGTATGCCTTAGCTACTATTCATTTATCTACTTTTTGTTTTCTTATATGTTTGTACTTGATTTGACTTTTTGTATAGTTAAGGTGGATGTGCATTGTTGTTAGTAATTGTATTATTGTATTGATCACAACAATATGAGGGTGATTTCTTTGTAATGTAGGATGTTTGATTTGATTGATGAAAAAGTAAATAGAGCTTAAGCTATTTGTGAAGGTGTGTGTTGGGTTATTTGGAAGTTCATTTTCTAGTATTTGGAGTAAAGTACGAAGTGCAGTCAATTCAACTCTAGATAAATATGCTTGGAAGACCTAAGAGTTGTGTTGAAAGTACAATTTTCTATTAGAGTTGTATATGTCATATTTTGTAGATTCTATTGTTCAATTTCCAAAGTTTGGTGGTTGACCTCATATTGGTAAAAATGATCTATATATATAATCACAATATTTTTTAGAAAGGGTGAGAGGGGTGGATAGTAATCTAGTGATTGTAGAACGGTGCTCGTATGTGAGCCCAAGAATGTGAGCTTGTGAGCATTGAGCCTACATTATAGGTACTTATAATATAGATATCACTCACTCTAGAAGGTGTATGTATCATAAACACTTGTAATATGGATATTTATAGCATATATTTCCTATAATCAGACGATTTCTATGGTATATACATCTATAACATAGGTGTATAGTATTATAGGCTCATGGGCTCACACTCCTACACTTACATAATAACAACCCTCTGTTGTTGGTGTATGAATAGTATTTGAAGGGACATTGGCTCAATGTATTTTGGTTGTAGCAAATTTGGTATGTTATTAATTCATGATAGTCTATAGTGGGTGCTTGGAAGTGTGCTAGTCCATGTATGTTTGGGAATAAACTGATAATTTTGTCGTATGAGTAATGTTTGTATACTAGTTGGAGTTGGGTGCAATGATTAGTATTATGGATGTTGTGTAACTTTTAGAAGTTAGTCTTCCCAAGTTTCCCTATCATGACGTAATGTGGAATTTCTTTGTCATGATGTAAATCATGTTCATCAAGAATTTTCATGACATGTTAAGATCCCATCCACTAGAAGAAAACTGCATTTTACTTGTCAAAAATTGTGTTTTACTCAATAGAAAAGTGTGAGATTGATTTTGTTGAGGTCTCCCTTTGTAACCCAAATTTTTGCATTCTAACACAAATTTCTCCGTTTTATTTGTCAAATTGTGTGTTGAAATGTTGAAACACAAAATTTTGCTTTATGAAAGGAGAACTCAACAAAATCAATCCTACACTTTTCTGTTGAATAAAATGCAATTTTTTTCTAGTGATCATAATCCAAACAAACCAAAACTCTAAACACTTAAGGACTCATTTTTACTATTTAATGACAATCATGGATAGAAATTAGAAAATATATTGCATTACTAATATTTAATATAATAGTCTAATTTGTATTGTTCTTTGTAGAGAATTTTATGATATTCCATCTAAATAGTTAGTATATTTCATCATGATAGACTTTGAGTTTGGATCATGTCATTTGTCCTAACATCCTAACATTGTAAAATGAGGTGGACAACTTTGGTATTGCCCAATGTATGGTATGTGTTGTTGTAGTTGTATTATGTCAGTGTGCAATTTCATTACTTTTCTATTGGTGTTGGTTTACAAGTCCTAGTGATTTGAAGATATTGTCTTGAATGAAGGCATGTAGGATGTGTAGAAAGTGATTGATTGTATTGGACATGTTATGGATGATGAAAAATATGAGTGTGTGCTATTGAAGTAGGACACAAGTCATTTTCTAATTTGTTTAGGAAGAGTTTATTGTTGGTTATGGTGTACTTTATTTTGGAGGGGGGGGGGTATTTATATCTTTAGTAAAGCCATATAAATTCAATTTTGAAGTTTCTTGTTGGTACTTTGAGATGAAGGTTTTTGTTTTGTTTTGAGAATATTGGTAACCATTGAAGTCTATAATTGTGGAATATGGTTGTGATGAGGGTTTTTGAATCATTCTGTAATTGTACATCATTGAGTGTGATGTATATTGTTGGTTTGATTGATATTTTGTCTCTCTATAGACTGTATTCTTGGAGGGGGGGGGGGGGGGGAATTTGGATGTTAGAGAGATGTAAGGTGCCTTCTATATATATAGATCTTGTGTCTCTTGTTCAAGGTTGTTGGAAGTATGTTTTAATTATATTTGTTATATGTTGGTTTTGTTTTGTTTTATAGTACAAGTGAAGTAGATAGAGGTTATGGTTCAAAATTATTAGGTTCTTGTGGAGAGAGATTTGTGATGTCGTAAGCCATTTTGTATATTGAGTATTGTCATTGTTTTCATGTGCAACAAAATTTGGCATTGTGCTTGGTGATGTGTTATTTATTAGTAGTAGATATTGTTTTGTAGTTTAGTATTTCATGTAGAAGGAATAGTGTTAGATTTGTTTATATTTCTTGGGGTACATGGTAGATTGGTTGCTAGAATTGGTTGCATGATATGTAGTTAAATATGGTATTGGGTTGTATTGCATTTATTTTTTGTGTGTATTTTGGTTGGAGATTAGTATTTATCTAGTGTCAAGTGCAAAGGTAGAGACATTTATTGTAGCAATTAGTATTGCAAAAGAGTTGTAAAGTTATTTTGAGAGCTTTTTTAATGAGTGGAGTGCAAGAGCCTTGTCTTTGGAAAGATTGTTCATGGATGTGTCTACAAATGTTGTTTCTTGCTAGTGAGTTGTTCTCTGCTAACAATGTGATAGTGTAGTAGTTTATTGAGGTATTTGATAAATATTTTTTCTGTTAAATTTGTGAAATCAATGGTTATGGTATATTACATTAATTTGGGCTAAAGGTGTGCATATAAAGAGGAAGTGATGATCTAGTCCCATGAAATGAATTTGTCTTTCTTTTTTGAGAAAGAATAAAGTTTGAGATATTAGAAAGTGTAGATATATAGGCAACTCCTATAAAAAGTGGTTAATCTTGTGATTCTCCATTTCTCGCACATATATAATAAATTAAGCCCTTTCTATTTTCCCTAGGCTTTTGATTCATTTAAGGCATCTCTTAATTGGTTTCTAATGCATGTGAGATGGATTGTTCTAAAAGAAAAGGCTTGTAGTCAAAATCAATCTGAGATAGTTGTGTGGTTATATTTGGGATACTTCATGAGAAGTCACATATTGTTTTGGTGACTTGGATTACTTGCTTGTCAAGTTTTCTTATTGATGTCATAGAATGTAGTAAAGGATAGAATGTACAGTACAAGTGATTCTTGGTCAAAAGCCTTAGTGTCTACCATTTCTAATTTTTGATTCATAATAGCTGCAAACTCTTAATGAATAGGTCGCATTGTTTTGTAAGTTTGGTAGGGGTTGTGTGTCTTTATTAATTCCAATTGAGTAATAGACAATTCTAAAAATCACTAAACAATTTTTAAATGGGAAAAATTGTAACTAATTAATATTTTGGACTTCTAGAGCATCCAACATCCAACAAGGACCAAGTATGGTCTATTTTGACTACAACAATTCTTTTGCACAAGCGAGGCTAGTCAAAATCCTCAGGAAAAACAAACTCCTCATTCAAAATTTAAAACTTCTACCAACTTGTGAGTCAAAATGATTGGAGAAAAGGGGATAGACTATTGGTTTGGCAAATATGGAACTTTTGAAATCAATGGCACAATCAATTTTAGATTTGAAGCTTTTTTCCAAAAGTTAGAGTAGTCAACCAATGCAAATTTTACTTTATTTAGTTTTTGATATATTAATGTTAAAAAATTTTAAAAATCTTGGCATTGAAAGAAGGAGCTAGAGTGAGGCCTTAAGAAATTTATAAAAGGTCTCTCTTCCACCTCTCCAAGTACCATATTTTCCTTTTGAAACCTTGATGTTCTTTTTACTAAAGTGTTTTTTGGCCAATTTGGCTCTAAAGACTTTAGTCTTTGGAAGAAGTGTTTTATAAATGTTTCAATCTTGTTAGAAATACTCTACAGATTTTTGTAGTATTTAGTTTAGTGAACATGTGGTTCCTACCAAATTTAGCAATTTCTAAAAAAAACACCAAGGTTTTGCTCATGTTTCTGGATGTTTATGATTTTGTAGGCTTGATCTGAGTTACTATCCAACTTTAGTGGGCATTTTCCCATCACGAATTTTTATTTAGTCATGGTTCCTACACTTGTTTTTTGCATTGCTCATAGATTTCAATTCCATAGAAGCCAAAATTTTGAAACAAGATAGAAGATGAGTGAAAAAAGTTACCCTCCAAGTTTCATAAGTAGACCATAAAAGCTCAAAAATATTAAAGATTCCAAATACTCCACTCTTGGTTGCATGAGATTTCAAGAACCTCAATTTTGAAGCCACATGTCTCCACAACCATAAGAGATCTAGATCTCAAATTTTGGTTCATAGTAGATCACTTTCCTAAAAAACCAAATTCAAAAATTTCTTTTAATCCAACACTCTTGCAAAATATAACACAAAAACCTTTACATCAATGCTTCTTTCAATATAAATCACCAACAAATACATAACTTTGCATAGAAAGTGCATCCCAAACCTCCAAACCACCAAGAAAACAAGAGAAAAAAGACAAGGGTCAATCCTTGCCTCGAAATAGCCACCCCACCCCCAATTGGCTAGTTGTTAGCTAGCCCTAGCCCTTACTTTGATCCTCTAACCCTAGTATCAACCAATTATCAACTAACAACTAACAACAACTAACAACAAAGCACCCAACACTAAACAACTTTCAATACTAAACACTTCTTTTCATTAGATGAAATTAGGACCAAATAGAAAACTGCGAGTTCCCTATAGTTCTTAGTAGTGGAGAACTCATTAAACTGCACCACTATAGCAGTGTTGATGTGGTTGGGTGACAGCTACATCAGAATTTTTTTAATTTTTTAATTTTTTTTCAATATTTTTTTCAATTTCAAGCCCCACCCTTTTGGAATATATGACAACTAATAGAAATCAATCATGCCCTCACTGCTACAGGAATAACATAGGGAACAAGCCTGAAACGGCCCTTTTTTCCCCAAATCTCATCTAATGTAACAAATGATGATGCTAATCAATCAATTAATATGTGGCCCATATCACGACAATGGACTATAGGAATTTGTACTTTTTTCTTGGATAAAGATAGTATGTGATGGTTAGAGCTATTATGGAATAAGCGTCCACTACGGTTTTATAATTTGATTTAGAATTACTTATTTTCATTGCACTCATTTTGGGGGGGCTTATTTATCATATTATTTTAGACTCGTAGATAGGTGATCATTTTTCTTGGATTCCTTGTTGTATAGTTTTGCCAATTTTGGAAGGTTAGTTCAATATTTATCTATCATATACAAGGAGAACAAAGTCTTAACTTTTGGGTTTAGAGAGTCCAAGTGGAAAAGGTGGTGTCCAAGGGGAGCTTAAGAGTCAAGTTGGAGATTGCTTGAAGCTATTCAAGGGAATTGGATTCCAACAATTGCGACTTAATATCAAGTTGGTAGTTGGGGTAGTTGAATTTGTTGACAATTGATGGTATGTAGTTAGCTTCTCAAGTTGGCATACTTCACCCACTACTAGAGTTGCAAGTACAAGTCCCACTTGATTTGGCTACGTTTCTTTGTTTTCTTGTGAGTGCTTGTGTCATTGTAGTTGTCAAAATGTAGAATGAATATAATGCTAATTGGATGAGAATTATGAGTTGTGTAGAGTGCAGAATTGGAGAATGATGAGAAACTTTGAGAATCTTACAATTAAGTTGAAGATTAGTTGAATCAAATATACTTTGAACCTAATTGGATTGTGCTTAGAGTGCATTTGTAAATATAAGCATTCATATAATGAAATATATTGATAATCAAATTGGATACATTAAATTGTAAACATGACTATAGTTTGGAATTTGCCTAATTGTCAAGTGTTGATGCTAATTGTCATGTTTGCATTGACTAATTCAATTGACATGCCGTCATCTTTGATGTTTATTGGAATTTTTTGAATCTAACAAATCCTAAATTATGAGCCCATTAATGAGTACAATTTATGAAGACCTCATGTGGAGCCCAATTATTTGTAATCCTTAATATTTCTAAATCCCTAGTTAATCCTAAACTCTATCAAAACCAAATTAGCATATATTTTGAATGCCAATATCCACCCCCTAAATCCTAAAATTAATCTATATATTCAATAGTACCTAGGGAATGCTCCATATTTGTATTTGAGACAAAGATGTTACAATATTCAAAACCCTCATAATTCTACATTATATCCTTATTAGTGGATATGAACTCGACAATAGGGCATAGTTACATGTTTATTTACCAAAAAGGTATAAACTTAGATGCACATAATAAGCATAAGATACCATCATGAGTGTGTGTTCAAGGAAGATGGTTAGGGTATTAGACTATGGGTATTGTGTGCAATTAAAACAAGACTTTGGCTTCCAGATATGACACTACAAGAAAAAGGGGCCCTAATTAACCTAAGATCAACAAATTTTTGTAAACTCTGAAAAAATAGAATTTCATATATTCATCCAGCCACTAAATTTAAAAAAAAAATAACAATCATCAAAAATATGTTGATTGTGACTAGAATCAAAATTTGCTTAATTGATTCAACAATCAATTAATCATAATATGAATAGAATTTTAGTCCTATTTGAATTAAAATCTACTTTTGGGAACTTTAAGGACTATCTTTATGTTTGATCAATATGAACTCACTATATATATTTGGAAAATACCACTTACCTTGATGATTGAAGGGTAGAAGATTGAAAGTTTATACAAGTGGGATGGTAGAAGTTAGGACAAACCATATGGGATATATTTAATTAAGATGAGTAAGAGCTCTACCACTCATAATGAAGTTAAAACTAGTCAACATACCTTTAGTAAAATTATAGCCCTTATTTAGAAATAGTAGAATAATTTTTTTTTTAAACTTTGAACAAAAAAAGGTGGAAAATCAAACCAAATTTCACCTCTAGAATTCCATTTGGCATTTAGAGACTCGAATAAAAAGTTATGGACAAATTTTAGAGAAGAAGTTTTAAATTGTCCAAAAAAAATGACCCTTCCAATCCCTCTCTGAAATTAAATTTCAACAAAAATTGAAATTCATATTCTTATCTATGTAGTGGGTCTATTGACGTTGAAGCCTTGCTTATGGCAAATTTTGCCTAGGTGGCAATTGACGTGGCGGATTTTATAACAATAGAAATTTTATCAAATCACAAAATAAAATGAACATAAATGTGTTGATTATTGTCCAAATCAAGATGTAACTAACCAACAAAAATAATCAACATATATCAATTCATTTTTGTGTTAGATTTGACATTGTTTTTTCTTTTAGTATGACAATCAAATTGTACGAGTCAATCATGGTTTCCTCAAAGCGGGGATGTCCAATAAGGTGGACCAAGCATTGAAATAGTCAAACAAGTGCCAAGGGGCGTACTAGTAAAATGCATCTCCAAATTTTCACTTCTTGATTAGAAATCTACGACAAAACCTGGTAAAAAAAAACACGCAAAATCAAGTCTAGTTCTTTTGACCATGTTTTTGTGTAGGCCTACTACGTGCACGTATATGAAAACATGGTCAAAAGCAATGCACCCGATTTTGAATGTTTTTTTTACCATGTTTTGTTATAGTGGAAATTGCAGTCGTCTTCAACTTTGTAATAAGCATCATTTGCATTGCATGGTAGGACCATGATCTAATTAACAACTCTAGTTCAAGTTTGGGTCTCTAGAACCTTATTGCAAGTCTTAAAGGACCTAATTAAGTATTGAAAGACTTCTCTAGTGCCTTCATTGGTTCTTTGTCTAGTTTTCAAATCTCCCCTTCCTACTAGTACATTGCAAAATGGGGCATTTTCAAGCTACAATATTTAGACCAATGCAAATTAATGATTACAATGAAATGTAGTCTTTTGAAAAATAAAATGTACAAAATAGATTACCTATATCATTTATGATTTTTCTAAATATTTAAAGTAGTCAAAGCGATTTTACCCCTAAAGTCTCGTTGTCCATATGGGGGACAAAATTGATTTTAGGTAGGCTTGTTTAGTCTCAATTTATACTACATTTTTTTGACACTTTCACCACACATAGATTTTTTCAAGAGTTTCAAGCACATATTATTTTATTTTATTTTTATGTAAAATGAACCTTCAATTGACAAGTAATGTGCTATTTTGTGAAAATGGAAGAGACCAAGGAACCTATGCAAGGTTGTTTGTATTGACTTTGCCTATGGCAAGGTGTAGTCCAAATACTAGAGTAAGATAAGGGCAAAGGATTCACAAATTATCAAGGAAGGAATCATAGGACAAACATAGAGCAGGGAGTAGATGGATTAAATTGCAAATGGATGGAATTGGACACTTGGGAGGTTATGTGTTCTTGCAAAGGTAACACAATGAATGAAAGGGGGATATAGGGAATAAATGAGGAACATCCTGAGTGCAATGGCCAAACCATTCTTGAAGAGTTGTCCCATATCTTAAAGCTCATATTGTGCTATAAATCTACATAGAAATTAGAGATTTTAAAATTTTAAAATTTTTTTTGCCTTTTCAATTATGAATACCTACTTCAATCCATTGTTTTTTATTACTATTTTTTTGAATTATATGGTGGAAAATGTGTGCAAAAATTAGATAAAGTATTGTTAGATCTTGGAACGTAGTTGCTTTGCATGATTTTTTAGGATGTGTTCCATGTCTTGGATTGGTTTAAAAATTGGTGGACATATGCCTAATACAAATTTGCTTATGGAAATAAAATTTGAAGTTCATAGTGTAAGAATTGACCACACAAAATGGTCAAAGCCATTTGAAATTTGCATAAGGCCTCCTAAAATAATTCTCATTTCAAATGCAATTACCTTTCAATCTGTATGGTCAAACTTCACGAAATTTTACCACATTTTTTGACATAAGTGTAATAAAAGATCCTACGGTTAGATTTTGAAAATTTTATCTTGTGCATTTTTTCGACCGTCACAATAGAAATGGCAACTTTTTGTACCTTTTCATGCAGAAAATCCTAGAAAGTGCCTTGAAATTATTTCAGGCATTAAAATTTTAAAATTTTAAATTATGGTGAATCAATCCAAACAAGGTCCTAGTTTTATTTATTAAAAATTATTTGAAGTTTTTTTTCACTTTTTTGGAATCATCAATAAAAAAAATTGCATTGCCTTATTGAAGTTGTCTAAATACTAAAATATGGATATGAAATATTACTTGAATCATTACAAGTAGAATACATTTGTATTTTGAATGGAGTATTGCATGCCAAAAATGTAATGAGATGATGAAGAATGAAATCTTAGAAGTCGCTATATTTTTTTCCAAAAGATATGTAAATGAACATGCTAAGTTTACTAAAATTGTTATAATTTGAATTGGAACAAAAGTCTAAAAACCATCAAATTAAAAAAATTGGCAAAACTGCTACTTTGTGACAACATTTTCACTACACCATAGCTTGAAAACATGCATTGGTGCAACATAATGCCAATTTATATCCTTGCATGGTTTTCTTACTACAATTGGTCTTCCAAACAATTTGATGTTGAAAGCTTAACATGATATAATTATTTCTTAAGAGTCTTATTTCCATTTTTGAAAGGATTCAAATGCATTGTATTACATAGATTATACAATCTTAGATCATGCTCCATCATCTCATAATGAGTTCTTTTGTCATGAATCTATTCTATAATTACAAAATATGATTGGACAAACCACAAGAAAACAAACTTAAGTCACTAAATTTGACTAATTGTATTTGAGGGGGATAATGGTATGGACATATGACATATAAGATATAGAAGGTTCAAGTTGTATAGTTCAAACTCTATTCACTACAAGAAAAAACAATGTTCAATCTAATATGAAAATGAACAAATATATGTTGGTTATTTTTGTTGGATAGGACATCTTGATTTGGACAATAATCAACAGAACCATATTGATTAAAATTAATGATTTGATTGACTTTCTATTATTATAAAATCTGCCATGTCAACTACCACCCAGGCTAAACCCGCCACATAGGCAAGGCTACCAAGTCAACACACCTACTACATAGACAAGCTTATGAATTTAATTTAAAAATTAATTAAAAATTAATTTGAGGATCAATTAAGATTCAATTTGATAACTATATACATGTTAGATTAGTTTATAGTTGATAAGTGAACTTGGAGAACCACATATCTTGGTAAATAGAGAGGTGAGAAGACAAGACCTTTATACAAGTGGGGTGGTAGAAGGTGGGACAAACCATATGGAATACATTTAATTAGGATGAGTAAGAGCTCAACCGCTCATAGTTGAGTTAAAACTAAAAAACCTAATTTTAGTAGAATTTCAAACCTTATTTAGGCATAGTAGAATAACTATTTAAAATATACTATGAATGTGGAAAAGGTAAGAAATCCAACCAAATTTTATGTCCAAGGTTCCGTTTGGCATTTAAAGTCTCCAATAAAAAGTTATAGACAAATTTTAGAAAGGAAGTTTTAAATTATTTAAGAAAATGTCCCTTCCAACCCCTCTTTGGAATTTGTCTATAACTTTTTATTAGAGATACTAAATGCCAAACGAAATTTTGGAAGTGAAATTTGATTTGATTTCCCACCTTTTTCCAATTCAAAGTATATTTTAAATAGTTATTCTACTATGCCTAAATAAGGTTTGAAATTCTACTAGAAATATGTTTGTTAGTTTTAACTCAACTATAAGCGATTGAGCTCTTATTCATCCTAATTAAACATATCCCATATGGTTTGTTCTAACTTCTACCACCCTACTTGTTGCGCCCTAGTAACACCTTACAATTCCAAACAACCTTTGGAAGCCCTTCACAACTTTCAGGACACACCACGCTTCAATTCCAGTATCACTTGGGCCCAAACAAACTCATATTGCACATGCCATGCACCCACAACATTAGTCCACATTTCCAACCCACATTGCTAAGTTCTAGTCTCCGGGACTACTAGTAGTTTACTACGCACTCAACACGTGACACCTGGCATGTCACTTGGTGACATGGGTTGGTACTTCCATCTTACTATGCTAGGACTTGTGGTGGCACTACTCACCACGGTCCTAACCGCCCTTGATTGTAACCCACTCATATTAGGCCCATTGTATATTTGTTACTTTTACACCAAATTAATCGGAACCTACAACTTGGGACACATTGCAAATGACCTAGCAAGGACCGAGACTCCATCCAATCAATGCCTTGAGACACCCACACAAGTGGCCCATGGAGCCTTGAAGCCGGTGGTGAAGTTGCATCACCAACCTTGAGTCACCGGGACTTACCAAGGCTCCAAGAGGGAGTGAGAAAGGAGATCAACCCCTCCTATAGTACTTTGTGTGGTATTCAGTGGACCCCCCCCCCTTTGTGGGTTGAAGGTACTTCCCAAATCCCCTTGGGTTTTGGAAGACCATCCATTTCCAACCGAAATTGCCAAGTTCCAACTCCATTTGGACTCTCGAACTTCCAAACGGTGTAACTTTGTGGTCCAGGCTCCAAATCCCACATGCAAGAACATTTTGAATATCTAGGCAACAAGTAGATGCCGATGGAATACTCACTTTTCCCATTTGGATAAGTTCTCACAAAGTTATGGCCCTCCAAAGATTCGGGTTCATTAGGAGCGGCGTCGCGCCTTCACCACGGCCCTTCTTTTGGCCATAACTTCTTGCTCATATTTTAGAACCTCATAATGTTTATTATTCTATCTTCCTTATCTTCATAGCTTTTCAATGATATGCTATATGCCATACTTTATTGAATGATTATTTGGGGAACCCCTCACTCTTAGCCTTTAAATGTCTTGGGGCCACTAGGCCACCTCCAACTTTGAAAGGCCATAACTTCTAGCCTACTAGTCCAAATCACATGTTTTTTAGACATTCAGAAGCGTCTTCTCAAGATCTTTCCAAGAATGTATGACATGTTGTCATACTCTTCTTATCCAAGGCACTATTGCACCATGTTTTCTTAGGAGTCTCTCATTTCTCCCTTCTTAGACTATTGCAAGGTTTGGGAAGTCATTCCCAAGGTTTCCCTTGCTCACTAAGGCACTTCAGGCACCCCAAGGAGATAGGGGGGTGACACCACTTGTATAAAAGTCTTGTCTCCTCACCTTTCTATTCACCAAGATAATTTGTATATCGAATTCACTTGTCTATTTCATAGTAATTTAAATTGAATATAGTCCTTAAATGTTTTGAAATTGAATTCTAATTCAAAGAACTCTTAAGTTTTACTCGTGGTATAATTAATTGATTACCGAATCTATTAATTCTATCTTGGTTTAAATAACAATCAACATATTTTTGATGATTGTTATTTTTTCTAAAAATGTAGTAGTTCGATCAACACATGAACTTCCATTTTTTTCACAATCAACACAAATCCGTTGATCTTGTACTGATTAGGGCCCCCCCTTTTCTTATAGTACAATCCTAAGTGGCTCTATTACCAAGACATATCCATACAAAGTAATATAATGATATACTATAGACATTATACACTATATTGGTGTTTGGAGGAAGTTGGAGTAGGATCTTCTTTGGAAACTAAGGCAATGGTGCTACAAAGGATAAAGCCTCTCCTAATATACCTTCTTGTTTTATTTCGAGAGATGTATATATTTTTTTTATATCATCTTCCATCAAAACCTATAGTATAGGAAGATGAAAGGATTCATTAAACACTACAAATATTTTATATTTTATTTTGAAACAAAAAAATGGCAAGCCCATTGCCAACACCATAAACAATTAGAGCATTCACGTTGGTGCTCTCCAAATTTGACGCACTAAAAAGTTTACATCTATTTTTGAAGAGCCCTCCAAATTAATTCTTGTCCTCCCACCCACGCTCACCAAATGTGCCCCCATAAATCGTCAATTGATCAACCACCAAGTGAAATGTAAGGTAAAGCTCACTAATTAAACTTAAGATGAACAGTGATTTCAAGGGCCCTCCTTTTGCATGACTCTCTAGAATTCAGTGCTATGAAAAATATTTTTAAGGGCCCAGAGCGCTTGTCATCCAAGTTCAATACGTGTCAAACCCTTTGACGAGTTGGCAAGGGTACGCGTGGGGATGCTCTAATCATTACACCATCACTTTGATTTCCGACTCTCAAATATCTTTGGAATGAATGGAGGATTTGTCCCCACTTTGGAGTCAACCCAACCCCACCCCACCCAACCCAACCATGTGCAAGTTGGCCCCATGTCCAAGAGAAAATCACAACCGATGGAAATTTCCCTGGGGCCCTCTGCCCATCATGAGTTAAGTTACCATATCTTCCCACCAGATCCAATATGGAAATCTCCAGGAGGCCATGGCTTTCAATTTTAATCATATAAACGGTACCCCAAAAAATCTCCGTGCATCCAATCGAAAGTTCAAAATTCTTTACTATATTTTGGGCGGAAACTCTCCTTGCCCTCGTCGATGAATGGCTTGAGAATGATATTCTACTGTTTCCCCCACATGCCAAAAGGCCTTGGTCCCCGATGTGAATCACAGTTTTGTGTGGGCATGAGAATCAACCAAAGGCACGTTGCAATGCAATGTGCTGTACTAAAGGCGACTCGCGCACATGGTGTGTGAATTCTAGGCCCTTCGAAAGTGAATCCTGCACGTGGAAAAAGCTTGGAATTCATGGATCAACGAATGAGAATACCTGGTTTGAAACAAGCACCACCAGTCCAGTGAGTCCACCCCCCCCCAAGGAAGCACAATTTTTGATACTGGTCACTTTGGGAGGTTGGGTCATCCATATGGACTTATTAATAGAACTCAAGACAAAAATGATCATCATATCATGGGTTTGTACCTTGTCATCGAAAATGGCCCAGGACGGAACTAGCGTCATCCAAATGGAATTAATTGCACCCAAGCGTTGATTGAATGGAAGTGGACGGAATGTGAACCCTTATTAGAATCAAAGGACGGACGGACTTGTGCCCCATGGAAATCATCCCTTTTGGATCGGCCGTGGGACTTTACAGGGACAGTTGCACCAGGTTCATCTGTTGGGTGCCATGCAGCCAAGCCCGAGATACTCCAGCCAGATGAGGTCCTCTCAGAGGCAACCCATTTCTAACCACTTAACCCCTCATTGCCCAAAGTCCAAACATGTGTAAAAGCATCCTTGCTTTTGAAGTGCTATAAGTCTAAATTTCAGTTTGGTGTTCAAACTACTGTAGAAGATCTCCCCCCCTTTCCACCCCTAATTCCAAGGATGAATAGTTGCACTTCTGCTCTACACAGGAAAATTCCTTGTCATCCATCGGACACCAAACATCCGCATCGGTTGGCGTTTAAGGTAGACCAGCCCATTTCCGTCATCTTCCTATAACCGCCATCCTAGTTTTGGCCCCATCACCACCTTAAAATCCTCCCAAGTCCATTCACTGCACTGACAATTTCAGTGCATTAATTTCAACTTTGGTAATATGTCAACCTTTGATTGGTGGAAACTCCGGTGTTAATAGGTAAATATAATGGCGGTTATAGGTTGAGGATAGAACATTTATGACTCTAGTCTAGTGGCGGATTTGTAATTTAAGGCAGACCACTTTAAAAATTCATAGAAATTACAATTTTTATTGGAAAATTATAATTCCACTTGGGTTTGATTCGTGAAACATGCGCACACCTCTGAAAAATATGTGCCCCTCTTGGAGTTGGTCCTAATATACTCAGATTGCGAATCAGGGTGGTAATAGGCTGGTCTACCTTAAGGGTTAATGGGTTGCCTCCCTTATCTTAACTTATTAACTGGCTGAACTTGACCATACTTTTTCTATGGAGCCTGAGGGTCAGTCTGTCCCTGATGAGACCCTGAATCCCTGATGGACTCTCCATTGGTGAATATAATTGTCCCTTCCTTCAGGGTCCGTCCTGAAAATATCACGGGATTCCTTCCCAAAATGGAAGGGACAAGTGACTGAGTGACTGAGTGAGGGAAAATGACAGATTGAATGAGTTTGCAGCAGAAAGCAAGGCAAGGTGGGGCTCACTGGCTGTACGTTAGCCTACTACTTTAAGTTACTGTACTGGGGAGTTTATCATTCAGCTACGGGAAGCTTTTCATCAGTTGTACTTCGCACTGGAAGAGTGGAAGGTAAGCATATTAAGGTAAGGTACGGTATGGGGGGCTACACTTCACTTAATTTGGCATCCTCCGTCTCACCAGGCTAGTGTGGCTGAGCTGGCTGGGGAGTGGACACCTGGACCCCGTCACCCTGGCCAGCAGCAGCCAGCGCATCTTAACACTTGAATGCCGGGACGGTGACAGTGGAAATCAGCCATTTTGGAACCGCGTGACGTCATCGACTTTTACAAAAAAAATAAAAAATGCTCATTGGGAGTCGAACTATTGTAGAAGATCTTCCCTTTCCACCCCTAATTTCGAGGATGAATAGTTGCACTTCTATCCTACAAAAGAGAATTCCTTGCCATTCATTGGACATAAAATGTCCACCTTGTCGTTTAGGGGTTAATATAATATAATTGTCCCAAACTCCCAAGCTCCCAATCCCCCACGGCAGCTCCAAAAGGTCCATGCAAATGAATTTTCGGGGTCATAACGAATTGCCACGCATAGCTGTTTTGGAACACAGTGAGGGGCCAGGGTGGTGGAAACGGGCAAGGGCCAGGGGGAATTGACCCCCTCATTGTCTGCCCTGCAGTTTAACTCTTGAACGCCAGGGCTGGTGACCGTAGAAACCAGGAATTTTGGAACCCTGTGACATCATCCACTTCAAAAAAAAATTTAAAAGAATTTAAAAATACTCATTGGGAGGCAAAATAGTGTAGAAGATCTCCCCTTTCCACCCCTAATTCTGAGGATGAATAGTTGCAATTCTGTCCTACAAAAAACGTCTGCAACATCATTTAGGGGTTAAACACTAAATAGTGATTGAAATTCTTTATTTTCAACACATGATAAAATTTACAAATTTTGAATTCCTAATTGCAATCAGCCAAGGTCCCCACACTCTGGAGGAGAGATGAAGAAATACCAGAAAATAGAGCACAAAATAAGGGGGAGGGGATTTTTTATAATTATTCTTTTGTGGGACAATGAGGGGGTCAATTCTCCCTAGCCGGAAACGAGCTCCTTGTGGAGGATGGTCACTAGGCGAGGAAACCTTCTTCACTTGAAGTAATAATTGTTTAGGTAGAAATAATTGAATTTGGAAAATTAGAATGCATATCAAAAACATGACCTTAGAAGTAGTGAGAAGAAGTTGCAAAAGCCACAAAATAAACCAACTATGTCTAAGGTAGACGCATCCATTCCCACCCCTGCACCCAATTCCGTCCTCATGCATCAATGGAGTACATTCTAGAAAGAGAATGTGCACCACCAACACATGAGGGAGGAGTTCTTAAAAGGGATGGGAATGGATGCGTCTACCTTATGTTGTTCAAAAAGAAAGCTTGGGTGATGACAAACATGTGAAATTATATTAATTTTGTTTGACCCCTACAAAACCCAGGCCTTTTCTTAGTCAAAAACATTCAAAATTGTCATTTTTATTGCAAAATGCGTACTCAATCTTTGGTTCTTTTGAATTTTTTTATGTGTATTTAACATTAGGATGTAGCACCAAACTAGAATAAAACTATGAGAAACTTGGGGAACATAGAATATAACATATTTGAGTTTAAAGTGAATAATATGGAGTTTCTTATTCCTTACGTTATTAGATGATAAGAACACCTGCATTGTCAAATTGAAGAGCTTGGCACTTTGGCTTTTGGTGTGCCCAGGTTGAAAATGCTTCCCTATCCACAAATGTCAAAGATAAAATTCTTGAGTGGGCCTTCTAAAAAATGAGTTTGGTATGGAATCCTTCAATGTTGTGTATCACCCAATTTGGGATTCACTATAGAGATCTCACTATTTCAACAATTCATTGGACAAACAATAATGAGCACATGAATAGTATTCTTGACTTCATAAATAGTAGCCCACATATTGTTGAGTGTGTCTAATATTCCACCTCACAATCACGGGACTTGGCAAGTGGAATCAACAAATAGATTTGTAGATCATATATTGAGAAATTTGGTGGGTCACATTTTTGTATGATGGTGGTGAGGCTCCAAGATTTTGAATCTTTTTAACTAATAATCTTTGCATTATACACTTTGATTAATTTTGAAAAAAATGATGTTGAAGAATTGAGTTGAGAGTCTTGCAAAAAATTCAAAAACACTCACTTGATTTTGTGTTCTTTAAATAAATGTTAAGTATAAGTAGGTATGCAATATAAAGAAAAAGTAGATTGTTAATAGTACTAAGATGAAATTAAAACACTCTAATTTCAACAATGAGATTATTTTGGAAAACAAACTAAATCATGTGGAACTTACTTTTTGAATAATTGTAATAATGAAAAAAAGAAGTAAAAAGTTTAATTTCAAATTTTTGTGTTTTTTTGGTTGCTATATAAACTCCATTTTGTGTTTAGGGTGGCATTACTCTTAATACTAGGGAATAGTTGGATTAAAAATTATATTCATCAAAAGCTGATAGATTTTTCTATCTTTATAAAAAGTTTCAAAAATTGAAATCATAGGAGCCTTCCTACACCTTCAAGCTTCTCTTAAGGAACCTCTTGGTCTCTTAGGAGTTAAGTTGACCTTTTTCCATAACTTAGTCACTTTTCTACATAGCCTAAAAACCTTGATGTTTACCATTTCCAAGTTTTCATGTTGTATGTATGCAAATGAGTGCCACAAATTTGGAATGTAGAGTTGCGCCAATTATTTCAATGAAATACACAATGAATGTCTTTAGAATTTCAATTGTTTTTTGCTCTCAATAACTTCATTTGCATTGCGCATATTCATTAGTAAGATAGCACTATCTACTGATTCTAGTGTCTTCTATAACTAATGTGTAGGACTTCATCGGAGTGAAAATATGAAATACTTGTACTATCATGTGTAATTTGTTGCATGGCAAAGTTGCCAATTCAAATGCCAAAATAATTTGTGGGACATTTGTGGAGCAAAGAAGAGGGCATAGAGAGCTCTCTTGCGCATGCATTCTAGACACTCAAAAATATTTTTCTGTGATTTCATAGGTTTTATCTCATCTCCATAAAGTTTTGGAAATGTCTTATTTTTTTTTTTTTTTTTTCACTGTTTTCATTAGTTCTTACAATTTAAACATTAAAGTGTCTTTTGGGGTAAATGTTTTCATTAACTTATTTTATGCATAAATTTTGGAGATTGTCTTTTGAATGCCTAACATTTTGAGAATAGAATATTTATAGTGTTCTCTTAATTCTTCATATTTTTTCCAGAAACCCATAGTACTTCCAATACTACTTCCAAAAACTGTTAAAATGCAACAATACGAGTAAGTATGTCGGACTTTCACTCATTGCTAGTACGAAACTATGCATGTCACAAATACCACACTTGTTTATTGTGGTTGATCTCCAATGATCTCCTGTTGATCATTGTTGCGTAATTTAGGTTCAATGAACCGACACTTGAAATCATGAAGGCTACAGTAGACTGTACGATATCTTCCTAGATTTCTACCACGATGCTTGAATTGCTAGGTGTGATGAATCTGTGGCCATGTACATCTAACTTACAGGAAATACGTCCAGTGCATCCATCGCTATGATCTCCCATATTTTCAACGTTCAATTGTAAGAGCTCCACGGCAACAAAGTCAGGACTAGGGTCATGCTGAGCAATACGTGCCGTGTACAGATATGAAAGGAATCAGATGCACCCATATATAGACAAATGGGTTACGACAAAAACAATCCCTATCCAGTAGGCTCACCGGAGTTGGGTCAGCCATAGGACTCAGGACACTGGCAAAGAAACCTTCGATTGCCTGATTACCTAGCCTTCTGGCACAAACATCAAAATATGCAACAACAAAACATTCCATCGCAACCACTCGCAACCCAGTAAATCAGCATAATGATTATGTGCACTGCTGCAGGATCCATCCTCAGCCTGCCCTTGAAGACAAAATTCCATATTGGAATATCTCAGATTAAAGAATAAGGAGTGATCAACAATTAGGTCTACATATCAGAGCTTCGAAGGAAAAACGATTTCTACGATTCCTAGACCTTCAAGCTCCCTCAATAAGGTGGGCACGGTGACACCAATAGGGTCCCTCGCTAAATTTCCGAATTGACCATCTGCAAACAACTGAATCATCCAGGGTGCCGAATCATTCTATTTCTCCGTCTTGTTTCACTGAGTATCATTCCTTGCACTCCTGGATACCTGCGAAATGATAGAAGCATACGAATGATCAGCGCACTAGCTACTCATCTTTAAAAGCGTCGAGAGAAAGAATTGATAACCAGCATACCTGATCAAGTACAATTCTCTGAAAGTTTGTGCTTACGCCTGGAGTTGAACGTGTCAACGCTGACAACACAGCGCGTCTTTACCGATGAGCAATCTAGATGCAGTCAGTCCTGTCTTGTAAATTGCTAGGATAAATACTAGTGACAGTTGCAAATAGTTCACGGGTTCCCACAATGCTCTAGCATGCATGAAGGCCATGCCCGGAACGTCACGATCTTCACATTCATTCATTCCCTGGATAGTGCAGGGAGGCGGAATGGAGACATTGAAGATCCAGACATAGACTCCATGCAACGTCAAAGCGCCATGGGGACTCAAAAACTCTTGCAACATCTGATCTTCAACGTTACTCTCGCAGCTGAATTGGAATTAATCTGCTCAACTGGTGAGAAATATATGAAATAATCTTGTTTCCCTAGCCTCATGGGCAAGGGTTCTCAGACAATTAATTCTGCACTAAGAACAAGGATTTTCAGAGGCACAACTTTCCCCTGTAGGCAACACGCACTGTAAAATCGGAGATAATCATATATATCGCCCTTCTGGGATTGTATCAGCCATGAACCTGATCCCCAATACCGAAAAACCTTGATTCAATGGCGAGGGTGTCGTTTACCGACATTCAAGTACGAGATCCCTTACCACAACCAGCAACGTAGCTCTATTGGAAATCACACACGGAATTTGATTCTAATAAGACCATGGTCCAATCCAACCTGACTATGGCTAACGATTTCTGTTTGATCTCCAATGGACCACTTCATCCTCATTCCACAAATCGACAACCCCTGCAAGAGTCGAGCCCTCTCAATGAACTGAAGCAGTCACGAAGCTCGCTCGCCTTATATCCGAGGGCCAAATGGTGAGTAACTCACTCATTGCAGCGCCAAGATAGAATTACCACAAACCAACGAACGTTCAGTACGTGGATGCCCCAATGACGATCACGGGAAAGCATAGACTCAGTAGCACGTTCTACGTAATCAGAGAATCGTCTGCACGGCTAACGAACTGCAAAGTGAAGTAGTTTGGTTGCAACCGAAGCAAGCAAGTACTCCGGCCCCTGATACCCCATCTCTCCGAGCGCCCGAAGAGGCGAGCTTGGTGCAACCGTGCACCACCGTACCCTACCGGTCCGCTAGCTAGCGAGTAACGAAGCTGCAATGACCGCAATTATTTCCAGACAAGCTAGTACACTCGCACAGACTGCACCGAGCACGCGCATGCTTCGATTCCAAGCATGCACGCGCGATTGGACACCAAGTTGCTAGTAAGTTCCTCCAGTGAGGGACTGTCTGGGTGGTTAGGTGAGGGTGGAAGAGAGAGCAGTCGCGGAGGGAATATATAGATAGAGAGCCACGTGCGGTAGCTAGCTAGGCGCTCGAGATTAATAAATTCTATATCGATTGGGACCCAGGGAGCTTGCTTGCTTGCTCGCTCTGTTCAGCTTAATTAAGTTAGCTGTGGCGGTTGGGGGCAGCAGGCACGACGGCTGAAAGGAGCAAGGCCGTGCCTTGAGGCGGGGCCGGGCGTGCCGGCCCCTGGAAATGGAAACGAACCGGCGGCTTCGGGCCGCGGCCCAGACCAGAATAGCAAGCGCATGCACCTCCCTGAGCCTGGGTCAAATGCCAATCACGCAATACAAATTCCCTTGCAAATTCCCTTCCACGGACCGACATGCGCCTGGGGCTTCGAAATGGCCAACTTAAGTAAAGATACTACAGTCCCATTTACTTTAGATAAGCCTGGCTTACTTCATAATCTTGAATTACTGAAGTTAAGCAAGGGTCTGCTTTGCTGACTCCGCTCATCTCCGTCACCACAGAGAGGCCCATGGTACGGTGCACGAAGAGTTCGCGAATATGACACTGATGGTGAATCAGGGCCACTTTCTATTAGGGCCTAGTCCCCATTGGAAGCAGAGGAAGCAGTGGCTCCATTGAAAATCCACCAGTGTGCCATGTGCCCCGTTGCCACAGTCAAAATAAAAGTAAAAATCATTTCTTTAATTCAAAAGTTTATGCACAAACAAGTGCAAGGGCTTTGTTTCATGACATTTGGACATGCAATTCAAATGTTATGGTTTTGTCAAAATAAAAGATAGTTTAATTTCAATTCATAATTCATAAAAATTTTGAAATTCAATAATTGTCACATTGTAGGTTCAAATGCCAAAAAAAAAGTCTATACACCCACCCCAGCCTCTTCATGGAGGGTTTTCCTATAGTATCAAGAATGCAACTAGAAGCATTAGGGGAAATTTGAGGCCTCTAGATGTCCGTTTTAGGGTTGTTCCCTTGCTTGTTCCCTATTTTGTCAAGGAGTGGTTGACTACTATTAGTAAAATAATTTGAAAAAAAATTTAAAAAAATGCTTAGTTCTAAAGTGCAAAAATAAGTTGAAAAAAAATTCATTTTCATTTTTTTTTGATGTGGGATGGTCTCGGCCATGTTAGACTTCAATAGTGGTGTAGTTTTTGCATTCCTAGTAGTTTGGGAACTTGCAGGCATGTAGAAGCCTCAAATTTCCCCTAATGACTCATGATTTCTTTGCTCTTAGTGTATCAAACAAACAAACAAACAATTTCATTTAACCCTTGTGTGTCAAAGTGGACATTATTTGGACATTGAGAAAATAGGATTTGTAGAATACCAAGTTCATCAAATATTAAAATCTTTAAATCCATAGGGTGGATTCTCTTATAGATTGTAGATTTGTACTCATCAATAAGTTGGCTTCAAATCTCCACTATGAAAACTTTAGTAACTAAGTAGTTTACAAATTATTTTGGATTTTCTAAATCCAACAACAAAAAGCTCTTCAATTTTGTTGTTCTCTCTATGATGCTTAGGGGTTAAGCTATAGATAGATGGGGCCAAGTCACTAAATCAAGCCGAGTGGCAAAATGGGGTCAAAGATACATGGCCATCTAATTATTAGTACTTGGATGTCATGTTTTGGCACCAAAACTTCACTACAAAAGTGCTATGTAAATGTCTATTGGATGAATGAGAGGATCAATCTGGTTTTCAATGTAAAGCATAAGGGCCCAATTTATGGCCTTATCTAATGATCTCAGTACCTTTATTGGTTGATTTTGGTGATTTCAAAATTAAGTGAGCAATTGGGCTACTTTACCCTAAAGCCAAACTAATGGACCTCTTGCATTTTTTAAAGTAGGCATTGGTCCAAGACTCTAAGTTGGGTTTACACTTTGGCCAAAGCCCATGCCATTTCTCATAAATGAAAAGTCAACTTAGAATCCTATATGACCAAAGTAGATAATGTTATGCTACTTTCAAAGAGCTTTTTTCTTTCCTACTTTTTTGAAGTAGACTTAACAAAATTCTAAGAGACCATAATGGTTTAATATCTCATAACCATAGTTTTTCTCTATTTAATTGACCTTGCATTTCACAATGTAGGATCTAATAATAAATAGATATGGCCGGACTATGGTCTCTTTTGGGTTTATACTTTATACCAAGACTACACAAAGTATCATTACTATTTATGGTCTTAGACTCTTGCTTCCCATGTTTACATTAAAGGAGTGGGGCACCTTTAAATGCTTAGGGTTCCTTGGTTCACCTTTGGTGTAAACTAGCCCATATCTAGACCAATGTCCAAGGAGAAATTTGAGCCAGCTAGCTGATGAATTTTTTTAATAGCTAAATTTTTGCCAGCGTCTTCCCTTCATTTTATCTTGATGAATTGGCCTTGTGAAAATGAAGGAAACACATGTAGAAGCAACGACCTCATGCTGCCAATGCTGGAAGAAAGAGAACGTGAATGCCTCCCGCCCCACCTCTCTATCCAACAAACAACAAACATTCATACCGTCCACTTGAAATTTTGCTTGCCTATTCAATGTTAAAACATTTCATATCTTTTTGATATAACGTAAAGAATCTAGCCAATAATAGAGGATACCTCCTTCATGGATGACAACCGCCCCGTGTCACCTACACCGCTCCACGTGACCCCTTCGCAGTCCCTTGTCTCCTCCAAAGCCGCTCCAGTCGGGATCACTTCGATCGTCCCTTGTCCCCTCCATCATTTTCATCGCGCAACCAATTTTGTCCTCCTTATTTGCATTACTCGCCATGGCTCCTCCTTAGTTTGGAATCATTGCCATCTCCGTGACCATTCTTGGTCTCCGTCATCACGGTGTCACTGGTTGTTGAGCCCTCCTTGCACACATGCATTTGCAGTAAAGATTATATAGTCTTTCTATGTGTGTGCCTACCATCGCTGCTTGGCCAACTCCAATGACAATGCGTATGCTTGAATGCGACAAGCAATGTGACTACACCAGAGCCGATGTGTTCCCATGCGATTATTTGTGAATCGATCCTCGCACTGCACGCTGTAGGTAAATCACGTGTCCCGCAGGTTTGAAAGCGGCCACTATATCCCCGACAATATCGCATGATGGAGAATCCAACTATGGCGCATCCGATTCCCAAGATTCAGACCTCGTCATTCTCGATCCTGCTATTGGATCTCCTAGCTGCACACGACGCGGACAGAGCTTGAAGACAAGCCTAGCTATATATGATCGAGCAAAACCAGCATTGACAAGACTTGTGGGCGGCTCGACTCTTATGGGCGGAGTCTGTCGTGGGGGTTGATCGAGGCATCACGTACATTTGTTGTAAACTCTGCAGCCAGGTGGAGGGCCGAGAGGATCGTTTGGTCCTGAAAAAACGACTCATTGCACAAACATTCGAGGAAGGTTGTCTCCACCATTGGGCGAGTGAATAGTTAAGGACGGATTTTAATATCTCAACACAAATTAGCGCATAAAAAAAATGAGCGGGTGCAGTTCGCAAGGTTAGGGAAGGTGGGTGACATGGTCATTCAACAGGTTGCGAACGGCACCGTTCGCGAGATGATCGAGGCGCAATTCAAGCTAGTTCCATTTTGCATTGACTTCTAGCTGGCTTCTCCAATTGCAACACAACTGCCCGATGAATAATTACTAAGAACTTTGAGAGGGAGCTAATGAAGCAGCTGGAGGGGCTTGAGTACCCACAATGTCATTGGAGTGGGGGGGCTGGATGGGAGATGACCAACAACATTGTCCATGTCTTGGGAGAGCATACTGTAGATACGAAGAAAGTGATATTACAAGCTCGTTGTTTCCGCCCTCTCTCTGCCGATGGGGTAACCACGTCCGAGAAACAAAACTAGCTATTCTTGTGCATGCTTCAGTTTCAATTGGCTTCAAGAATTGCTCCATTTTTTTGGCTCTCGTGCCTTAGGTTGATGGAAATGGGATTGATGCTATTAGAGAAGCTTTCATCATGGTCTTGGTCCATTAGCACACTGGTCTCGATGAAGATGAAAGTTCCAGGCAGACTGCCTGGTGTATTTTGGAACAAATGGAATGTCTTTTTTTCAGGGATCTTGCGAGGGAGTTAATCACTTTGCAGCTAACACTAAAGTGGTACAAATCCACAGTGAAAAAACCATTGTCATTCAAATGTTTTTGTGTTAAATTTGTGTTATTTTTAACACAGTTGTGCAAATTTCAGTGCAATTTTAGATGTGCGTATGGATGTTTCCTACATACCTATGCAATTGAATTAAAATAATTCACCGCCAATGTTTTTCAATCAATTATCATGAATATTAAATGAAATAATTCACCAAGAATGGAGTTTTGGTTTTTTGAAACTAAATTTTGGTATGCTTAATTGGGATTGTTTAAGAATTGAATATTAATTATGCAAGATGAAAAATGCCAATTGTATTCTATATTAAGCAAAAAAAATTGAATAGCTTTATGAGCAATTTGTAAGATTATTGGACCTCATTGTACAAGAGTTATCTTGCAATGTTAGTATGTGTAGATTTCTTGCAGTGTTTGAATTTACAAAGTTTGTGATTCTCATTTAGCGACTTGAGTCTTGGAATTCCTGGCTTCTAAGTTTCAACAATTGTGTTCACTCTTGTGGTAATGTGGTGTTATTGTTGGGTGTTTGCCACAAGAACCTCACTAGAAAAAATTAGTAAGCGCCTTCATCTAGGTTGTTGAAGGATTTAACCCCTAAATAAGTGCCCAAGCCTTCCCAAGTGTTTTTTTTCGATGAATAAAGAACTTGGGCTTATGGTTGTTCTTAATGAGGTAAACTATTTTTTTCTTCAAAATCTAACCTTACAGATGTTTAAAGAGCTTGTTTATTAGTATGCACACCAATTTTGATTGTGAAATTGCATAGGAGTTAAAAGATTATAACAAGAGAAATGTAGTGATCTTGTTTTTGATATATAATTATGTTGCCTCTACCCACAATGTCTCAGAAATTTGCATATAAGAGTTTTTTGAAATTACAGGTGACATGAAATTGTTTCAACACACTGAAACAAACTTACAGAAACCTAAAGTAGAAGTATAGAGCTATCAAGCTCATTGCAGAGTTCACCTTGCAATTGATGAAATGCAATTTTTTTGATAGGTAGAAAACCCAAATGACTCCAAATCAAGACTTGCATGTTTAAATTTTCAATGCTAAAAATCATGAAAGTACTTTATTCTTTCCATTGGGAATATTTTCAAAGTAAATGGATAAAGGGGATATTTTAGATCTCAAAATCAAGTAAAATTGGCAAACTTTACACTTCTACTAATGGCCTTTGAAGACCTCTAAAAAATTCATCAAATATTTACCTATTTTGGTGAAAAATGAAAGCTTCTAATAGTTAACCTTCCATGCATCCCATAAAATTTTAAAATTCGGTTGAAGGAATTTAACTACACACACAAAGGAGCCCAAAATTTTGGATCGACTATATATGGTTGACAAGGTAGTTAGGGGTTAAAATTGCCATCTACCAAATAGTGTGAGAGCATGTCATTGGCTCATTACCAAATTAGGGGACCATGACATTCTTTATTGCTAGATCATAGAAAAAAATTACCTCTCATGTGCCCCTTACTTAAAAGAAAATTATAAAAATCACCCACATAATGCCCAACCGAAAGTATAGTTGTACAATAGCCATTCATTCATTGGGGGGAAATACACATTTGCCATCCATCTTTCCCGAGTGATCCATAAGGTTGTGTATTGCACCCCTAGACTATATTCATAAAAAATTCACTACAACTAGCTAATGTATCAAG
The DNA here is from genome assembly GCA_963920665.1 of Straminergon stramineum. NCBI lineage: Eukaryota > Viridiplantae > Streptophyta > Bryopsida > Hypnales > Calliergonaceae > Straminergon > Straminergon stramineum. The sequence continues at coordinate 20,124,927 of OY987263.1, read as the reverse complement.
TTTACTATAATTATGTGGTTATCCATTGATATGAATTGGTTCCTTTTTGCACCTTTACTTTAGTTAATATTTTTGGATAAGAATAGATTAGTAATTTGCCTGGGGTTCTCATGAACCAGAAAATGATAGCATTTGTATGCATTAATGTTTAAACAACAATTTCAAGTCTTTTTAGTTTTGATTCCATATGATGGACTCCAATTGATGTACATGCAATGCACTAACCATGTTTTTTTATTCTTTTTTTCTTTTTATATTATTGTTTTTAATGATTCACATTTTATATGGAATGTATTATTTGCCATTAGTGCGGGTTGGAAAGAAATATTGTCAAGAGTGGCTAGTTGCATGGTATTGCATGTTTAGGAATATTTTAATAAATGAACATGATCCAAACCACATGCATCGAATTTCCCGGGAAATTTAAATCTCCTAACATTATTGACAATGAGTAGGAGGTGGGATTTTACTTTTGGCATTTCTTTTGTCGGATTGGTTGTACATTGAGAACTAGAAGTGTGGTGTATTCTGTTATTTCAAGTGGGATGCTTCTAAGGACCTTGTAGGACCACACAAAGACATTTGAAAATTCTAAGATCAACCCCTTGTACTTGTTGTATCTCTTTCAGTATTAATTGGGCTCCCATTTTAATGGCCCATGGCTCTTCACATTCTAATGCCACATTTGTATCTTGCAAATTGTTAATTGGGACTGTAACCAAGTTTGTAGGATGGTGGGGGACCAATCACTAGGCACTATAAGAATAATGAGGAGGTCACTCCCCACCTCCAAATTCATGTAGATTTTATGAAAATGAAGGAGTGGTGAGAGAATATCTTCCTCATGCATCAAAAACTCCCAAACGTGCTAAAGAGGATTTGGTGATGGACCAACACTTAGAAGGATTGCCCTTTTTCAACCAATCTTGACTTAGAAGGAGAGGGTAAGTGGCGTTGTAGATCATCAACAACAAAATATGAAATGTCAATGTGTAAATTTTTCCCCTAGCTTTCATTTGGCAATTGACAATTTAGCCATGCCAAGAGGGACGACAAGAAGTTGGTCCAACACATTCAATACATAAAGGGATGGACCAATAACCTTCAAATCCAAGCTTTCTATTGTCAAAAGTAGCATAATATTTACGCTACTATTGCCATCTATCAAGGTCTCCAAGATGACTTTGTTTATAATGGAAACATCGATTTGCAATATCCCATCATCCATTAAGGCACTAAAACAAATCGTAGTGGTTATAAATACTTTTTAGGGTCTTCGAGGCACCATGGTGGCCTTTTAGAATTCCTTCTTCAAGGAAGCAATAACTGAAATAAGTGGGGCAATAGAAATATTGGCTCTTAGGGTACAAAGGTCAAACCATGGATCATATTTCTCCATCTGGTCAATTGAATGCCTAGGAAGGTCAATTTTTTGGCACCAAGTCTCTTTGGTTGCCAACTTCCATGGTCTCTACAAAATGGTAAAAGGTAATCTTCCTCATCCATAAATAGTTCATGTAGTGGGGTGTCTTCTACGGAACAACAATCTAATCGTGGTTCTTAGTAGCCTTTCCATGTTTGGTCTTTCAAAAGTTTGTTCATAGCTTGGACATCTAAGGCATCTTCTAAGTCTCTAAAGGTAGATTGTTTAATTGTTGTTGTCTTGTCATCACTATTGCATTTATTCTCATTGGTTTTGACTAATAAAAGCAATGGTTTGGTCTTCATCTTCATGAATTATAATGTTGCCTATTATATGCATAAAATTTAGTATGCATTTTTTTTAAGAAATAGAAACTTCTTTAATTCTCAAAAGTTTAGACAACTTGCAATATGGTATTTTTGTGTATTTATAGAAGGTATACAAATTGAGGTATATGATAGTGACAAAAATTTGTGCTTGCATTGAGTCAAATCCAATGATATGGAGCTTTTATCAATTTGGATTATTCTTGCAACTCCTTCATATATATGAAGAGTTACAAAACAGTCATGTATTTTAAGTTTATGGTGTTTAATTTGAGCATAAAAAGCTATAGATGCTAAAATTCTTCTAAACTTACATCCAATTGAAAGACACTTATTGATGAATTATAATCGAATGGTGCATGCATTCATTGCATTGCATTATTAATTACAATACATACCTCATACTCTAAAAATCAAATACCATACCTTACATATAAGGTCCCTACAACTTGTAAGGGTTAATCCCATAGCACTTTGACATCCAAATCTTGAACAATGAACAAAGAGGTTCCAAAAGCTTATTTGACCACAAAACTTCTCATTCATTCAAACCAATGCTTTAGGGTTGTCATTCCAAACGGGTCAGGGTGATTAGATGGGATAGATGGACGGGCAAACCGGACCAGACAAATGGATGGTCCACACAATCTAGACACCTTTCATTTTTGAAATTTTCAAATTGGCGATTCGCTTCCACACTAATGGTCCACGTTGGAATCAAGGTGGGGATGTCAGTTCAAGGCGAGGTCTTCCCATTGGGGCACGGACGCCTGGTCAGGGTACAAACGTCCCACTCCTCAGCCATAGTAGGTGGGGGGGAAGTCAAATTCGCATTGAACTTGGTCATGGGATTCTTCTTTCCCATGAAGAGGGGGAACCCATTAATGCAACTAGCCCTTCATTTGAGTTTGGGGAATATCTTCAAGTCAATGGCTGCATGAAGAGGTCCAACCACTTTTTGAGTTCAAAGACAATGTATGGAAGCATGTCGCTCCATTCTTTGGGGCCAAACTTCTCCTTCTTGCCTTCATCAAGCACTTGAGAACTAGGACCCACCCAAAAAAATAAATTTAGAAAATGAAACTGAACTTCTAAACAAGAAGGACAAAATTTGTGTGAGTAGAATCCCAAAGGGTTTGGAGTCCTAATGAAAGGCAAGGTACATATTTGTTTAAATTTGTGTTCAAGGATTCATTTTTCATTCTTCTAAATAGAACCTATTTGGGATTTAGGGTTTGGAGTTTACAAATCAAATCATAACCAACTTATATTTTTTTGGATTTTTGTTCAAGGCTTTATTTTTGAAATAAATAGCTACAATGGTTTGGATTGAAATCAAATACAAATTATAATGCATTCATATATACTTGAAGGGTTTGTTTTCGGGAAAAGAGGCTACAAGGATTTGGGTCTTCAAGACTTGAATGGTATATTCTTGTAATGGGGATACCAAAAGGGTTTGGTATTGAAATGAAATACTAGTTACATTATTTTTGAATTCAAGTTCAACGGGTTATTTTTGTAATGGGTAACCCAAACCGGTTTGGGTCTTTTGGAATTGGGATTGAAATGAAATACTAGTCAAGTTATTTTTCAATTCAATCATTCAACTAGAAAATTTTATTTTTGTAATGGGATTCTAGAATGGTTTGGGATTGAAATCAAATACTACTTAAGTTATTTTTGAATTCAAGTTCAATGGTACTTTTTGGTAATGGGATCATAGAAGGCTTTGGAATTGAGATGAAATACTTGTTAAGATTTTTTTGGAATTCACCTTCAACATGTTCTTTTTGTAAGGGGCTACTAGAGGGTTTGGGATTGAAATGAAGTATTAGTTAAGATATTTGTGTGTTCAAGTTTGTGAGTTCGCATGGGGAAGTTTGTCATGGAGAGAGTTCAAATTTGGCTTGGAGAGAGTTCAAGTCTATCACTTGGATAAGTTTCCACACATATGCCCAAGTCAAGGCATAGACACCTGGTCAGGGCATGGACGTTGAGGAGGACAACAAGGGGGAGTAGAATTCAGCTTCAACATTTGAAATTGGCATGGGACTCTTCCTTCCCATGAAGAGAGGGAAGCCATTAATGAAGTCTGCCCTTAATTTGAGCTCAGGGAATATTTGCAAGTCAATGGTTGCATGAAGAAGTCCAACTACTTTTTGAGTTCAAAGACAATTCTTGGAAGGATGTGGCTCCTTTCTTGTGCCGCACTTGTCCTTCTTGGCTTCCCCAAGGACTTGAGAACTAGTCCCCACCTCCAAAAAAGGAGATTTTAGAAAATAAAAATTAACTTGCATACTTCAAGAAAAAAATTCGAAATTAGAGGCTAGAATTTTTTTGGATTTATGACGAAAGACAAGGTACACATTTTTTAAAATTCAAGTTGAAGAATGCATTTTCGAATTCTCCAAATAGAAACTAAAAGGGTTTAGAGTTCCAAAAACAAATCAAACACAACTTACATTTTGTAGAGTTCTAATTGAATGGGTTTATTTTTGGTAATGGGGGCTATAAGGGTTCGGAAATTGGAATTCACATCATTAACGTATTACAATGTATTCAACTGTAGTTCAAGGATTTATTTTTGAAAACAGAGGCTACAAGGATTTGGAAAGGAAACAAAATGCAAGTTCTAGTGGTTTTGAAGTAAGTTCAAGGCTTTTGTCTTGTTACTAGATGCTACAAAGGTGTTGATTTCAAATCAAATCGAAGTTACGTTTTGTTTAGTTATAGTTGAAGGCTTTATGGTGTTGATAATTTTTGTTCCAAGTATCTAAATTTTAAAATTCAAATCAAATACAAGTTAGATGTTATGTGCTTGTACTTCAAGGGCTTCAACTCCTTCAAGTTGAAGTACAGGTTATAAGGGTTTGGAAATCCCTTCAAATACAAGTTAATATTTTTGGGTTCTACTTCAAGGGTTCATTTGTGTTAATCGAAGATACAAGGATTGGGATTTGGGAATTCAAACCTTTTGGTTATTGCTTATAAATTCAAAAGGAATTAGTATTTTTTGCCTACAATGCAAAAAAATATGGTTCAATTGAACGAGGGCCCTTTTATTGCTTCTTAATGGAGAATGTATTAAATTCATTCGCCTACATGGAAAAAAAATATGGGTCCAGGGAGCAAGGTTCTTCTTCCTTTACTTTTAAATTTACAAGAAATTAGTTCCACTTGACCCCAATGGAAATAAATATGGTTTGGTTGTACAAGGGCCCCCTTTCATTCGAAAATAAGTTAGTTCAATTTGACTCCAATTTAACCCCTAAAGGACCAAGGCCTATTTTCTGCCAAAAAACACTCAAAACTGCCATATCTTTAGTAAAGAGTAAAACAAATTTTCATTTTTTTTCCACATCTAACCATATGATCCTACACCTAACTAGTATGAGAATGTGTGGAAAAAATTTCAGAATTTTGGACCACACAGATTGCAAGAAATCTGCATTTCAAGTGCAAAAAACAAGTTTTTCAATACATTGTGGGACGAGATTTTTTGACTTTGAACATTTTTAACTTTAAATTTTTGCTCTACAAATTTTTGAGCTTTAAATCTTTACAATGGAGAATTGAGTTGAGAGTCTAGCAAAAAAAAGAAAATTAAAAAAAATTAATTTTCATTATTAACAAAATTGTTAAGTAGAAGTAGGTACGAGATAGTAGGAAAATCTAAAATATTAATATCTTTTATAAGGAATTAAAATGCATTAATCCCAATGGTGAGATTTTTCTAGCAAAAAATCTAAACCACAAGGAATTTTTTTTTTAAATTGTAAAAATTGCATTCGAAAATGAATCCTACAAGTTATTTTTTTTCAAGAAGATGCTCTAAGTGCCCAAAAAATAAGATTGTCCATAACTTTCTCATAACAAATCCAAATGGAATGAATCAAAGTTTCTTAGATAGACAAAAATATAATCCATGGCAAGAAAAACTGAAAAGAAAAAAATTCAAATTTCTGCAAATTTTTTTTTTTTGAAACCCCTCTCCTCTGTTTTGAGCTTATTTGGGCATAACTTTTGTTCCTAGGCACCGATTGAAAGAAAATTATATTCCCATGAAACTTATAAGTTTTTCTATCTACATAAAAAGTTTCAAAAAATCAGGACAAAAATTCAGCCTATAGGTACTTGCCCAAAATCCCATTTGTCCCTTGAGGGGACAATGGTCCTTTAGGGGTTAAAAAAATATGGTTCATGTGAGCAAGGGTCCCCCCTTATTGCCCATAAATTCAAAAGGAATTAGTAATTTTTTGCCTACAATGCAAAAAAATATGGTTTAATTGAATGAGGGCCCCTTTATTGCTTCTTAATAGATAATGAATTAAATTCATTTGCCTTCAAGGGAAAAAAATATGGGCCCATGGAGCATGGTTCTTTTCCTTCACTTTTAAATTCACAAGGAATTAGTTCCACTTGGCCCCAATGAAAAAAAATATGGTTCGGTTGTACAAGGACCCCTTTCATTCAAAAATAAATTAATTCAATTTGGCTCCAATTTTGAAAAAATCGTCTGCACCCCAACTACTTCTGTCTGCGTCCTAACTACCGTCTGCCCCCTGACCCACTCTAGTCCCCGCCTCAACATTCATCTGTACCCCGACACAATTTTGTCCCCGCCTTGACTTCTGTTTGTGCCATGGCAAGATTACGTCTGCACCTTGGCTAAAGTTTGTACCCCTACCGGTGACGTCCAAGCCCTGGATCCTACTTGGCAACTAGGTGGTGTTAAAGTGGCAACCAAATCACTTGTTTTTTCAATTAAAGAAAGTCAACTTAGTGTTGACCACATCGGACGGGTGAACTGGACAAACAGGCAAACCGGATGTCCGTCTGGTATGACAGCCCTGCAATGCTTTACTTTTGAAAAACCATAGTTTTAATATGATGAATTTAATGAGACTAGTGTGCCCTTTGTTGTTTCCATAGTCAAAATCAAAGTAAAAGTATTTTTCCAATTTTTTTATTGATAAAAACTTTGAAATCCCATAACTTTCACACCGTAAGTCCAAACATTGTGAAACAAAGCTTGTGCACCCCTCCTCGTGGAGGACTTTCCATCGGTACCAAAAACTTGATCGGGGAATGCACGGTCCAGGAGATCTCAATGTAAAAAGCAAAACAAAACACATTTGGGGGAGATTTGAGGGTTGTATATGCCTGCGAGTTCCCAGGCTACAAGGAATGTAGGAATTGTACCACTGCTACAATTTGACGTGGCCGAGACCATGCTAGGTCAAAAAATTAAATTAAATTAAATTAAAATGTTTTTTTTGCATTTCAGAACTAAATTTTATTTTATTTTTATATTTATTTTCCAACCAGCATCGAGACGTTCCCGGACAGAGGAAATAGGCAAGGGAACAACCCTGAAACAGGCATGTTGAGCCCTCAAATCTTCTCTAATGAATAGCCTATCTTAAGGTATGGATTGAGGTAAGTAATATTTTTTTAATATTTATAATAATTATAATAACAAAGATAGAAGCAAAAACATGCAAAAAGTCAAGAAACTGATGAAGAAAGAATTCAAGTCGCTACGGGGTTAATTGATCTTCCCATTCTGAAGGTTGACGAGAGAAATTCCCTTCCCTTCTTGACATGAAGTTTCCCAAACCGCACTGAACTCCAGCCACCCTCTTCTGATGAGCATCGACTGTTTCGATCATTCACTTCACGGGGTTCATGTACGCGGGCCTCTTGTTCTTCCGGGTTTTCGAGGCGCTTTCTTGATCTGTAATAGCGCTCCTCGGCTTCTCCGATCACCATTTGCCGCTGGTAAACCTCCGCGAGCTTGATGCAGGTATGGCAATTTGCAACCTCGGTTCTAATTTCGTCTTTTGATAGCCTTCTCGCTGCTTTTGATCTCTTTCGAATGCAGAATTGCAGCTTTTGTGATTGAAATGGGCTCACATATATATGTGTGCAGGTAATCTCTCTTCACAGTAATGTAAGGTATTGCAGCCTCTCGAAGGAGCTCAAGACGATCCTGAGGGGACTGTGGTGCTTTGGTTGGGGATCAACTGCTTGGAGTTGAATTGGGGTGCTTCGTCGTCTTCTGGTTGCCCCAGGTACCAAATCTCAACGCTTTTTCAACCAAAATTTGTTGTGTAGTCAAAGTTTTGTCGTGAAGTATTACACCCTGAAGTAGATTGAAGTGCAGCACTTGAGTGAAGTGTAATGCAAGACCCTACTTTCCTTGAGCACAGCTTGGTTTCTGAATCTCTGCTCCCACCTGTAAATTTTTCACCCCGTCAATTCGAACCTTGTTGTGTAATGGAGGCAATTTGAGACTGAAACAATGCTTGCTTGGTGTAAAATGCTGATTAGGAAACTCTCTGAGTTGAATAGATTGGCACGCGTTAAATGCATATTGGAATTCAATCCCCTGCTAAGGAGCATGATGAGTTTCAAAATATTTTAATCACTCTACACCTGTGAAGATACCAGAGCTGAGCATAAGCTTAAACTTCTGTGGGGGCAGGGTGTGGGACTGACCGAAGAATATGCTTATAAGATCTGCACAACTTCGAATTTATGGTACAGTAGTTGCTGATTCGGTTACCCTTGAGTGTCCAAGAAAGTCCCCTGAATCTTGTAGAAACTGAGACCGCAACTGCATGAGTAGGAATCACAGCTTGTTTTCTCCATTCATACTTCGTCCTGCACCCCAGAACATGTCGTTTTGAGATGTTCCACAAGCCCAGCCCCGGTAGTTGAGAGGAGCAGATCTCGAAGTCTAGGGTACGTTAAAAACTTTTGCCTGCAATGTCGTCTATATCGTTTGCAATGCTTGCGTATTTGATTATTCAGTTTGTGATTGTTTTTATTATGGTAAGTAATTATCTAAAATATCTAAAGAGCCTTACTACCATAATCACTGAGCACATGATGGGCGATTGAAAAAAGCCATTTTAACAAATATGACGACATGGCAGTTTGCAAGTATTGAAACCCTAAGCTCACAGCTATAAAAGGAAGCACTTCGATCTGTACGCAAGAATTAGAGTAGACTGAGTACAAGCAATTACATATGAGAATGCAGAGATCAGGTAGTAAGTGAAGGGGCACCGAAGTGGAATCCAAGCGGGCAGGGAAAAAAATAACAAAGCCTAACTCCCCTTAACATCGGCTAATTTTCTTGGTCTTTGCGGGCGCAAAGAAAGTTTGATAGCTAACGTTTGTAAACTCTTGCTACTTGTGCGGTTAACGAAGTCTTGCTATTGTTGTGGTGCGGGCGAGGCCTTACAGAGTGTAATCCTCCCGCAAAATGAACGCAAAATTTTCAGACGGGGGTTTACATCAATTGCTCCTCTCCCCGATGCAATGAAGCCCAGTTGGATGACAGAGTTTGATGCTCTGATTGGAACTTGAAGTTGTGGCTTTTGGCCTCGCGGTGTAGGGTTTTGTAAAAATGCGTTATATATGCTCAGCCCTTCATCGGGCCCGCCGGCAGTGGCAAGGTATGCTTCTCAGCGTGAGTTGGCGTGATTCATCATTATCATTACCAAGCCATATTCGAATGGCACCATGTGAGGGATTTTGTTTTCTGTGAAGTGTGATGGTTATGTTTTTGAGTTTGTCGATTTCTGGAAACCTGATGTGATTGCTTGTTGCAGTCGACCTACTGTAAGAATGTTTTCGAGCACTTCCAGAGTATCGGTAGAACTGTCCATGTGGTGAACTTGGATCCATTTTGAGTACCCTTTCTCTATTGGTGAGTACTTTTGTTAGCCTGAGCCCTGAGATTTTAGCGCTGCTTTTAGAGGACGTATGCAAGTGCAGTCAAATTACAACTGTCCACAGATCTTCTTAAAAATAGAATGAAAATCAACCTTCCGCTGAAGCACTTATTAACACGATCTGAGTGTGGTCACTTGCCGCATACAGACATCCGGGAGCTGATATCTTTAGAAGATGTAATAGAGGATCTAAAACTTGGGCCGAACGGTGGCCTTGTGTACTGTATGGAGTATGCTTTTCCTTGTATATAAGATTTTGCTACAAAACCTGTCTGGCATTTTTTTTCTTATACATACATTCCATATTACAACATTTGTAGCAATCTTTGTGAAGTCATTAATGGGTTGCACTTTGACCAAGTGATAGATATCTTGAGGATAATCTTGATGACTGGCTGTCAGAGCAGTTGGAAGACTACATTGATGATGACTACCTGATCTTCGATTGTCCCGGTTGGTTCCTTTCCTATTTTGTCGTCGAATTATAAACATGTTCTTGTTTGAGAAACCGTTACTGGTGTCGTTGTTGGTCCGGAGGGGCACTGATGATATGTGCAGTTAGTTGCACTCCCTTGGTCTTCCTCCTTGTCTGATAGTCAGTCTCACGATTTTTTTTAAGGCCTTTAATGAAAAACTAAATTTTAGGGCTTTCTGATTTTCTGATGGGGTCACAAAACCAAGCTTCTTTGTAAGTCATTAAAATGTTCCGTGACGGTCCTCCTCGTTGCTCCTAATGTGTGTCTATAATGTGGGACAAGTCAATCGATGCAGAGATAATATGCCGAGATTTTTGGCTAGTTGAGCTATTTAATTTTAGCTCATGACAAATTAAGTGCTGCAACAATCCATCTCAATATTTTTTGCCGTTTCTTTGGAATCATAGAGTCGTGTGAGCATCACTAATAGGAAATCTAAGAAACTGCTTGTTTACAATAGAAATCGGACCATGCTTGAATTGCTGTGACCTTATTCTCTTGCCCTTTTTTACGTAAATGGGAATTAATGAAGTGCAACAGTCTTTTGGAATGCCATTTTGGAGAGGATGCTGTTGGATATTTCAAACGCATCTCATAGTGGCGTTTTGGAGATATCTCAAGGTGAATATGAGCCACAGTGTTCGTTGAATCCCGGCAACAATTTTATCTGATTTGATTATTACGAACGAAGAGTTGATATAGTTGCATGCATTTATGTTACATATAGTTTAAATTGCTGAGAGTTCAGCTCTATCACCCAAGGACATACTCATTCGTTTGTTTAAGTGTCGCTGAAGACATTGTAATCGCTTCTTTGGAACTTACAGGGGCAAAGATGGTGGTGGGCATACGGATAACATGAATTGTCCACTGTCATTCTTTGAAACATAGCTAGTGAATATCATGTTGGAACGTCAACTCTACGATGGATAATTGAGAAATAAAGGGCATGGTTTCTGATGACTTCATTATATCTGTTTGTGCGCAGGTCAGATCGAGCTTTATTCACGTATACCTTTGCTTCGTACATTTGTGGATCAGCTGAAGAGATGGGACTTTAATGTTCGCGCTGTTTACATGACTGACGCGCAGGTCAGCAGACAGTGAATATCAGTATTTGTTACACGAGCTTTCATAATGTAAGGTTTCCTTTCGTCCGTCATTCAGACTGCAGTCAACAAGTATTTCTGCTCGTCTTCTAATATGCTGTATCTTGTTATTGTCACAGTTTGTGTCAGATATCACGAAGAATATTAGCGGCTGTATGGCTTCACTTTCAGCTATGATTCAACAAGAACTTCCGTACATTAATGTCTTGACAAAGGTCGATCTTTTACCCAATAAGAGTGACATCGATAGATGAGAACGTGGTCTCCTATATAATTTGACTTGTAGCTTCATTTCTAAAGCATTTGGTGCACTACCCAAACGGGTTCTGTTGCTGAGTTATTTTTAAGTATTTATGCCGATTTTCAGCAATGGATTAGTAAGTTTGCTTTGAGTTGCATCATGGAGGAGTCCAATCATGCAATGTTGCAAATATATGTTAGCGTGCTCTTTTTGTTCTTTGGACTGACCTCAATGTGGATGGGCAGGTTCTTGGATCCTGATGTTCGGCTTCTTTTTGACGATTTAAATGCCCATATGGCGCCATGCTTCCGGAAATTGAACCATGCACTTGCTTAACTGGTATGTTAACAAATTTTTTGTTTATTTTTTCCCTTCTTGGTGGGCTGTATGCTGAAAGTATGCTTTTAAGATTATTTAGTCTGCAGTTTTTTTACCTACATCCTTACCCAGGTAATTTTAGGGTCCTACATTGAAGTTTTTCATTAGTGAAAGTGAACTCCGTACCAACAAAAACTTAACATTCAATATACAACAAAAAATGCAATCAGTGTAGGCACTATTAAATGAGCGAAAATTATTTATCACCCCTTCAAAATTTGCATCAAGAAATATTGCACAAACCATCGCAAATTTGTGCCCACAACATTTCTGGACCTTATGTTTCCTGTTGACTGACCCACTTGGCTTCCTTCTCTTTTGTGTTTCTCTTCCGACTAGTTTGAAAAATCATCCGATTTTTTCTTCTTCAACCGACAATCGCTTCGAGGTCTCCCGACAGGGTTTACAATTTTGTCAATTCTATGAATTTGAAGATGCATGACTTTTGCAGGTATGTGCGCAATTAGAATACTTTGAGGCAAAGGGCAGATGACGGAGCAAACGCATGGCGTGCTGTAATGGAGCTTGGTGATCATGAAACGTTGACCTAAGCATACTTGTGAGGTGCGTGGGTTTAGAGACGTAGTGGTAGAAGATTATTTGATAACTTTGTTGTGGCAATTTGTAGTACTTTAACGAAGATAAGAGAGTTCTCCTTAAAGTGTTGTTGTTGGCTCATGCTGGTGAAGGAATGGCGAGAAGTCAATATGAAATTGTCAATCTGATTGAATTTGTAGGTGCTCGAAAGCCCTTTGGGTTGTTTTTGCAATAGGATTGAAAACTGTATGAGTCAAAGGATAACTCTGATGTATCAAATTCTTACATTCAGGGCAAAGCTAACATTAAGTTAGTTGAACCATTCGGAAGAATGTGATTTTATGGAAAAACTGGACTCAGGTGACGGAGCTGCTGGGAATGAAATCTCTTAACGACAGACTTGTGAAGAGATTGCAGTAATGTGACGCTCAGTTACGGAGGTTTAATTTGTATTGTAGAAGACCCAGAGGAGGAAATTCACCATAGTATTTGTGTTTCGTGTTGACTCGATTCCGAGTTAGGGTTTAGGGCTTCAACCTTGCTTGTAGGATTTTCAAGACATTCAACAAATTTCCCCAGAAGGGTGCACCACATCGCAATTTATTTCTTCCTTGATTAATTAATATGGCCTTATTGGGCTGAAATTTTCAGTCAAAAGGGCGAGATCGTCGGAATGGATCTCGGAGATCGTGCAATCTGCTTCTTCTTGTTGCTCTTCTGTAGCACACTCCCTTCTTACTATATTTTCTGGGTCATCATCACGGTAAGCGCACTTTCGGATTCGTATTTTGCATCTTCTCTAGGGCTTCACGTTTCTGAATGGGTGATTGAAAGAGTGTGGCCTCATTTTCTTATTGGAGTCGAGCTCAGGGGAGCGTTCACGATGAACCATTCTCCACACAGTGACTCCTCGTGTAGATGTTTCTCACTATCTATTCCACATTGTCCTTCGCTTCACAAATGATTTGTATGTAAGTAGCTACATTCGAATCAGCTACTTTCACTTTGATTCTTGTTTTGCATCTGGTCTTTCCGTTCCTCAACAGAATTGAAAAGTATGACATCATTTCTTTTTGATTCGTGCTCAGGGGAGCATTCATGATACTCCACACAATTGGCTCCTCGTATAGATGCTTCTCACCAACTATTTAGCGTCACAAATGCTTTGTATGTAAGTTAAGTAGTTATTCTCTGATGAAGGGGCTTGACGTGTGGAGCTTTTTGTGGGTTCGGATCACTTCGTGCACAGTTACTTCCATGCGCGCGAGTACGCCATCATTATTCTCGGCATAAGCTTAGTAAGCCCTTGCGGCACTCGTCTGCTTCGTGCTTTCGTTTTTGTTGTAATCGTTAACAAAAATAGTATGGTAGTGTCATACGTACAGAACTTAGGGTTGTCATGATGCGCTGCCCAGCTAGGCTGGCAATTGCCAGTACGTTTCTCTTAGACAGTTCAAGAAGCTCCCATTCTTCAGTTGCCCTTTTCAATCTGCAATCTGTGCGAGCTTCAGACTTTCCACATTTTGCACAAAAGTCTATGCAGCTTAACTTATGCATTCCAGAAGCATCTGATACACTTTTTTTTGTCTCTGTCTCTGTCTGTCTTACGTTCACTTGCCTTGCAACTGCCCATGTTGAGAATTGTGTGTTGTAAGTTACACTACTTCTGTGTTTAATTTATGTCTGTTTTTGCATATCAATATCAAAGTGAAGTGTCCATTCCCCGTACAGTACAGTACAGTACAGTACAGCAGGGGAGAGAGTCAGAGAAGTTCCATCCACCATTCAGGGGAACTTTGAGCCTTTGTGTACAACACTCTAGGAACTTGTGTCATCTCAAACTTGCACATTTATTTTGTGTTGGTTAACCCCTAGCGCCCCAGACGCCCAATTTCTGGACGACGAAGAGATTGAAACTCCAGTTTCTAGTTGCTCATTTAGTTATTGCTTGGATGAAAGTCATCCTAATTTGTGGAGATACTTTATCAAGTGATTCTCCTATCTAGTGGTTGGATTTGGTGTTACTGGAGTACATGTTAATATTTTTCTGAAATTACAAATGTGGAAGTATGTCAAGTGGTTGACCAAGCCAAAATTTGCATTGATTCTAGTTCAGAACTAGATTTGCAAAAATGAGGTCAAAGATTTTATCAAAAAACACAAAAATTTCAAAAAATCACCATTGTGTCAAGAGAACCTCATTGCAAATCCGTTTCAACAAATTTTACTCAAAAAATGATGATCTTTTGCTTGTGATTGAATTTTGAAATAATTTTGAAATTTTCCTTTCAAAATTTATAAAAAAAAAATGGTGGTGATAGCATTAGTGAATCTACACATGCAAATGGGATCTACAACCCAAAATCTAAAACTTTAATTTGTATATCAATTCCAAAATATACTTCCAAATAGTACTTTATAATGATTTTTCTTGAATCATCAATTTTGGAGATGACTTTGGATGTTTAGGGATTAACCCCTAGTGCCCCGACATCCAATTTCTAAATGATGAATAGATTAAAACTCTCAAGTTTCCATTCTTTCTCATTTCTTTATTGCTTGGATGACAATTATCATCCCAATTTGTATAGATACATTATTAAGTTGTTGTTCTTCTATTGAGTGGTTGGATCAAGTGGTGTTTTATAGTATTAACATGACACAAAATTCGGGGCTTTTTTTCTATAGAACACAAAATTCACCCCATATGGCCCACTTCGTGAAACGGTTTTAGCACATCTTGCTTCCAAAAATCAAAGTCAATGCCACACGGTAGGGCTGGGGTGGATAGGCCCCCTTGCTCATCCCCCCCCCCCCCCAAATCATTCCAAGGGTGCATGTAAAAAAAAGGACCCCCTATTTTGTGCTTCTTTAATTTATCTTCAATACCTCACTTAGCTAATTTGGGGCACCTGATTGCAAATATGAATTCAAAATTTTCAAATTTTATTATGCTTGACAAATAAAAAATTTCAGGGTTTTCCCTTAGGGACCAACTGCATAACTTAACTTACCAACAAAGTTCTCTCCCCCCTGTGGCAGCATGAAATTCTAATTTTTTTGGTTTTACTTAGTAATACTAACCGGATAGCTAGATAAGGGTATCTGAATTTGGTTAAGAAACCATAAGGAGCGGAAATAGAAGTGGAAAACAAGATAGTGGGAAGATCTACTCAATCCAGTTTCTAGAGAGTAAACGGATAGGAGCGGATGTTTGACCGGATAGGTGATGGACCGGATACCATACAAGAACCAGATCCGGATTAGGTCGTGTTGAGGTGGCAATGGGGTCCAGCTAGTATAAATGGGCTGGCCTAGCCGGTCGCACCTCTTTTCATTTTTTCATTTTCCAGCGCTTTCAAGCTCCTCGTGTCTGTCAGTTTCATCATTCCGTGTCGGTCGCTGTTTCCAGTGTTTTCACGAGTATTGTAGTGTCCGCTACAGTGTAAGTTTGGTTTCCGGTTGAGATCGGAGAGAGAAGAAAAGGAACGGGACGTGTGGCTAGGAAAGCGACAGTAAGGTAGAATCGGAAAGGGTTTCGAGCAGCTCGTCCGCGACCATGCCGCAGCTCAAGAGAACTAGAGGTCATGCTAGTTCGTCGTTAGCAGTAGATGTCAAACTCCGAAAAGTAGTTCCGGTTATCCCTCTGTTAGAGGATACCCGAGCGGAACTCATGGATGACTTGAACTCCATAGGTTGTATAGGGTTTGCAACCAAGCCCTGGGGGTTCAATGAGGAGGTTTTCGTTCGGGAACTCTCGGGGAAAGTGTCCAATGAGTGGGATAATACGCTGAGAGCAGTTCCGCCTCTCTGGACGGAAGAGGTCTGGAGGTCAGTTTACAACTTCCGGCCAGGAGGATTTGGAATGGCCAGCCGAAAGGACAACTTCATCCGAGGCAAGTTCGAGGGTGCGGTAAACCCGAAGGACGGATACGCCATAGAGGACTGTAAGGATGAACGGAACCGCCGACTCCTACAGTTCCTCATTCTGATCCTCCATCCGGAAAAGCCGACAAGGGTAACCATTACCCTTGCGAACACCATTTTCAGGGCTTTGAGAGGGGACCGGAAAGTTGACTGAACCCGGATCATTTCCGATCTGGTGCTCCAGTTAATTAGTAGAGTCGGAAAGAGTAGGGCAACCCCAGTAAGCCCCTACTTAATGCACTTCTATCAATCCCATCAACTTCTGAATGACAGAGAGGACGAGGTGTGGAAGAATCAGCAAGTAGTGCTGAGATATGGAGAATCAGAATCGGATCGGGAGAGCGAATCCGGTTCTGAATCGGGAGAGGATTCGGAGTCGAAAGACGAGGAGGCGCCAGTACCGCTGGTCAAGCGTCACAAGACTACCTCCCCGAACAAACGAGGGACGCCACCTAGGCCCAACACTCCAGCTCCGGAAGGGAAACCGGAAGAGGAAAAGGCAGTAGATCCTGAGGACCCGTTCCAACCCCTGGTGAAGGTCCTCTGTGACATCCGGATGGATTGGGAACGCAAGAGAAGGATAGTCATAGCGATCGGGCAGTTGGTGAGAGCAGCACCCGACCGGGAGCTACCGGAAAAGGTGGCGGGTTGTATCTCTAATCCGGTCGAGGCTTGGAAGCAGGAAGCAGAGATCCGCCGGCTACAAGAGGAGGTGGATCGGATGAAGACGGAGATCCTGGTGCACAAGGAGAACTTTGCAGCCACCAAATCTATTGCAGAGGATGCTTGGTAGATGATGGAGCAAGTGAAGGCCACGTTCGGGGAGACCGGAACGGCCCTCACCAAGGCCAAGTTGTTTGACGAGCGGGTGCACGAAGAGAAGAAGCTATCCGGTTCCCGGATGGTAAGGATTCTCAATGACTTTGCCGAACAGGTAGAAGCGGCAATGAAGGAGGCACGGAAGGCAGCGGACCGGATGGAGGAGAGTACCCGGATTCTGTCGGGAGCAACTTGCTCTCGCGGTATTCGACTCTTGGATATCTCTCTCCCGGATTCGTTCTCGGAAGTGACAGCAGGAGAGGGGAAGGATACGACCCCCAAGTCTAAGAGAACGACCCAGGCCGGCACGCCTGGAACCGCCATCGACTTGGACTCACCACCCGCGTCCACAGAAGTCAATCCGGTTCCTCGACCTCAGGAGGTAGAGAGGAGTCAGAACCTAAACGAGGTTTTCGAGAAGATGGACCCGGGAGCGGACAGCGCGACCATTGGATCGCAATTAGGGGCTTAGGATGTACAGAGTAGGTAGAGTAGGAACAGATACGGAAATTGTTCCGATCCAGTTGGGAGTAGGTAGGACCGGAAAGTCCGACCGAGATGGCGGCGGAACTTTCGTGAGTTTTCCTACCTATTTGTAACTTTTTGAAATGTATATAGTCAGCGCCTGCAAGGGACGTTGGGAGTCTTCTTTTTGCAATTTCTGTTGTACCTTTGTATGCGCTCTATTGTTGTGTGTGTCTCCCAAGCTTGGCAGGTTTGCATGAGGCGGAGTTAGGAAGGCGTAAGGCAGAGTTGTGATTAGATTTCTCCCCTTAGTGCGATAGTTTCCAATCCTTAGTGTGTGTGCAGGTTGTGTAAGTGTTGGGAGTGTATTTCAGTGCCTCAGCAAGATCTAGGGTTTTGAAGTTCTGGGTGAGATAGCCGCTGTTAGGCTAGGCGGATAGGGAGGGTATCCTTAGTCGCGCTAGAACTCCTGGACGAGTAGTCCAATTGAGTGTCCGACCTTCTAAGAGGTCTCACCACCTTAGTCGGTAAATGGAATGATCCTAGTTATTGTTGGAACGGACGAGTACACTTGTAACCACCTAGCTTCACACGAGTAGGAGTTGGCATTGAGGTCATTGTAGTAAGAACGGATCGTACGGGGGATCTCTGTGTGACCTACATTCCGGATTGCTGTCCGGATTGCTGTGAGGGATCCAACCGGATTCGAGTTAGTTAGGAGAGGAAGGGAGAGAACAGTGGGTCTTCAACTACTATAATCCGCAAAAGGAGTGGTGGGCCTACCACTTAGAAACCTAAGCAGCGAACCCTTCGATGGTCCAACAGAGGCAAAACTAAACCGGAAGAGTATTGAGGAGATACAGGAACCAGCCGGAGCGGATTGGTTCGGAGCAGTACCAAGACCGGAATTGTTAAGGTCCTGGAGATTGGAAGAATTGGGTTAATCGGAGGATTAAAAGATTGGATGGGAAGTAATCCGGTCCTAATCCTCTTGGTGGTTGGTTGTTTCCGGTTTTAGATCTAGGACCAGAAAGGAAGTTTTAGAGGTTGAGAGCGCTTACTCGCCCAAATCAAGTAAATACTTCACAGAATTTGGTGGGTTCGATCTTTAAAGTCACTTCGTTATGCTCTAGAGTGATTTTTGTGAGCATAATAGGGAATTTACTTATCATGTGCTACGACCCCCCCTAAGTGGAGGTATAGTTCTCCCTAGATATCTTGGGGGAAATTAAGTTATAACAACAAGGAGGTCATTGGCTTGGCAAAAGTGTTTGTTTGCTGCGTGTCAGTGCTGGAGATGAGTTTGGAAACTTTAAACACTTTATCAACCCATTTCAAGAACCTTCACAGCTAAGGGGATCATGCTTTCTGCAGAAGCAAAATGGACCCCCCAAGCTTGGTTAACCCTTAAACATTGACACAGACATTTTGTGACCGATGGATGACAAAGAATCTCTCTATGTAGGACAGAATTATGACTATTCATCCTTTGAATTTTGTGAGAGAAGCGTAGGTCTTACATAGTAGTATGACTTCCAATAAATATTTTTGGATTTTATAAAGTAGATGATGTCACACGATTCCAAAAGGGAGGATTTCCAGAGTCACCAATATGTCCTTTAAGGGTTACGAAATGTTATGAGCGAGGGGGTCAATCCACCCCGGCCCAATAAGAGGGAAAGAAATCTTTTATGCCCCCAAAAGAAGTTATACTGTGCTCCAGGGACTAACCGAATCCCTATAACGAACTCCTCCAACAACAATGACATTCTACCTTCTTCTTACCTTGCCTTCTTCTTACCTTGCACTAAGTTACTGCAGCCGCAGACTGACTGACTGACTGACGGACTAAAAGTCCGTCCACAAGTTTCCCGTGCCTGACTGGTTCTTTGCTGACTAACTTGCTGCTGGACTCCCACATGCCGGCGGCAGCCACGGTGAACCACTCCCACAGTAGTCTCACTTAATTCACAAGACCAATCAATGGGGCCCCCTCCAGGAACCTTCCCAACCCGAGACCCGAGTTTAGGAAATACTGGAACAACGAAACCAGGACGGACGGAAAGAAGGACGGTGAGGGCCGGGATTCCCGCCATCCGCCATCTCCGTCCATCCCACTCCTTCAAAGTCCAAACCAGTTCCGACAATTCCAAAGGTTCCGTCGGAAAAGGTCGTTGTAGTTGGCGACGTTGACGAATAGTGGGAGAGGGGATGAATGTCGTCCATCAGGGAAGGATGAAAGGCAGTACTACGACGAAAGTAACCCCCCATTGAAACAATATTGTATTAACCCCTAAATGCCCAAGGCCTGTTTGGAGCTTCTTAAAATTTGCTCTAAATTGAACAAAAAGTCAACATTTTCATAAGTTGTACCAATTTCTTTTGAATTGTAACCATACAAATTCAAACTAGACATGGTAGAGATCACATAGGAAAAGAAAACATAACAATATCACTTATAGATTGAAAGATTATAATGTTTGATCATGAGGGTGTAAAAACTATGAAAATTTTTCAATTCACTTTTTGCATGTCAACTCTAAAAAATTGGTCACTAAAAAAATATGAGGTTATAGGACCAAGGATGCACAACCCCAATCAATTTACGGTTTTCAAAATCTATTCTACAATTTTTTTAAATGAATTTCTAATGTGATTTTGCCTCTAAGATCTAGTGTATTTGAGGCTCATTTCCAAGAGCCTACAACACTATGGGAAGTCAAGATTGCACTGGGTATCCTTGCACAAAATCTTCAATAGAAAAATCATAATCATTTATTTTTAAGATTAGATTTTTGATTCTAAAACTAGACTTCACAGTCCAATATTGAAAGTATATTGTTAATGTACAAAAGTAGTACTATAACAATATAGTTTCAATGGGAAGCATTGTTCCTACTACAAACTATATTGTAGCAATATTGATGTTTTACTACAACACACTTTCAATATTGGATTGTGTAACCATTGTAACAATAGTGCAACAATACTAAGACTGGGGGGGGGGCCCGGGGTAGTTCCCAATGGAGAACTTATACGGAGTCGAAAATAGTGCAATTAGTTTGCCTTACACTAATTTCACAACATTAGACACTATAGAATTATTTATTGTTCTTGTGTAAGAATGCACTACTTTTTGAATTAGGAATTGTTGTAATGGGACTCATGAACCTCCACCCTCGTGGACAAATGGAAATATTTGTAGATTGAAATATTTGTTGACTTTGATGGCTTGTAATGGAACTTTCTTGGAATAAGGCAATTTGATTGTTAAGGCAATCTAATTTCACTATTTAGTGTACTTAGCTAAATAATGAAGTGAAGGTTTGTTGTGCACTCAAGGAATAGAAAAGTAAAAAGAAAGAGAAATTAAAATGTTCCAAAAACACTCCCTTCTATTTTTGAAATAGAAAAAATAGGAAAAGAAAGGAAAAGGTATCTGTTTTACATTTTTTGAAATTGAGCATTAAAAGAATCCAAGAGCACTATTGATCAAAAATTAGGCCCTAGAATTGGGCCTCACTACTTTACATTAATTGGGGCTAGAGCATTGAATTAGGGTTGGATTGAGGGTTTAGGGTTTTAAATATGTTCAACAATAATATTCAACCATTTTAATTTAAAGAAATTTACCAACCAAATTGTGAGTCAAAAACTCTTCAATTTTCATTGGTCACTTTTGGAAACTTGTGGTGGTTCTCGTTGGTGTACATGACTATTCAAAGCTTAAATGAAGATAAAATGATATGTAAATATGGCTCTAAAATTTTTTTTCTCCTAATGTTCATTAGGAGAGCATCTTTAGATAAGGAACATTAAAAACAATCTAAACATGAACATATCAAGTTTAGTTTAAATACTATTCTCAAAAAATTATACATATTTACAATGAGATCATTTAGGGAATGCTCTTCTCACTACTTCAAAAAAATGTCATAAAGGCTTTAGACAAGACAAGACAAGACATATGTGAAGTTTGATATTTTGGATTGTCTTTTAAAAAATGGGATGTTGAGTCCACAAATTAGTTCATAGTAATAATCTAATTCCGTCTTCCTATAACTGGTGATTATCTATTTTGTACCTCATGTTTTATGATTTTTCATTGTCAGTAGTGAGGCAAAAAGAGTCACTATTTGATTAATGCCTTCTGTGATTTTGTGCACTTTGTGTAGTTGAGTGCTTTAATACATAGAGTTAAATGCACCTTCTTTACCAAAAAACAATTATACCAATATATCATGACAAAAATTCTTACACAAATAAAAACACATACAATATTTTCAATTCTTTTTGTCCATTTCTATGAAGGAAATCTACCACTATTTGTTTTTTTTGATGTATGTAATGTTTCCTTAAAATCTCATTTCTATTTGCTAATTGAATGGTTAAGATGATTGCCATATAAAATTTCAAAAATATTAGGTTTAAGTTATTGTATTAAAATCTCTTAACTACTTTCTTGTCTACAATCTTAGGAAAAATAAATTATATGGTTATAGATATAGTTTTCTACTGCAATTTAAAAATTTCCTCACATATTCCAAGTTCATAATGAAAGTGGTCACTTCTCAACAACAACAAAAATTCATTGGAAAATTTCTCTTTGCTTGTTTTTCTCCACTTCTTGCTCCCTAATCTATAATTCATGCTTGCAAAATCGATGGTAAGTGAAGGATACTGGGTAAGTTGTATTTGATAGTGTGATTTCTCCGCAGTTTGTGTAGGATCTATTTCTATTCCTCTTTAATATTTTTGCAAAATTATGTATTTTCAAAGTCATTTGTTATTTTCTTTCCAAATAAATTTAAAGCCACTCCTTCTGTCCTTTTAGAATCAAATGTGGCATCTTCAAAGAATAGACTTTTCAAGTCACTCGTTCTATCCTTTTAGAATCAAATGTGGCAACTTCAGAGAATAGACTCTTTAGGTCTCCCGTTTTGTCCTTTTAGAATCAAATGTGACAACTTTAGAAAATAGACTCTTTAAGTCACTTGTTATGTCCTTTTAGAATCAATTGTGGGATCTTTAAAGGAATAGATTATTCAATTACACCGTCCAACCATTGAATCTACTTGGGGATTCTTTATCTTTCTTTTTCAAGGACAACAGGCAGAGAAACCGCTTCTTAGGGCTTCTCTAAGTTCAAGGAGGACTTACTTAACCAAAAGCTCAAGTATAGTTTTGTAAACAAATTAGTGACCAAGAATAGGGAGGGAGTGCCACATATAGAGATTCATCGAGGCAGAGGAAAAATGTATGTGGCCTCTTGCAACTATGACTCCCTTTAATTACTTATCAGAAAAAGAGTCAATTCATTCACATGATTCTATCTCAAGAATACACGTGCTCATGATATGGTCCCTAGGATTTACTACTAAGTTTAATCAACACATAGATATCTAAACTAACAAGAGAAATTCCATTATGGAAACTAATACTCCGTATTTCATTGGAGTAACTTCCAAAATATGCTTGGATCATTCACATACACATGGTCCAATTTCTTCTTACTATTTCTTACTATTGATTCATTTTGTTACTTTCCTTCCTTCCCTTCCTTTCCTAGAAGCTTCTTGCTTGATTTATGTCAATTCTTGTGCGAATGGAAGCGGCCACTTTTGGCCATGTAATAAGCCTCCGGAGTGACGGGCCCAAGTGGTAGGGGGGTTTCGTCATTGACCTTCGGGTTTTCGGTGCTGAGGCTCCCCAAACCCTAAACGCAGGGTTCTCATTACTACACATGTGCGCCTGCTGTTGCGCGTTGTTTATGGATCATTTGGAAAGCTTTGAGTGAACCTGCGTGTCTGCAGGATTCTGGTGCGCGCAAGGCTTAGGTTTACCATTCACAGAGCAGATCTTGAGGTCCGGGTCACCGTCGTTATTATTTGTAGGAGGGAATTGCGTCCATGGTTGTGTGAAATTCAAGATGGACAAAGAGGCCCGTCGCTCTGTTTCTCTGACGCCTCGCATGACGGATGGTCGCTTCGCTCGGAAATCTAGGTTCAAAACATCTCCTACTACTGAATCCTCTTTTTACCTTGTTTGACTTGTGCTCGGAAGACGTTGTGGCCGGTGTGGTTGATCATCTTTTCAGGAGTCTGGAGATCACTGCATGCGCTTAGTCTTGGATTTCTCTTCCTTTAAATGGTTCAAGGTTTGTTGGATTGGCATGGGCTTCTTGATGCGTTTTTAAAATTTCTATAGCTACAGGAGTGTCTGGAGGATTTTCCTGAGCGTTTGAAGGAGCGCACGAAGGAGGTCGCTGCAGAAGTGCATCGCTTGGGGACAGAAGCTTGGTAATGTCGAGGTGCTTTTAGAAAATAATTTCAACAGATTGCGAGCTCTATGAACTATGAGCTCTATTCATTGAAAGTGTAATTTCCCGGAGTGATTGATCCTATAGTATTTTAGCCAATGTTGTAACCTCGTGCAGTTGTTGTAGCTTTTGTTGCGAACTGGAAATTTAGAACAGATTGAATTCATTTGAATTGAGATATGTTTACTATTATAGCCAATGTTGTAACCTCGTGCAGTTGTTTTTCTTATTTTGTTTCTATGTCAACCTGAAGTCTGAATTAAGTTTATGAACAATTTAACAGACTTTAAATTTCCGGAGGTGAATGCAAGAGCTCCAAGCTCGGAACCCGTTGAAAGTGATAGTGACACTGATAGAGACGAAGCTAGAATGGCTGCAGAAATGGTGGGTGGACGGACCTGGTTAGAAGGGGAATGGTTTGCCACAGAAAGCGAGACATCAGGCCATCAGGTTTAGAGCCAAATGCACTAGAAGTTGCAAGAGGTGAATCTGTAATTTTCTTCTTTAGTTTTCCCATAAAAGCGTACGTTGACATCAGGATGCTCTGATACTTAGGGAGGTGTCTTAGAGCCCGCAGTCTCTGCTGCTCTGGATTTTAAGGCGATGTTGGAAGCTGCTCTTCGTGGTCCATCATTCTCATGTATGTCGCTTATTTCCCTCTTCTAATTGTGCTTTCCACGAAGTTGCTTTTGGCTTCATATTTTAAAATGGTGTTTAGGAGAAATATGGCTTGTGTTGCCTTGTTTTGGCTTCTTGTAAGATCGACTTTCCCTTCCACGGTTATGTGAAAATACGTGGTAACTGGCATCGCGGAATGTCGCGTAGCCTGGATCTTCACATCGAAAATCCATATCGTAATCTTAGTCTCTGTTACTTGAAGTTGAGGCTTTATATGCAAGACTAATCTTTTGGCATGATTTACTGTCTTAGATGATGGAGGAATCAGACCAAATCTAGAGAATGCACATGAGCAGTATAGCTACGTGGACAATGCTTTAACATTTGCTGCACTCGATACCGACAGCAATATACCCAGGTATATACTACTCTTGTTGGTGTCTTCTCTGGCGATGGAATCCTGAGCTAGTGTTCGTTTCATAGTTGGTGTGACTTTTCCTTTGTTTCCAAAGCGTTCGTTGTTTAGGGTCCATCATATCTAGTATTTTGACTCGTGGTAATGATAGTTGGAAGTCAGTGCCTGAATTTCTTTGAGGTCTATGCTTCTGAATTCTAGACTCCTGGTTGACATGCTTTAGTAAAGGGTATTTTCCCCCTTTAGAGAGTAACGCACATGAGACTCCACTTAAACTGGACAGTGTGAAGTTTGTTGGCAGGACAAGATCCAGTCCAGAAGAGATTAAGTTGGATAGTGACTTATCAACAAAGCATGGACAGACACCTGTGGAGCACAACATGCAAAATCAGAATCAAGAATTAGCTTCAGAGGCCCTAGGGGAACTGAAAAGAACACCGGTATTGCAACCTCCTCCTATTCCGTATGCATTCTCCAACGCAATTCAATCTGTTTATTTTAGCTCCCGCTCCAGGAACGAACTGTTTAACCCCTGAAGGCCTACCAGTATTGGAGAAAACTTAGATGTGCTAGAACATATGTTATTGAATTTTTTGGCATGATGATTAGACATTGTCTATACGATTTAACTTTAGTAAAAACTAGCATGCCCTGTGCCGTTGCCACAAAGAATAAAACAGAAGTAAAAGTAATTTTCTAATTTTCTAATTCATAAAATCTTCAAAATTCAATATCTTTTCTGCCTTGAGTTGGAACGCCATGAAACGAAGTCCGTGCACCCCTCCTCGCAAAGGGCTTTCCAACGTTACCAAGACCGTGACCGGGGACGCACGGTTCCGGAGATCTCAACCGTAACAACCGTAACAAACAAAACAAAACAAAACAAAACAAAACAAACAAACAAAACAAACAACCCCATTTAAGGTATAGATCTCATTTTAGGTAGAGACCTCATTGAAGGTAGAGAGGTGCTGAATCCGTTTGGAAGCATTCAATTTTAAAAATTGACCAATGTTTCTTCTTAGAAACGGGAAATGCCAAGGAAAGGTGTTGAGAGTGTTAGTGTTCCAGAGAGAGAAAGATTAACTGAAAATGACAAGATTAAGAACTTCAAATGAATGCGTGGAGCCTTAAGGATTTAGACAAAGTGAAAGATAATGTAATTTTGGATTAAAATAAAAGTATGAGGCAACTGGGCATGGTGGGAAGGGATCCAAGGCTAGGAAACATTATTGGTATTCAAATGATTGTTTTTCTCAATATATTGTGAATAGAGAGAGCCTTGGAGTTTCCGCCTCTGGGTTGGGATGTTCAAGAGTTTTTGATTTTAGATATTGAATTTGCATGATTGACTTTTATTTTTAGTTTATGAGCAGGATATAATAATTACACTAAATTCCCTATTTTAATGTGTTCATTAAGTCTTGAATTTTTCTTTTCGTTGTACTTTTAAGAACGAGAATACGTAGACGTGCATGAACAATTAGATTACTTAACAGTTAGGAAAGCTTGTAATGGGGCTAACTGTACAAATGTAAAGCCAACTGGATTTTGGTTTTACAAATACCAGTTTTATTTCCCAGAACCTTCCAATAGAGAAAACAATGTCTTGAGGAAGAGGAAGAACAGGACGTGCTAGGCATTTAGTGGTTAAACTGAGTTATTCTTTGAATCAGCAGATAAGAGGAGGTAGTATTAACCTGGCGATCATTTTGTTTTCAGATGCCTCCTGCATTCAACAGGAATAACTATGCACATGTAACCGGATCAATGGGTCCGCAGAGCCCATCGATTTCCACACCTATCTTTACAAGTCCACTGGATCCTCATATCGAATTGGATGGCGAGCCTGACATTGGACTCGACGAGCTTCTCGACATACTCCAGGAGGATCCAGCTGCGGTGAGGAAGCTCATCTTTTCCCGAGTCTTTGCCCTTCCCTCTCTATTGACTGTTTGGGATTGCAGGTTTTAGGGTTTGATTACAGACCGTGTCTGACTTGGTTAATGCGTGTCTCGAGACTTGATTATACACACACGTCTTTGGGACTTATGCGGCTTGTGATTTTTAGCTCATTTGGCAAAGCTTTAAGAGCGAATTTAGGAGCAGAAGTTGACGGGAGGAAGAACAAGTTACAGATAACTTTAGTAGTTTTTTTTGAGCCAGAACTGATTGTTCGAGTTTCATCCAGGCGCTTGAGAAGTACCAGGCCGCCTCCACATCAAATAAAGAGATGGACGTTGACGGGACGACGCTCGCTCTCGGGCCTCCTTCATGGCACCTGGAACCGGAGATAGCGCCGCATACACCTGCAGTACCTGAGGGGCATTATGGCGCGATGCTGGCACCTTCGGCAAACGAGGCCACACAAGATCGCTATTGGCTTCATGATTTGAATCGCAGTGGAGAAGGTTTGATTTCACAGGGGGCACTAGGCTTATTCCAAGATTCGCGCAATGCATGTTCTCTTTGTTCATGAGATGTGTGTTCTTGTTGTGACGGTTGTATTTGTCTATTGAAACGGTGTCCGATAAGAGATGATTGTCTTTGAAGCAGATGGGCATTTGCATGGTGATGAGCTCTGTTTTATCGATTTCCAGTTCCATGAAGTTGGTGCTGCAAATATTCTCTGTGACCAAATCATAGCTGGATTAGATGAGAGCATTGCATTTGCTGGATTTTGCTGCCCTTGATTCTGGAAGATTAATAGTGAGGCAGACATCAGACTTATGAGATGCTTGGGTCTATGACGGAGAGCATGCAACTGTATGCATATGTCACGCACGGAGTTTCTCATACGTATTCATTCTTTCTTGCACTGCAGGAGTCGAAGACACTTCCGAGGAAGTGATTTCATTCGAAAACGGGGAGCGGTACACGAACCAGATTTTATACGAACCGCTGAATCTGGATGATGAGGATCTGGAATTTGAGAGGCTTCGGCAGAACGATGGGTCTGTGTTGGCGTCGAGCTGGACGTATCCCGAAGGGATGTCACCAGAGGTGTCGAGGCCCAGTCGTTCCAATTCCAGTTCTCCGGTGGTTATTATGGATAGTTACAACATGTCGAGAAATGAAGACAGGGTTAGCAGTCCGTTGGAGCGAAACAGCATCGTCGGAAATCCTCGGGCATCCAGCATTCCGAGGGGCAACCCCATTGTGGATCTAACGAGCGATGATAGCGACGGAGACGAAGAGGAATCTGAGCTGAGAGAGATAGATGGGATGTCGCGAGGAAAACGGAAATTGCCGAGTTGGGCCGCTGAACGGAAGTGGCCACGAGAAAGTGCAGATAGGTCCCACCTTCAACCTAGTGGTCATCATTACGCAAGTTTGGCCCATCGATATGCCCATTTAGCGAGTAAGGCAGGTGAAATGTCTCTCGTGTCTAGTCGATCCCGGTCTTGCGATCCGAGCCCATTGAGGTACTCTTCGGCAACAGGGAATGTGGATTCCTCTGTAACCAGTGCTTCACCTATGAGGGTTATGCCAGGCACCGAAGCGCAGAGAAGAGCGACAGGGTTCAGAGTTGATAGTTACGCCAGCGACTTCATACGAGCTCAAATGGCTCAGAGGACTAGCTCTGGTGAGGTGAGCACGTCATACGACACAGGTGCGGGTAGGGTTTTACCCGGGAGTATGAGCTCATTCGCAGGGTTAAGGAATGGGATGCGACTGGCTGCTGTAGCGGATCAACGCTTGCATGTCGTAGTGGACCCTGTGAAGCGGAGCGAGGAGCTAGCAACCCAAGCCGTTTTCCAGGTACTGATTTCCGCCTGAAAGTAAAGGAGACATTTGTCAGGTTGGAGCCAAGGCGCCAGATGATCGTGGGACATGTGATTAGTCCTTCTGTAGACAGTGCATTATCCATTTGGCAAGACCATGGCTTCATTGCCTCCTGAACAAATCATGCGCTCGGTTGCAAGTCGGTGTGCTGGGGGATTTGGTTATGCTTTTGGTGATGATCCGCTGGATCACTGATATGGTTCAGGATGGTTTGTCCTACCTCGGAATATATAATGACGGCAGATGTGTTAATTTGAAGTCATGAAATCCTGACTATCACACTGCGTTGTCCTTGTCAGGCCTTTGCATTGGGAGATGAGCAGGAAGAGACAAGCCCCGATGAAGAGCTTCTAACGATGACACTGTTGAAGCATCAGGTCAGAATTTCTCGTAACCTTTTTCTTGTATGGTGCGATTCCGATTGTGGTAGGACGGAAGACATGCTTTTGGAACGTGGAAGTGGATGCGAGTCTGACGAGAGGATGTTGTTGGTTGGGATATGGTTGCAGAGAATAGCGCTGTCTTGGATGGTACACAGAGAAAGCGGAAGGAACGGCCCTTGCGGTGGCATTTTAGCCGATGACCAGGTGAGATTTCTTGCCAGAGAGTTGATTCTCGTTATATTCTTCCAGTGATTATTAGTTTCTGATGTTGATGACCGACTTCATGGAAAGTGTCGAGGGGTGATTACTGACCGCCAGCGGGTACCAGGGGCTTGGGAAAACCATCTCGACGATCTCACTGATTTTGAAGAACAGGGCTCCGGTTCGAAAATCAGACTCCAATGGTGCGGGGGTGGAGACTTCGATGGTGGATCTAGACGGTGATGAAGAGGAAGGACACCCACTGGCATCGGAAAGGAAAATGGAAGCAGGCCAGTGGGCGTCGTTGACAACTGTTGAGAACGGCAGCGCGCAGCAAGGTGAGGATGGTCGGTCGATCCGATCATCGGGGAAAGGCAGGCCAGCTGCTGGCACTCTTGTGGTATGTCCGACGAGTGTTTTGCGTCAGTGGGCGCAAGAGATCAGAGACAAGGTTGCTGCGGCGGCAGACTTGACGGTTCTAGTGTACCATGGAAGCAACCGTATCAAGGATCCGCAGGAGATTGCGAGGTACGACGTGGTGCTTTCTACTTTCTCAATCGTGAGCATGGAGGTTCCAAAGCCACCAACGGAGGAGAAGGAGGAAGAAAAGAGGAATGGTTCAGAGTACGGGTTTGTCGGGTTGCCAAAAGCCAAGAAAGAGAAGGCTGAGAAGGCGAAGAAAGGAAAAGGCAAGAGCAGAGGGGAGGGGGCAGACGGGGACGGTTCGATTTCTCCCGACGCGGGGCCTTTGGCACGGGTGGCGTGGTTCAGAGTGGTTCTGGATGAAGCTCAGAGCATCAAGAATCATCGGACGCAGGTGGCACGTGCAGCGTGGGGTCTGCGGGCCAAAAGGCGGTGGTGTCTGAGTGGGACGCCGATCCAGAACTCCATTGACGACCTGTACAGCTACTTCCGGTTCCTCCGCTACGCTCCATGGGACGTTTACAAGAAGTTTCAACAAGATATCAAGGAGCCCATCAATCGGAATCCAAATGACGGGTACAAGAAGCTGCAGGCAATCCTGAAACCTATAGTGCTGAGGCGTACGAAGAGTAAGTGCTACGCTGACACGCAAGGAATTTTTTGGGGTGGTAATTGTTTGTGGAGGGAATTTGAAAGGGTGATTGGGATTGGTAATTGTGGATGGTGAGGTCGGTTTCAATTGAGCAGTAGAGGATGAGCTGCGAGTTTAGACATATTGAAGGCGTTGTTTGCGATGTGAATTCTTGTAGCTTTGATGCAATTTGGTTGGGGATGCAGGGGTTCTTGTTTCTGAGGGTGAGTTTTGTTGTGCAGCTTCGTTCATAGATGGAAAACCGATAGTGAATCTGCCTCCAAGGATTGTGAACCTGCAGCAGTCAGAATTCAGCTTGGAGGAGCGGTCCTTCTACTCGAATCTGGAGGCCGATTCTCGGGCCCAGTTCCAGGTCAGTTATGAGCGATCCCGTCGATGTGGACTTCTTGGTCGGTGCATTTTAGGATGCGGAGGTAGTCTTGCATGAGACGTGAGTTAGTTGTAAGGGGGTTTGTGGCGTCCTTGTCCATTGCGATGCTTAGAGCTGAGTGCGATAGTGGGGCGTGGTGACGAAGCCTTGAGATTTTGGGACCCGTTAGGTTTAGTCGCGTATGTGTGGTTGGTGTGCGAGATGGCATAACTGATAATATTGAATGAGGTTGAATATGCAGGTTTATGCTGCAGCAGGAACGGTGCAGAACAATTACGTCAACATTCTTTGGATGTTACTGCGGCTGCGGCAGGCGTGTGATCACCCGATGCTGGTGAAGAAATGTCACAAGAGCGAAGCTTTTCATAAGACAACGTTAGAGGCAGTTCGGAAGCTGCCCCCTCCTCAACGCACGCAGCTGATCCAGTGTTTGGAAGGTGGTCGGACAATTTGTCACATCTGTCAGGTATTTTGTGAAGAGGTTGGGAGCAGTAGTGCTGGGGACGTTCCGGGCCACTTCGTCAATGGTGGAACTGTAGATATGTTTTTTGGTCGAGGATTTGAAGAGGACGGAGTATTTGGGAGGCAGGAGGGGCTTGTGCTGAGTATTGTGAGGTCGTGATTGCTTGGTCAGGTGGTGGGGTTATGTCTTATATGTAACGTGGCGGCTATGTGATTGATAGATGTAAGTTGATAGTTAGGATGATGTAGATGATGAATATAAGGGTTTTATATGTGTGATCATCTTGTATTTCGGGTGTTTCCAGGATGCACCGGAGGAACCAGTGGTTAGCATATGTGGACACGTGTTCTGCAGACAATGCATATCCGAGCAGATGGGGAACGGCGATGACACGACTTGTCGATTTCCCAAGTGCCGGAAGGGGCTGAACTCGTCTTTGTTGTTTACACTTGCTGCTTTGAAGAATCCAGCCCTGGGTGGAGTAAGTGGCAGCGTGGAGGATGTAGAGACGGGCGTGGTGAGTGGTGGAGCAGAGGTGGAACCAAATTGGAATACGTCATCGAAGATTGATGCGGTGATCAATACATTGCAGGCGTTGCCAAAGTTGAGCGTTCTGGTAGAGGACGGGAAGATCGTGAAGGGACCGAAAGCGGAAAAGCTTCTGAAATCAGAAGCTTTGGAAATGAAGGAGAGTGAGGGCTTGGGGTCGGTTTTAACGGTGGCA
The DNA here is from genome assembly GCA_963920665.1 of Straminergon stramineum. Taxonomy (NCBI): domain Eukaryota; kingdom Viridiplantae; phylum Streptophyta; class Bryopsida; order Hypnales; family Calliergonaceae; genus Straminergon; species Straminergon stramineum. Next base: position 20,093,124 of record OY987263.1, on the reverse strand, counting down.
TCGGAGTCGATTGGAAGTACAGTGGAGAAGGTGGATTCGACGGAGAAAGCAATCGTGTTTTCGCAGTGGACGAGCATGCTGGACCTGCTAGAGACGCCATTGAAGGACGCTGGATTTTGCTATCGAAGACTGGATGGCACCATGTCGGTGGTGGCGCGAGATAGAGCTGTGTCGGATTTCAATACTCTCCCCGAGGTGCGGCCCGATGTGCGGCCCGATGTGATGGTGGTGGTAGTGGTATATGCGTGTTTTGGTGATCGAAGGTACTGTAGTAGGCGTAGAGTGTGGGTGGATTGAGTGGTGGAATCTTAACTTGGGTGATATTGTGAATGTGGCAGGTGACAGTGATGATCATGTCTCTGAAAGCCGCGAGTTTGGGACTGAACATGGTGGCCGCCAGTCACGTGCTGCTATTAGACGTATGGTGGAACCCAACGACGGAAGATCAAGCAATCGATCGAGCGCATCGCATCGGGCAGACTCGGACAGTGAACGTGTCACGATTTACGGTGAAGAACACGATCGAGGATCGTATTTTGGCATTGCAGGTTTGCTTCCAGTCAATGTGGGAATGGTGAGGTTGTGATGTTGTGAGTAGCTTCATGTGCGTCTGGAGAGTCTTTAGGGTGGGGGTGGGGTTTTCGTTTGGTTTTCTGATGATGTTAACAGTTTGGAGTTGGGTGGAATGGTGTCGATGTTGACGTGAGGGTGGGCATGATGCAGGAGCGGAAAAGACAGATTGTGGCATCTGCTTTTGGGGAGAATGGGGGAGGCGAGAAGGGCTCTCGGCTGACGACGGAGGACCTTCGGTACCTTTTCCGGATGTGAGCTTCGCTGTGGATGTTAAGTCTCTTTTTTTTTGCAGCACTGACGTTTTCGACATCGTCGGTTTTTTGAGTCGCCGCGGTTTTGCTTAGCGCCAGCGTTGTCACTCTTCGCCGCTTTCCTTAGGCAATAGGATATTCGGACAGTGGTATACATGTTTGGAGACCTTTATTCTCCATGCCTTGTCTTGGAGGTAGATTTTTATTGGCAGTCACTATCTTAGCGACAGAATTGTCTGTCAATGTAGGTCATTGTTTCAGAACTCGGGATTGAATGTCAGTGCAACTATCAGAGCTCTCTTTTCTGATTCTTGATCAGTGAACTAGTGAATTGAAATAGTTCTGGGAAGCTTGTATAGGGAATTGACTAGAGAGACATTCTTTCTCCGTCTTGTACACTAGTCTGTATTGGAACAGAGGCTCAATAAACTTTCCAAGGTTAACTTTTGGACTTCTGAATTCTGAACTAGAATTGGGCAAGGCAGATTGGTGCTACTCGACACTCAGTTTGGTCCATTTTGTGTTGTGAAGACTAATCCGGTAATGCTCTACCTTGTGATCCGTGTTTTTGATGTGTTCCAGTGATCTATATAGTAGTAGCAAGAAGTGTACTTCTAAGACCTATTTTAATTCGCTATTTAAGGATTTATTACAATTTTCTAATGTTGTATCTGAAAGTTAAGAAGACCTGGTAGGCTGGTACAAAGTAACATTCATGCCAATTTGTAGGCCCAAGTGATTGCAAGCAGTTCATAGTGGAGAGAGAATCAATCGTACAGTACAGTGTACCATAAGCAATGGGTCACCCATTTTGAGGGATGTTTTCAGTATCTTATGTATTTAGCGATGAAGTTGAGAATGATTAACCGAAAGTAATAATTTTCCATATGCAAGGGGTGTGTGAGTCGCGATGGGCAACCTCCCAACTCCTAAAATTTGACAAGAACCACGAGTAGCTAAAAGTATGTTCCCACTTGGCGTTACGAAGGTATTAAGTCAACTGTAAATCATCGGTTGTTCCCATCTGATTGCTCCACTATCTACCGAACCTACTTGGCAGTCGAGGTGGCATCGAACTGAGAGCACTCCTGCAACCACTTAACACCTCTTTGTCGTTGGCCCAACATAGTGACAGTAGTTCGTAATAACACCTTAAAAATCTTCAGAAAATGAAGATACCGTGTGATAACAGCCGCTCTTACCTATGGTAGAACCTCCCATGACTAGCCAAGACCCATGGTCAATATGTAGGTAATGGGAAATTCAACAGAGAGATGACAGATATTAACCATTAGTTTTCTGATTTCCAACCATCTTCTAGCCATAACTGGTATGACACATGTGCTTCGTTTTCAGAGCCAAATTAGTCTTTAGATGAGCAGTGATGGAAGAATCTATATATTGGAGATGGGAGCAGGCCAACTTTTGGCTTCTGAAATTCATAACAATTTGAGTTTAAGGAAAAAAATTATGAAAATTTGATAACGTCCATCATTTCTATTTCTCTATACGGCAAAAATTTAACAATGCCTTCTACTACTCCACATCATGCACAACATGCTTAAGTGGCTGGTTATGGGTGGTTCTACTATATATGCCAGTTCAAGGGCCCATTACATAAAAACATTGGCAACCCATAGCCAAAATTAGCGGGGACCCAAGTAGAAAAAATCAAAGAGGTCTATGACTTTTCAGCCTTCACTTCCTAAACATTTGTAAGGCTCTATAGAGGCAAGAATGTGTAGGTAATCTCTTTATACAAGTGGAGTGATCGGAAGTAAAACAATCCATGTAGGATATGTAAATTAGGATTAGTAGATGTTCAACCGCTCATACCTCATTAAGTCAAATGCAGGAATTGTGTTAAATGTAGAACTTCAAACCTCGTTTAGGCATAGTAGAATAACTTTTTCTAAGAAACTTTGAACTAAAAAAAATTGGGAAATCAAGTTAACTTTCATCTCCAAATTTTTTTTTGAGATTCCAATCCTCCAATAAAAAGTTAGAGACAAAATTCAAAGAGGGGTTGGAAGAAACATTTTCTTTGGCTTTGTGCAACAAGAAGTGAAATACTTTTCATTATTTCATCCACAAAGTGCACTTCTTCAAAATCTTTAATCCTAGAAAGAGGAGACTTGTGAACAAGGTACTTTGTCAAAAATGATCTAATATGCAATGATTATTACAATAGTGTAGCGTGAATAACAACATTGAAGAGAAACAAGTTCTCATGGACACATGTCATGTGTGTAGCCCGACTTCCCCTTGAATTAGCTTTGTAGATTGACTAAAGTAAGTAGATCCACTATTGAGATTGGAGTTCAATTCAAAGCTCTAGTTTTAGATCAAATTCAATTTTATTGTATTCTAATGTAGTTTTTATTGCATTGAGTTAACAGTTGAAACTCAAAGTTTTAGAGTTGGATTAGATAGTCACCATTTCATGAATTCAATGAGTACACTACACATGGCCAAAGGCTCATTCTTTGTTTCATTCTACCAAGGGTGCTTTGGGATTTCCATTGGAACCATGTAAGAAAGTAAGAGACACATTAGAATCCCCAAAGACCAGAATAGTCCCTCTCTTTGGCCCACGATGGGAAGCTATATGTTTTTACTTTGACCACCCTATAATGTATCATTTTTTTCAAAAAATGAGTTGATTGAAATGCATGTAAAATTAATCCTAATTTTTCATTCTCATGCATACAAAAAATGTGAATCAAATAACTATATCTATGTACAATGACCAAACAATCCACATTGGGCTTCTTGCTTCAATTTGAATAATTTTTTTCAAAAATTGTGTTATCTCTTTCACTACACTAATAATTGTATTCATTGTCACCACAACAAATAGATTTTAAAATGATATAAATTTCTCCTTTAACAAATACTTTTTCCAACTATGTTTATAGGAATTTTTTTCTTCGAATTGTATTGATATCTACATTCTTGGTAAAAATATTCATCTTCTGCAGAAAATTACAACCTTTAGTAAATAGCTAGGTATGGATGGCACTAAATATTTTTTTAGTGTAGCATGGTCCCAATATGGAAATGAAAAAAATGGTTCAAATATATCGCAAAATCAATTCGCAATAAGCTTACGATAAGTTAATGGCATCCAACACATTTTGGGTGTCCCAAATGTGTGTTTTTCCTCATTGTGGAATGCAACTATAACCTAGATACCTTATATGCACCACTAACCCAAAACCATCATCACTTAGTGTACATCTTCAAAATCAATATGTACCTATGTAGAAGAACAATTTTATAACCTCTATCAAAAAATGATTTGACCCATCATGACTTTTGCATACAATATTCAAATGTTGCATTCTTTGGTGTGTTAGAAGCTCCTTTCACTTGCCAAGAAGAAAATACGAAAATTTGACTCTTCTAATAATAATAGTAATTAGGTAGAGTAGTAAGAAGTGGTGGTCAAGGAGATACCTACTTTAATCCTTAAAGTGCTTGAGGTACAAAATTCTCTTGTCAACAAAACTTTGAAGTTAAATATAAACTAACTAAGTTCCTATTTTTAGTATTTTTTATTTTGAAATTATTTTGGAAGTTTAGTTTTAGCATCAAAAATCAAATTATGAAAATGAATCATTATGATTTTTCTATTCAATATTTTGTGCAAGGGTGTCCATTTCAAATCCTGATTTTCCAATATCAAGGGCTCGCAAAGACACTAGATCTTACAAAGAAAATCACATGAAAAATTCATTTAAGAAAAATAAAAGAACAAATTTTGAGAAGCTATAAATTCATTGGGGTTATGCATGTTCTGCCCTTTAACCCTCATATTTTTTTAGTGACCAATTTTTTAGATTTGACATGTGAAAAGAGGGTTAAAAGACTTCAAATTGGTTTCATAGTTTGAACACCCTCATGATCAAACATTACAATCTTTCAATTCGTAAGTGAAATTGTTAACTTTTCTTTTCCCATTTGAAACTTGACATGTTAGGTTTGAATTTGTATGGTTACAATTTTTAAAAATTGATAGAACTTGTGAAAATGTTGGCTTTTAGTTCAATTTAGAGCAAGTTTCAAGAAACTCAAAAAGGCCCTGGGCATTGAGGGGTTAATATGCAATGATACTTTAAGGGTTTGTCCCAACACCTTTTTGAACTTTGTCCCAAAATTTTGATTGGAGGCTTAGAATCTCGAAAAAAAATTTGGAGATGAAAGTTACTTTGATTTACCAACTTTTCTAAGTTCAAAGTTTCTTGAAAAAAGTTATTCTACTATGCCTACATGAGGTTTGAAGTTCTACATTGCACACAATTCCTGCGTTTAGACAATGAGCGGTCAAGCTCTCATCTTCAAATTGTCCCATATCCTTTGAAGATTCATGATGGATATGAATTTCATTATAATAACAATCTCTTTTCCCCATGTTTTAAGTACATGTGTTAACATTGCATTGTAGTGGAATTTCCTCTAATACTTGGAAACTCATTATAATTCCTTGTCCATAGATTTGGGATGGTGACATGTTTATTTTTGAATTCATTCAAAGTTTGAGATTTAGACTATTTTTGGCCATCATATCAAAATCGGTAATTAGTTGTGTTGGGGTATATGAGGTCTTTCACGATAAGTACCAATAATGTGGGAACTGAGCCTTATGTTAGTAAGAAACTATCACTAGATTCTGAACCTGAACTGCCAGAAAAAAAAATGATTTTCTTTTATTGATGAAGTTTTATCTTTAAGCTCACGGTGTTTGCAAACGCCAGGTGGGAACGGCCCTTCAGTTATTGGACTCAACAGAATATTGCATTCAGGAAATATCAACATTCTCTGAAAGCATTCAGGGAATTAAGAATGTCTACAATTATTTGGAGGATATATATTCAATGAAGTCAAGAGAAAAGAAAAGAGTATAATTTAGAAATCCAAATATAATTGTCTGATCTAGCAACATAGTTAGTGATACAAAAGTTAGAAAGTTGGGACATATTAGTTTTGGAGAACAAAGTGATTTAATCCAAGCATAAGAAGTCCCAGCAGACTGTTTTGCAAGGACCTCAAATGGGTTTTGTGAACAATAAAAGTGATGTACCTTAGTCATTGTAATCGTAGCAAGTTTGGGTGTCGTGTGAGAATTTATAATGTTAGGGTGATTGTAAAATGTAGTGGAAGTTTAGTGATGTACAAAGAGTATATTGGATATTACATTGCCTTGTCAAACATTCTGTAATTGATGTTTCAATTGTCTCATAAATTCACAATTACAACTGTTTGAAGCTCATGAGTCCACTAGAGTGATAAAGTCTTCTAGTCTACCAGAGCTCACTTTCTTCTTTAGCCCACACCAAACATGTAGAATGGAGGCAAAGAAGAATTCGGATTGGCAGTATATGGGCCCCAAATCTTTTAACTCCTAAAGTTCCTTGATTATGTTATCATCCAAAACTCTAAAAATCTGCCATTTCTAATACAAGTACCAAATCTTTGAAAAATATCATTTTGGGACACATGTGTCCATAGGATCTTGTAGTACTCTAGTTTAAAAAGATGCGGAAAAAATTTCAGAAATTTGCACATTGTAGATTGCAAGATATTAGCATTTGAAGTGACAAAAATTCCTTTTTGGGCCTTGCAAAAAAATGGGTAGTTGCATTTCACAAGCTCACATTTGTTTGAAAAAATGTCCCAAATGGGAGTGCTTCTTTTGATTTGTTTTTCAAGGCAAGTTGGTATATGCTTGAAAATTTTTAGATCATTTGGAATTGTGCAACATATTGGAAAAAAATAGTAAGTAGAAAGATGTAGAGAGTGATTCAAAATACTAAATTGTTAACAATTTTTTTAATGGAATTGAAAAATGCCAATCCCAATGGTGGTAATGTTGTAATAAACAATCTACACCTATTGTTTTGTTTTGTTTTCCAAAAATATTGAAATTTGAGTTAAAGAAAGCACTTTAAAATTTATTTTAGAGTAGAGAATCCATAATAATTATTGCCCTCAAATGAAAACATCTCATAACTTTTGACTCATTGATCAAAATGGAATGATTCAAAGCTTTCTATGTGTATATAAATCTAGAAAATCATTTTCAAATTTTTATTTTTGAAAAAAGTTATTTTTTCAGATCTGCCTAGATTGCCCAAGTTTAGTAATAAATTGCATATTAGGCCATAACTTTTGACTCATATTTCCAAATGTCTTGAAATTTAGTGCACATGAAAGATATTCCTCATCTTTACCCCCTACCAAAATTTGGGTCAAAAATATGAAAATCTCTAGTCACACGTACCTGCTCTAATTTTCTATGTTATTGAAGAATGCACCTTGGTTCTTTAGGAGTTAATACAACATCATGTCGAAGCCTGGAGAGATGATGAGCTAGATGGGCTTCCAGTCCTATTATAAATTCAAACAAATATTTAAATGTTTCAAAGACATGTTTTTTCATAAATTTTGAAGTTGCAATCCTTTCGTTAGTGAATCTAAACCTTAGATCTTTTAGCCATTAGAGTAGATTTGAGGCCTCAACATGAGTGTTTCAGGGTTGTTCCCCAACTTGTTCCATGTGCTGTCCGGGAACATTTGGTTGCTGGCTAGAAAATAAATATCAAGAAAACAAAATATCAAAAATAATTTATTAGTTCTCAAATGCAAAAGAAAAATTGATTTTTTTTTCCGACGTGGCACAGTCTCGGCCACATCAGACTGCAATAGTGGCACAGTTCCTGCGTCCCCCACAACTTGGGAACTCGCAAGCATATCCAACCCTCAAATCTCCCCTAATGACTGTCTTCATACTAGTAGTGCACCAATGCAATATGTAGCCTTCATATCCAAAATTGGATTCATGTTGTATTGATTTCTTGAATCTAAATTCATTGTGACCAATATTTTCTTCTAACAGCAGATTCTGTGCTGCATTCATCTAAGCAGCAAGTGGTGGAAACACAAGGACACTATCATGTGCTTACTAAAAAAATGTATTATAAACTGAAGGACATGGCCAAAGGATCACCCCAAAGTACATAATTTTTGCTTACTAAAATATTACGAAAGTGTACCAAACTTCTATAGTGAAAGTGAATGGTCTTTGTCCATGTGTTTCAAAAAAAAAAGAAAAAAGTGAATGGTCTCATAGTTTCGACCAGTAGGAACATGAGAAGCCATACTCTGGTATCATGTGTACTGAGGAATTCTTTTGTCCTTGCAGCCTCTTTATTTTTGAAAGTACTAGTTTTATAAAACTAATAAAAGGGGTCTCCGCAACAGAGCTGTGAGGCGCACTTGGAGGGTTGGTTATCACTCTAATGGTCATGGAACTTGAAGGGTTAACCTCAATTTATGATATGAATTTTTTAATCTTTTTATTAAGAGAAAAAATCAAAATAGCTTTTTGAGAATACATTTTGTTTTTCAATCAGTGTCCATAAGCAAAAGTTATACCACCTTCAATGTCACAAGAAATTTGAGGTCCAACACCCTAAAAATTATTACAAAGAAGTTCATTTTTTTAATTTTTAATTTTTTTTCTCAAATATGAAATTTTGTTTATATGCCAAGCTTTGATTCATTTTATTTGGACTATTCATGAGAAAGTTGAGGATAATTTCTATTTGGGGGCAATCTAAGCATCTTTTGGAAGAAACAACTTAAGTAATTCATATTTGAATGCAATTCTAAAAAAATTTCAAAAGTAATTTATAGATAGGATTAAATTTGCTTGGTAGAATAGTCTCAGTGTTAGAATTATTGTGTTTCAATTCCATCTTAGAGCTAATAACAATTTCAGTTCTATTCAATATGATACTTTTATTTTATTTATTTATTTAAAGAATGAAAACGAAGTGTGGATTTTTTGGATATTTTATCCAACTTTCAATTGAATTTTTGAACACAAAAAATTAGAAAATCAAAATCAAGGAGTGCAAAAATTGTATATGAAGAAGATTGAAAGCAAAAAAACATAATTGAGCAAGGTACAAAAAGATTATTTTCTTTACTTTAAAGCAAAATTTCATGCAACATACACTACCAAAGTTTTTGAAATTTCTTCAACACTTTTTTCAAATAGTGTAGTGCAAGATTTTGTAGCAAGATAGGAAAAAAAAATGAATTTTTTTCTATTTAGAAGTTATAATTTTGAGTGTATTAGGATGAACAAAGGACCTTGGGACTTTAGAGGTTAAACATCTTTTTTAATAGAAAAGTCAATAATATTGTAATGAAGGAATTTTCAATACCTTGCTAACAGTATACTCATGCAATTAACCCCTAAAGGACCAAAGGGTGTTTTTTGGCAACATAGCAATTTTGGGCAGCTCACTACAAATGGAATTTTTATTTTTTTTCTTTGAAATTTTCATACAACATGTGCCTGAGGAGTAACTTTAAGACCCAACAATTTTCATAACTTTTGAATACATGGTTAAAAAGTTATTGTATGATATGTTGTTTTCATTGCTCGATGGGCAGCTCGGACACCAAAAAAAACTTCTTTAAAAATCACTTTTTCTTAAAATAAAAATTTGAAATTTATTTCTAAGATTTATATATACATGAAAAGCTTTGAATCATTCCATTTTGATTTATGAGATGAAAGTTATGAAGAGTTTTAGTTGTGGGTAGTTTGTGGGTAGGTAGGGTAGTAATAGAATCTCTACTCTAAAATAAACTTTGAAGACCTTTATTTCACTCTGTTTTTAATATTTTTGGAAAAAAATAAAACATGAGGTGGAGATTGTTTATTACAACAATTTAACCATTGGGATTGGCATTTTTCAATTCCATGAATAAATTATTAACAATTTAGTATTTTGAATCATTCTCTACTTCTTTCAACTTACTATTTTTTTCCTATATGTTGTACAATTCCAAATGATCTAAAATTTTTCAAGCATGTAGACAACATGACTTGAAGAATAAATCCAAAGAGTTACAACCATTTTGGACATTTTTTCATAATGATCTGACCTTGTGGAGTGCATCTGCCCGGATTTTTGCAGGGCCAAAAAATGACTTTTTGTCACTTCAAATGCTAATATCTGGCGATCCAAACGGTGGAAATTTCTGAAATTTTTTCCACACCTTCCCAAACCATCTTAATACAAGATCCTACGGTTACATTTGTCCAAAAATGTATTTTTTCAAAAATTTGATACTTGTACTAGAGATGACAGTTTTGGAGCGTTTTTGGTGAAAACATAGTCAAATACCTTTCGGGGTTAAACACAAATTTGATGAACAAAATTTATTCCATCCTACAGTCTTCGGTGGAGTCATCAAACTATATATACCGTAGCATTGTTGCATAGGACTGACTGGCTATGGGTGCAGGAATGCATGCTTTTTCTATTAAATGAATCGATAAGCAAGCCATGAGTTGAAGGTCTTGTACTGCAAGCCACTACAGGATAAGTTATGGCCCGCCATGCATGGTTTCAACTCTCTATGAAAAATTAAAGCAAGAGGATTTGGTGGGGTTGTCAAAGCTCGTGATTTCCAAGGAGGGCTGTTACCAAATTGGGCACGATGCAATTCTTCTGTCTACAATGGGTTAGCCTTCTCATAGAAGCTGGAATCACGTGATTGAGAATCGCCTTCATTTGCGTGGGGAGCTTTGCCATGCTCTAACAGGGATTGTCATTGGCGCTAGTTTTCAGTATTTCTTACCATTTCAGGTCAGTCTGCACAATTTGGAGCTCTAGAAATTGCATCTCAGAAAACTCAACCCCTACCCTCGCGTCGGGTTTTCAAATTGCTCTTGTGGATCGCTCCTTAGAAATCCATAGCTTTCGAGAGGGTGCATGTAAAGCTTTAGCTAGATTCTAGGATGATTTCTATTCATGCTCTATCCACAATTCAATTCTCGGATGCACCACATGTGTTTCTGTTTTCACATGATTTCTACAGAAATCCATTTGCACAACAAGAAAGACGTAGCCAATGCAGTGCCATCATCCAGTGACAGATTGCAGTTTGCAGACTGATTTCATTCTTCAAGCACGAATACAGGCAAACACCAGCAGTCGATCAGCTCTTCAGATCTCACTCAGATACATGCAAAAATCCAAATCGCCAAGTAGTCACGCATGCTCTATAATCCGAGATACATAATAGCACTACAATGTAACAGCTCTATAATCACCTCAATTGGAAATCAAACCTTAAGCCCAGGGACCATGCATCAACATACGTACACACGCACCGACAGATAATTACCACGGATGACTCGATCGAAGCATGCATACGACGCTTGATGCCATTCAAATTCAAATTCCCAGGCTGACACCAATTAACTCCTGAAGGTCAAGGTATATGCACGCACGTACACCGATCCCTTTACACATAAATTATGTAATTCATGCCAACACGTACATTCATACACTTATCAGCCTAGACCCAGCTCCTGAACGTACGTACCCTGGCACCTTTCTCTCCACTCACGCGTTGGAATGGATCATAGAGTCTTAAACGCGTGAGTAGCAGAGGTAGAGGAAAGCCCCCCCGGCGCCCTCGTTGAGGTCGTTGTTGAGTTTGACGAAGTTGGCCGGTGCACCGGCGCCTTCGCCATCGATCACGCACAGGCCTCGGATCGGTTTCCCGGCCTCGATGTCTTCGATTTCGTTGGATCCCATTCCGAGGTTGGCCATCTGCCGAGCTGCCGCTTCTGGGTGGTGCGTGAAGCACACATAGATGAACTTGCCGCCTGCGCCGGCGTTGAGGTCGACATCGATCACCTCGAACCCTTGCGGCACTTCTCCCTTCTCATTGACGACGCACACGGCGGCGATGGCCCGCGGATACGGCGATTCTTTTGGGACCTGCTCCTCCCTGTAGCACAGGTATATGAATTTGCCCTTGGCGCCTCTGTTGAGGTCCACCCCGATCTTGGTGAATCCCGTGGGAGTAGGGATGGAGTCGCTGTCGCCCGAGATCACTCGCAGCTCCGTGATGGCAGAGATCATGTTCGCCATCGTCTCGTTCGAAGCTGGAATACACAATTTACGTTGTCAATTAATGCAGGCCTAGCTAGCGAACGAACGTTGGTTAGAACTTTATGATCAGATGCACAACAATCACAACAAACAGTGAAATAAGGAGTCGGCATTGAATAGAATAATACGAAGATCGATCTAGAACAAAGTCAAGTGATCGATTCTTCCAAATGTTGCTTAACTACAGCACAATTTCATTCATGGTCACCTGGGGCCAATGGCACTGGGACGGACTAGCAGTAGCAGTACACGTTAATTGTTTACCTTCAGCACGAATCCTCGGAAGGAACTGCTGATCGAACAGAAGTGGCCGGGTAGGCAGGCGTGTTGCTAATGCAAGCTAGCAGTAAATGTCAATCGTCGAGCGAGGAGAGAGTTGAGCAGTTGAATGTTGATCAAGACTATTGGTGCAGTTTAAGTATTGCAATTCAAGTTGAGAGCTGTAGCCATTGACAGAGTCTCGATTACAAGTACTGTACCATAGATTCCAGAGTCAGAATGATTTGTCGTCAGTGATGATCCATCGTGGGAGGCTATCAGCGTGACTCTTGTGGCTGAAAGCAGCGTACGTGAGTGCGAGACTTTCGTGACTCTCGTAACTCTCGTGACTGACCGTAAGCATTCCTTGTCTCAATTGATGCTTCAGTGGATGGCCTCAATTTCTAGGGGACCTTGTTTTCAAGAGCATTTCAAAAATGGTTGAACTTACAGTATAATGGATCGTCAAACAGAATTGAAATTTTTCCAGATGGAAGATGAACGAGGTTTGCATGCCCAGCCCTGGACTGACGTGAATTCTTTTCAAAGGATCAACGCTGTCAACTGACTGAGTCAACCCCTGGCTACAGTCCCAAAGTCCCTACGGGTGACTCTTGGGATTTCGGGTAGGCTTGAGTGATCACAATTTTTGATATGATTTTCTGAAACTCTTTTGGAAGATAGGAAATCAGATTAGCTTTCTGGGAATACAATTTTTATTTCAACCGGTGCCCGGGAGCAAAAGTATTACCACTACGAGTCCAAAAAGCAACTCCTAGGGCAATCCAAAAAAGAATCACAAAAAATTGAATTTTTTTAATTTTCAATTTTTTCTCTCAAAGATTTATATTTTTTTCTACATTTGAAGTTTTGATTCATTTTATTTGGACTAATGATGAGAAAGTTATGAACAATCTTGTTTTTTGGGCAATCCAAGTATCTTCTTGAGAAAATAACTTATAGAATTCATTTTTGAATGCAATTCTAACAATTTTTCAAAAAACATTGTTAGACATGATTAGGAGCGCTTGCTAGAACAATCTCACCATTGAGATTATTGTGTTTCAATTCCATCTTAGAGCTAAGGTAGGGACATCCATGACCGTCAAATTTTTCTACAAAAAATATTTTTTTGAGTATTAGCAATTGAAAATCATGAATTTTCAAAAAAATATATAATTTTTGGACAATGCATAGAATTTCTATGAATTTTCAAAGTAGAACTCCCTGGGGCACCCATAGCCACATTCTACAAAATCTGCCTTGATTCTAGCACCAAAATCTGAAAAAAAATCAGAGCCCACCAATCTCAATTAAGTATGGAGATGGTTTTAAGGTACTTTGAAGATAGTTTCAAGATACTTTAGGGAACACTTTGAGGGAACTCTATTCTCAACTACGGGTTCACTCATGGTTATGGGTGTTCCTACCTTATTAACGGTTTTGTTATCCCTTCAATCTTGAACCTACTTCTAGTACATAATAATTATTTAATGAATGGAAATTAAGTGTTTTTTTGTTGGATTTTTTTACTTGGATTCTCAACTCGATTCTTCAAAATGAAAAATTTGAAAATCAAAATTAGTAGTATAAAGTTTTGAAGTCATGAAGATTCAAACCTAATTGAACAAGGTATAAAAATATATGTTTTCTTTACTTTAAATATAAGTAACTTGCAATCTACACTGTCAAAGTTTTTGAAATGTTTTCCACGCATTTTTATACTAGTGTATTATAAGATCCCACGATTATATATGTAAAAAATATTTTCTTAAAGTTTTTTTCTCTTTACAATAGAATTGGGAGTTTTGAGTCATTTTTTGATGGAAAAAAGCCTTGGGAGTTTAGGGGTTAACCCCTAAAGAATTGATGCAGATTTTAGACACAAATTGTAAAAAACTACCACTTTTTTCGGCAATGAGAAAAAAATGAAAAAAACAATTTTTTTTTTCAAAATTCTATTGTACAAATTTGTACTAGAGTACTATGGGAATGTGTCGAAAACATTACTAAAACTTTGACGATATTGATTGAAATATTAGAATGCTTGAAGGGTGATTGCAAGAAACACCTTTCCTATTTTTTGTCACATATTGAATGTTGAAGTTGTTTTCCACCATAAGTAATGCAAAAATGATTGAGTGAATATGAAATTCAGAAATAAGCTTTTTATAGCTATAGAAAATATACTTGAATTATTTCAATTTTTCCTAAATTAATTTCATTGGTGAAATTGAATTTCAAGTATATGTCACATATATGATTTTGGTGGTTTTTAGTACTATCAAGTACCTTTTTTGAAGAGATACATTGTCAAATTTAGTAGGCTAGTTCTTTTGATAGAATTACACCTTCTCACTTCAAGAGGGATTTCCAAAATAAATGTTCCAATTGTGTTTTGCATTGGCCTAAAGTGTGCTATATTTAGGTTGAATTTATGTTGAATGAAAAATGTTTTTTTAGTTTTATCTTTGATCTTCCTTCTTTTCTCTTAGTTGGCAACAATGTCTACTTTTAAAATAGATTTTTAAAGTACATTTAAAAAAAATTAAATAGAAATGTGGAAGTTTGATTTTCTAACAAAAATTGTAGCTTTTGGCTCAAAATAGTATTTCAAGGTACATAGAAGGACTCAATAGTACTGGTAGGGGCCTATAGTGCTTCTAATCTACCAACGTAAACTATTTTTATGGAAAACGAAGCACTGCCATCCATCCTTGCCATCCAATGATGAGCATCACATGTTGGAATAACAAATTTGAAATCTAATCAAACCATCTAGATTTCATGTTCTATGCCTCTAATAGTACTAAAGGTGACTTGTTGTACAAAAAGTACTAAAAGGCTGAAAATCAAAAAACCAACAAATCGTACAAGTGTTTATTGCAATCATCGTGAAGTGAGGAGAAAAAGTTTTTTTTGACCTTGTCTACCTAGGCCAATAGCCTTTAACTCCTCCTAGAATGAGATTTTTACACTACATATGGTTATTTTTTTGACATTTGCATCTTATATCATGTAATTTACATATGTGCCACGTTTCAGAAGTAGAAGAAATGTTTTGCACATGCTACTGCAAGTTGCTCGAAAATTTTTGGGTAGCACAACTTTTGCTTTGGGCACTTGATCAAAAGAAAAATTGTATTCCCACTTAGGGGGTACATGTTCACACCTTTTGTCAAAATTTGAAGAACATCCATTAGAAAATGACTTCATATAAACCTACCTAAGATTACTTGTGTATGTTCAATGGTCATTTGGTCCTTTAGGGATTAAGGAACCTTGTGCTTGGGAGGGTGTGAGCCTAGTAGTTAGCACCTAGGCTTCTAGGTTTATTTATTTATTTCTGTTGTTGCTCATATTTAATATACTTTATAGTTAAAAAGACCAGAAAAGAGTATTTACATCATATTTGGTAGAAGACCCTAGAAATGCAGTATATTAGTCCTAAAAGTTCAGGAAGTGCCTTAAAATACTTTCCTTTCTAGTTTCTAGTGTTCAATATGGGTGTTTAACATAACAATTAAAGGTTTGGAGTAGTTTAGGCTTTGTTGGCATAAGTAGATTAAAACACCTAATTTGGGTTATAGTAGACCAAACCTTTGGATGATAGTGATAGAGATTTCGATTAGAGGAGTTAGAGGGTCAAGATGGGAATTGATTCCCTAAGTCCTAGAAAAACATGTAGGTGATCTACGTAAAGGTCATCATCCAATTTGTAAAGAATTGGAAAAGTCTTCTTTTTTGTGCAAGTAAAATTCACAAGTTCGATGATTATGCAACCGAAGGACAGAGAGAGGTGCTCTTAGCTCAAAAACACACGAGGAGCACAATAGTGAAGTCTGTTTGTAAAGATTCCCTAATATGGGAATGATTCCTCCTTGGAGGAATTAATTCAATAGGTGTTATTTTAACACCTTTACCATAAAGTGAAAAATAGACATGAAAACTTTCACTTATCATTTGGGAGCTTCTCACAAGCTACCCAAATTTTTTTGTAATTTTCTCAATTGTAGAAGATGACTCCATGGGAAGTCAACTCAATGTACCAGCATTTGGAAATTCTTAGATTTTACCAAGGTAGCGATAAAATTCCACTAAAAATTAGGATAGTGTGTTTTAACATTAAGAAGTGCTCTGCCAAATTTCAAGACATTCCAACATTGACAAGTACTAGGATCGGCGGCAACAATGACTTTTAATAGAATTCCAAAATTCTTGATGAATTGCCCAGAGTATCCAAAGCATGTGATGTGTGATTGAAGTCAACTTGGACTCTTTTCTTACTTTCTGGAAACTCTTGAAACACCCTAGCTAGTCAAAAATATGATAAAAGTCAAACTTCAAGTTTGGGATGTTTGACCCTTTTCATTGGATTTCAAATTGTTAGTTTTCACTTGTGAAATGGGTCGGGAAAAGGGGATAGGAGGCCCTCTCAACTAGTTTGGGTCTTCTTAAAACTATGGCGCAATCCATTTGGTGTTTTGAGCATTTCTCCAAAAGTTAGAGCAGTCACAATAGTAGGGTAGAAGTTTAAAAATTAATTTTGGGTTCTTCTTAGGAGTAGTTTGTTAGATAATTTGAGGGGGGGAGGAGGCCTTGGAAATGTATACAAGGCCTCCCCTCCTCTCACTTTACACCCCCTTTTCTTCATTTTTGAAGAACCCTTTCTTTCATTTTGTACTTATCAAATTCAATTGGCATAGTTTGACTTTTTGTCATTTAGACCAAAACACTAGATTTTTGAAGTTGTTTTGGAGCATTTAGCTCCCTTCGTTGATGCTTTTTGAATCTCTTTTAAAGGACATCGGGGTCCCTTTGAAATGCTTAGCTATTGTGGAAGTTTCCAAAATTTATTTGCTAACATCTTTGTGTTTTTCTTAAGTCTTATTTTCCTAAGGAGCTTTGTTTGTGAGGATTTCATACATTTTGCATTGAAAATCCCCCCTAGAGCCTTGAAGTGGAGAAACTTTGGTCCAAATGTGAGTCATTTTGAAGGTGATGTTTGTTGCAATCCTCCAAAGTCCCGCAAAGCAGTCATTGCTATTTGTTTGTTATTTGTTCTAACTGGAACTTCAAGTTCTAACTAATTTCTTGTTTTTGTGTCTTGTAAAGTGGTGTTGATGCACCATATGGTGAAGCTTTTGCCTCTAGCCACATCTTCTAACATATTTCTTATTATTGTCATTCCTTTTGTTATTCATTTTGGGGTTAACCCCTTAGACAGCAAAGCTTCGCTCTTAAAGCAAAATTCTATTATTTCCTTGTGTGGATACTTCCTTCAAAGGAAGTCCAGAAGTATCCTTGTGTTCATCATTTTGTATTCACAATTTAGTTCTAACAACCAAAAAAACAAGAATTAGAAGAGTCCAGCTACCAGGCTCCCCGAGCAGATCGCCGGGCTCTCTAAGTAGGTCATTGGGCTTCCTAGTGGGTCGCAGGGTGTCCTCAGTAGGTCGTTGGGTGTTCCAGGGGGTAGTTGGGCTTTTGGGAGGTCTCTAAATTTTGAAAGGCACGAAGATTAGGTCCTCACATACTAAGTTACCATACATGCCATTTGATTTGGCCATAAGCTACTTATTATAGAATGAACATGACTCCTTTCAATCATCAAGACATTTTCCATGACCAGTTGGTGCATAAAAATGTCAACAATCTGAGAATCTAAGCATTAGTCTGCTTGAATTAGGAAAGATCACACACAAGCGTAAGTGCTCCTTAGGGAAAGTTGCAGCAGGGCAGCTACATGTGGTAATGTGCTGTGCTACTCTACCGGCATGTACTACTCCTCTGCCCCAAAATAATTCCGTGATTTGAAAATTGCACTAAAAAAAACTAAATATATATAGATAACAATTTCTCACAGTATAGTATTGTAATGGCACACATATTGCAAGCATACAATATTGTAACACATACTAAAAGAATTTGGTATCATTTTTTTTGGACAGAATCTGAGGCTTATTTTATCTAGTATTCCGAAACTACGGCATTATTTTGGGGCAGAGGAGTACACATTAAGTTATAGTAACTACACCTAAAAGTGCATGAATAAGCTATGTGGCTTGATCAATATGCTCTAGAAAATGAACAATAATTCTTGCACATTAGTAAAGGACTATGAATCAAAATGCAAATGGTTCCATAATTTTTGGACACATTGTAATTTAGTTACAAATTTTTAAAGATGCAAGGTGTAGGATGCTAAAAGTGTCATGTAGGTGATGCCAAACTAACCATGTGATTATGTTAATCTAATTGAAGGCTTATTGGGAAGATTTGTTGAACTTATAATATACAATCTTGAACTTATAACATATGAAGTAAATGAGTTCTATTGTGGAGGCATCCATTACCAACCACTACTCCATCAACAATCAATAGGGTGTCTGAAATTCAAGAAAAGTTGGGACTCATTTCCGAGATTCTTTGTACATAGGAAAATTGCTTGTGGTAGCACTCTAGGCACCAAAGTGCCATGACATATGCGCCTTACTTTGGAGCCTGAGTCAGTAGCAAGTAGTCTCTAAGTAAACAATTTTGGGAAACTAGAAACATTGGGATTGGGTCCAAACCAACTTTTGGCTTTCAAAATTCATAATATTTTCAATTCAAGTAATAAAATACTCAATTATCCAATTTTTTTGTTGAAGTAGTCAGTTATAAGTGCCTTCACCTTAATAAGGGAAACTTTATGCTAGAAACCAAGTCAAGAACTGAGTAAAAATTCAAAGCACCCCCTCTCTATAGAGTTTAGAAAGAGTCTAATTTTCTATTATTGGTCCAAGTGTAACCCTTGAAGGACTTGATTCATTGTGAAATGGTCAAACTTCTTGTATGCACTAAATTTACCCTTTAAAATTGTGTTTAAACAACAATCTTATATTCTTTTTATTACTTGAAACCTTTAACCCCTAACTTCCTCCATGACCATATATAGTCGATCTGAAATTTCAGGCCCATTTCTGTGCAGGTAGTTAAATTCTTGTGACTGGTTAAAAAAACATTTCAAGCAGTTTTGAGGGTTAACTATGTAAAAATTTCATTTTTCATTGAGAAAAGTATATATATTCAATTATTGAGAGGTCTTCAAGGCATATGTGTATTAAAAGTGGAGTGTAAAGCTTGCTAATTTTACTTCATTTTCCAGCTTTATACAAAGCTTGGCAATTTCATTTGATTTGAGATCTAAGAAATTGTACTTATCCATTTGTTTTGAGAATGGTCCCAATGAAAAGTTCAAAGTCTTTTCATGATTTTCACCATAGAAAAATTTCAACATACAAGTGTTTATTTGAAGCTATTTGCAATTTCTACTTATAAACAAAAATTACATTTCAACAATTGCAAGGTGGATTGTGTAATGAGTTTGATGTTTTTTTCATGTAGAATTAAGTTTTTGAAAAGTGCATTTTAGTGTGCTAACACTCTTTGAAGTTGTTCATATTACCTCCAATCCCA
The DNA here is from genome assembly GCA_963920665.1 of Straminergon stramineum. Classification (NCBI taxonomy): domain Eukaryota; kingdom Viridiplantae; phylum Streptophyta; class Bryopsida; order Hypnales; family Calliergonaceae; genus Straminergon; species Straminergon stramineum. The sequence goes on along the minus strand of OY987263.1, from coordinate 20,073,593 downwards.
AAAAACATTTATATGCAAATTTTGGAATATTGTGGACAAAGATAATATACTAAAAATAGAAAATTTACATTTCCCTTGATATAATATCACAACTCCTAGGAAATTTTGCACTCAAAATTGGTGTGCATACTAATAAACAAGCTATATTAACATCTATATGGTTAGATTTGGAAAAAAACACAATTTGCTTCATTGAGGATAACTAGAAGCCAATGCTCTTTTTTCATGGTAAAAACACACTTGGAAAAGCTTAGGCACTTAGGGGTTAATTCTATATCACTTTGAGAAATTTCAATTTGTTTCATGAAAAATTGTAATTGTTATCATTTTTGTTGCAAAAACTGAATATAAACAAGTAAAATAGAAAAAAAAAATCCAAATTATTTGAAATTTTCTCAAGAGTTACAAGTAGCAATGGAGATTAGTGAGAAAATTTTTGAATTGGTTATTTTATTTTTTACACCCAAACCAACCACAACAAAGACCTTGAAGTCAAATTTGACTATCAAATCAAATTTATCCTTTTATTTAACTGATATGTAAAATTTCAATTTTTTTTAGCTGGTGTAAAATTGAATTTTCTATATGCATTATATTTTTTTCAATAATTTCGATGGAAAAATCAAATTCTTGTGATTTTTTAAAGCTAAAGGTGGAAATAAAATTATATCATTTATAATATATATTGGAATAATCTGTAATTTTTACCATATATGAAGGGTACAATGAGAAACATAATCATTCAATTTAAATTTAAAATCCATTTTCAGAAAATAAAATATGAATGAAAAACACACCATATTATGTTATTTGGATTTTAACACATGGAGTTTTCAATTGCAATAACTCTGTCAATTTTTGACATTTCTTGAAAATTTTAAATGGAGTAGAAATGAAACTTGTCAAGCTTCATTGTCCAAGTGGAAATCAAATTTCAAAAATAGTTATTCTGAAAGTTGCAATCAAGGATGACCAAAGCACATCCACTTTTTGGATGCCTAGATCTTAGGGGTTAAAGCGCCTTCAGTTGGCAAGCTCCCGACGCTGTTCCCTTCATGCGAACAAGATTCCCCCACACACAAATTGGTAATTCTTCGTCCATCTTTCATGAGCCCTCCGTCGTTACTGATTTCCGGTGGAGCTGCGGTTCGGCAAAGCCTTAAACCCTAACCCCTAACCCTGAGAGCCTGCGATGTCATCGTTGCTCATCACAATTTTAGCGCGGAGATAGCGGTTTCGGGCTCATCGATTTTAAAAGAAGATTGCAGGTACGTGGATCGCTTCTTCTTTTTTTGCACCTTTTGATTTCCATTTCGGAGCTCCTACTGTTGGAAAGAGAAGATGTTCCTGCGATTGCCGTATACATTAGGTTCATCTCAGTTGTGCATTGGTTTTTGACATCGGAGTTCTGCATTGGTTGATTTTTTTTACGATTGCATCAAGTGTAGAACCTTGCACTCGCACATTTTAGAGGGTTTGGCGGACGACCAAAAGAGAAAACGATGACAGACGCAATACACAAACTCTCACAAGAGGTCAATCATGCTGTCAATGAGAATCTCGAAGGTGTGCAAGATTACGTCAACATTACGCTCCAGGTATCTTTGCACTCCTTCATCTGAATAATTTTTTGATCGTTTTCTGTGAGTCTACGTCCGCAGGTTTCAGTCCTTTGTAATACTAACGATAACCGTGAAGCTGGTATGTTTGGTGATGCAATTGATTACACGATTCCTACGGCTATGCAAACCTACCTGTTATGAATAAGTCGTTTCTACATTAGGGTTGTGTTCCTCAAATTTGGCTGGTTGTTGAAGCTGTGGCTGAGTGTTTCTTTTGTGGCTGCTTTACAGAAAGAGTACTACAAGTGTGGCTATGAATGTTTCAGCAAAGATAAGAATGACATCCAGAGATGTGTCCAGAGATGTAGTGTTCCTGTCGAGCGTGCTGGCGCCATTCTTCAGAATGAACTCAATAGATTTCAGGCAAGTATTAACATTTTTTGTTGTGTAAGCTTCATAGATTCTTCAATGGAGATGGACAACGGCTCATGAATTGATTCTTTTACAAAATGGTCACCCTTGTTATATTGCCTGCTTCGCGTTGTAGATTGTTAGAGCACCTCAGATTGTACAAGTCGAAGCAACAGGCTTCATATTACAAGCTTAACTTTTTCTATCCAACGACATATTTGAGGTAACAAGTGTGCAATGTATCTCAACCCGTGTTATCTCAAATATTTTAAACATCCCACTTAGGAGCCATGTAAGTGCCACCTCATCATGCTCATTCTTGTTACTTGGATCAGTTTAACGTTGTCATTGAACTAAACAAGGCAACACAAAGGAAAGATGACTTTTCCACCAACCAAGGTATAGTTTATCTTTTGAACTGTGCAATCTAAAGTGAACCTTAGATCGGTTTACTGGTAAGCTCCCTGGGACGATATGCCAACCACCAGCACCGGCATTAGAAATACAGCATCTATATGTCTTTTAACGAAGTTTGAAGTGATCGAAGCAGTATCCTTGCGGAGGCCTAGCGAGTGTGAAGATTATTTTTGTCATGGAGCATCAAAACGATTGTGTAATTTCTAATTGAACAAAGTGATGATTGTTCATGTGCAGGAACGAATGCAGAGGAGTATGATGGTGTGTCGGGACAGAGTAGAACTTTCAGGCGGATCTGTTGACGAAGATGACTCTAAGATGAAGGAAATGGAGATTTGTATGGAAAGTTCGATCCGGGAGCAGATGAAAAGTCTCCCTAAGCTTGCAGAACATATAAAGAAGCAGATTACGAGCAGTAGTAGACCTCAGAGTTAGGTAGGATGCTTGCAATTATATTATTTTGTGGTATTAGTCCACTGTCTTGGTCCATTCCAGACACCAGTTTCGAAAGTTGTTGAAATTGCAACTATGGAATAAACCATATTTACGTGGGAGTTAGAATACAAAGGGAATGAAATTGACTGCTTGTTATTGTTTTTATATGGATAATATGGGACTCAGCCTCATATTTTAATCGGAAACAATTAAACAGATGAATGAACAAACAAATAAAAGATTCTCTTCTATAATCCACACTTCTCTTCTAACTGTACATTGTTTGGGCTTCATTATTGGGAGTAATTTGCACACACCTTTATTAGCTTAGGTTGCTTTAATTACAAACCCAATATCATTTAAGCTATGTTAGACATCTATATCCACATTATTTTACATGTTAAGTAAAAACAAACCCTTTCAAATAAGTGACCCACATTAATTGAAAATCTACATTATTTTAGGTTCTAATCTTGAAGCATCTTGAAGTCCCAATTTTCTAGATAATGAATGGAGTGCTTTAGTGTGATGATGTTCTTTCAAAATAAGTTCTCATTCATTCAAAGAAATTCATGAAAAGACAACCTTTTAAATGACTAATTTGATGAAATTCAAATGACATATTTGTACAAAGATGTAAGTTAAATTCCACAAAAGTTCAAAGAAGAGTTTGGGCATTGAAGGGTTGAATATTATTACCCTCAATTCTTTTAATTATCACCTAAAGTTCCATTTTCCCCTTAGAAGGCAAAATGAATTTTAAAGAGGCTCTTACATTGACAATATTTGTTGTGATTTTTTGAATTTCTTTTGGAGATGCAAAAATTAGAGAACTTTGGCCTAAAATATGAAGGATCCAATAATTAAGTGAAAAATAAATAGGATGAGTGTACTCCGCATACATACATACATTATTTTGTAAAAACAAGTATGGATAGATGTATGCCAATACTCATGTGATATATATCGAATATAATATAACCATACAAGTATAATATATATGAACCATATTTATACTCCAATATACTCATATAAAACTTGTGTAATATCGTATAAGTTAAATAAAATACTATAAATTTGTATAAAAGTAGTAAGTGTTTGATAGCTCTCCAGAAAACTAACAACCTAGTATACATGCTTGTTAAATCTCAAAACTAGATACTTCTTCAAATAATTATAGACACTTGAAAATTTTGCTTTCAAACTTGATGACAATTGACCCCTTTTTCACTCTATCAAGCATTACTTTCACATACCAAATCTAAATAGAGTGAAAAATAGGTTTGTGGAATCACAAGAAAAAACAACATTGTTTCAAATTTTCATTTCAAAATTCACAATATATAGTATGATATGACTCTCCAAACACATGGCAACCAAAAAAATAATTATGAGAAGGAAGAAGAAGAGTGCTTTAGTTTCTACCTCATCCTCCACCTCATCCACCTAAACAAGTGGATTTCAACTTATAACATGCTACATGGACCACATTTCATCCATTGGCCATGCATCTTTTTTTTTTCTCATAACTCTATTTGAATTCCCTATATGGAGTCATAACCCTTCAAAATCCAAAAGGAAAGTTAAAATAAAATAGGTTTCACTTTTCGTTTCAACAACTTCGAACACACAAAATAAAATTTGAAAATATTTCCAAGTATGGAAATAAAAAGAACTAAGATCTAATAGTTGTCTAATAGAAGTAGAAAAATAGAGTGTTTCAAGAAAAATGTCACTCCATTTTCATCTTGAGACTCCAAAAAACTCCTCTAGTTTGACATACTAAAACTCAAAAACAATGAAATTCTATAATTCTAAAAATTACTTCAAACTAATGAGGCTCTTCAATGGTTATTTCGCTCAATAGTTTGTCCATACATGTCATTGAGAAAGCATCATCTTGAAGCCACTTCAAATGATGTCATCTTTCTCTTTACATTATTATAATCAAAATCCATTGAAATAACAAAAATATATATATTCTTATATAATGTATGCATTTGCAATGCGGCAATATTAATCCAATTAGAGGATTTACACCCAAAAATTTAATTTGGGGGGTAGTGTTGGCACTGCTAAATGCTTGACTTTCAAAGGGGTAGTACATTAGGGCAACAACATTGTCCAAGAGTTAGACAATGAGTAGAAGGTGGAGGTTAACATCAACCTACAAACCTACAGATTTATAGCAAAGACCAATGGTTGAGGGTGCTTCCGCGCGATGGTTGCTCAAGGATAGCATTGCAAACAAAGACAATGGCCTAAGCAAGGAGTCTATGAGGCAACATCAACATTCACCTTCAACATCTACTATTTCCATCAATACACCTTCCATTTGTATAGACGTTGCATGAAATCAACTATCACAATCATTTTATGCCTCCTAAACAAATGGTCTCTATAAAATCATGCAATTGCATTGACTGTAAGAAAATTTCAATTATTCTCCAAATAATCTAAAAAAATTGAATTTCTAATCAAAAAGATTTTTTTAGTTGAAGCCCATCTGGCCATTCATTTTGTAGATTCTAATCACTACTAAAGAAGGGGGTGTTTTAAGGGAGTTTTAAAGTATAGTCCTAGACGAAGATTTTTCAAAATGACCTTTTAGGAGATTTTTAGTAGAATTTTACTAAAAACACCAATATTTCTAGTAAATTTTTATTGAAAATCTCTTTAGAGGTCATTACTTAAAATCTTATGTTTAGGACTATACTTTAAAACTCCCTTAAAACACCCCTATCTGTTGTAGTGAATTCAAAACAAAAGAAGCCAATAATTCTATATTTTCTACAAAACCCACACCCTCCACTAATTTCTAATCTAAATTTTGCCCTACACTTTTTGTTAAGGTTAAATAAGTTGTGCATTCTTGCCAATTTCAACAAAATTTAGGCATGTACTACTCCTTCTATAGCCTACACACTCCAACATATAGGAAGGTGGAGATGAATAGAAACTCTACACCTTTTCTGAGAAAAAGTAATCTTCCTGTAAAAATCCATAGAATTAAAGTAGAATAATTCCATTATTGAAATTTAGAGGCAATTGGTAAAGCTTTTTTACATCATAGGGTGCAATTCTCATTAGAGAGGAGACACCATCAATAGAACAAGGAGCTTTCCAAACATGAGGGAGAAGAGGTCAATATTGACAAAAAAATAAGGTATAATATCGTCCTTCTCACATTTCTTTCGACTATGATTTCTCATCTTAATATCTGAAACTTAATTTGCTATTGCATTCCAACAACTTGCATGGGATGGCTTTCTAGCTTGTTCACTACACCTATTGATTACTTGCATAGAATGCCTTATAGTCAAACAATCACCCATCACCTTCACCTTGGAGTCCTCCTCCTCCACCAATGTTCTCGCACCCCTTAGTGACACTTACCACTTTAAGTCCACCTTCCAATGCTTTCTAAGCACTTATTACTTTAGTGGCACCAAGCGTCACGCTCTCCTAACACTGTACATGCCACGCACATCTAATGTTAGTTCCCATTCCAATTCTTTGTACTAAGTCCCAATCACCGGGACTACTAGCACACACACCCTCCCATCATGATACCGAGGCATGTTACTTGGTAACATGGGGCAGAACTTTCATCTTATTGTGTAAGGACCCATGGTGGCACTACTCACCATGGTCCTAACCGCCCTTCAATGTCATTCCAACTCCATACTAGGCTCCTTGTGTATTTGCTAATTTCCACCTCATCACTAATCGGGACTCACCATTCGGAGTACCTTAATACAACCTAGCAAGGAGTGGGACTCCACTCAATCGGTGCCACAGGACATCCACAAGTGTCCCATGGTACTTTGGAGTGGTGGTGATCCCACACCACCAACCTTGAGTCACCGGGACTCACCAAGGCTCCAAGAGGGAGTGAGGAGGGAGACAAACCCCTCCTATAGTACTCTCTGTGGGATTCGACAGACTCCCCCCCCTTGTATGTCAAAGGGGACTCCCAAACCCACTTTGGTTTTGGAAGACCACCTCATTTCTCCCGATTCGCCTTAGTTTGGGACTCCTGAACTTCTACCCGGCGTAAATTTGCGATCCGGGATCCAAATCTCACATGCGAGCCCATTTTCGACATCTACTCGACGAGTAGATGCCGATGGACTACTCACTTTCCCCATTTGGACAAGTACTCGCAAAGTTATCGCCCTCCAAAGATTCGGGATCCACCGGGAGAAGCGTCACGCTTTCACCACGGCGCTTCTCTTGCCCATAACTTGAGGCTCCTACCTTAGAACCTCGTAATGCTTGTCAATCTAGCATCCTTGTGTTCTTAGCTTTCTAAGGATATGCTACATGACATACTTCATAGAGGGATTCCTCATGAACCCCTCCCTCCTAGCCCTTAAGTGTCCTGGCGTCATCGGGACACCCCCACCTTTGAACGCCCATAACTTTTGACTCACAAGTCCAAATCACACACTCTTTGGACGGCCAGAAGCATCTCCTCGAGGTCTTTCCAAGCATGTATCACCCCCCCCCCCCAAATTCATCCGGATCAGAGCGTTACCACGCTCTGATTGCTCGAGACTCCTAGTCCCCCTCACCTCATCTCTTGCAAGGCTTGGGGAGTCACCCCCAATGTCCCCCTTGCTCATCAAGGTGACACGGGCACGCCTTGTGATGAGGGTCATGACAAATGCCAAGTAGAATAGTAGTACTAGAGTTTCTTCATGTGCCTTTGGTACTACATTAACTCCATGAGGCTTTCAATTCTACTAACACAAACTACATTCGTGAATTTGAAGAAGAGTAATTTGAAAGACAAGACAAGATCTTCAAGGACAAAGAATTGGGCTATGAAGAGATTGAAAAAGACAATTTGGTGAAGGATTGTATGCAACTCATGAAGATAGAACTTTGGAGGAATTGTGTTGGTTGTGTGAGATGCTCTATAATCCCACTAAATTCTACAGCACTACAAGCTTTGCAATGATCGAAAGAATTTGCAATTGAAAGATAGAGGCACTAGCTTTAGTAGCAACAAGAGAAGAATGGAGGCCACAAACTTGAACTCAAGCAAAGAACAAGTAGATTATGGGCGAAGGAACAAGAAGCCCTTCCAATGGCTTCTTTCACACTATCATAACACAATTTGACTCTCTACCTAATCAAGGTGGCTTTCTTCAAGGGGTTCTTTTGGCATGGCCAAACCATGACTGAGTTGATTCTTTACCTGGGTTCCGTCCCCTTTCACAAGGGATGAAGGTGAGTGGGATTGTGAAGTTGGGATGGAGGTTTGCCTACAAAGAGGTAGGGGACTTAGGAAAGAAAACTCTAATTCATTTGCAATACATATGCCACATAGTTGGAGACTTTCCAAACCACAAAGATGCAAATCTATTGAGGACATGAAGCTCCTACTTTTCATTATGATAGCCTTAGTGACTAGGATATGAATTACACCACATTGTATTTTAGGGAGGAAGAAGAGGATGTGGAGGGGGATATTGGGAATCCAAATGGTGTCAAGTTTTGGTATCATAATTCTATTTGAATCAAAATTTCATTATATATGACCCCACTCTAGAAGAATTTATCGGGACTTCAAGGTCTAATATTTTTTGGTGCCATTTTCTAACATTCAACAATTTATGAGAGAATTATGGTCCCCTTAGATCTTACGAGACATTGTTATTGAAACAAACCAATATGCTACAATGGTGAATGAGGACGGTCAAATTTATAGAGGACCAATATGGGTTTGATTGACAATGGTGTCCAAATTCAAACTAATAACTATTGTTTCCTAACTATTGTTTTGTACATAGGTATGAAGTGCCAACCCAATGTAAAAATATATTCCCATAAATAAGATTCTTTTATTCCATTGCCCAACTATATGTGCACTAATATCTTATAAGTGGTTTCAATTACTAACAAAATGCTTACATGTCACCAATCCATTTGGATATGTGAAGGAGAAGGCAATGGAAAAATATGCCAAATTAGATGGTTGCTCAATTCTACCCAAGAGGATTACAATAAAGCATGGACTATAGGTTAGTTTGCAACCATTGATGGAATGATGATTTATTATAAGGGCACATATTATTCAACATCACAAAACATACTCGAAAGTGCCAAAAGTGAAATTCGAAAGTATAGTCTTTTGCCAATTCACTGTCAAAATTTATTACAAACTAGACCCTATCATTAGAAGAGATTTGAGGGCATGAAGAGTCCGTGATTTATTTTGAGTTCCCAAGGTGTGGGAACTTGCCACATCATCAGTATGATGTGGCACAGACATTGCGATGTCAGAAAATAATATTATTTTTAATTATTTTTGAAAAAAAATATTTTTTAATTCAATTTTAGGGTTATTAGTACTTTTCAGAAATTTTGGGTGGAAAATTTAATTTTTTTTCCAAAAATTCAGAAATTTAGCTCATTATGGGATGGTTCCCAATTTCTAGCAACATAGGGAACAATGTAGGGAACAACCCTGAAACGGGCTCTTGAAGCCCCCAATTCTCCTTTAATGTATTGAGGTAGTTGGATGTATACTACAAGGGGGGGAATAGGGTTGCAAGGTTGACACATAACATTGTCTTGCATTTAATAATGCTAAATGAAGGCAAAGCTCATGAAATTGCCAAGGACAATTTTTTTTAAGTGTTGCTTTATTCAAAGAGATCCTAGAAAAGAGGACTTTCTTGAACAATCGACGATGGTGAACGCCTCTAGAATGCCACTCATTACAAAAAGTTTGGACTCTCCGAAGGGCTGCCAAGGCTTGACAAACCAGTCTATTTTTGAAGCCTATTGAAGCTACTTAAGAGAGGGAATTTTCTGACAAAACAAAGATTCACCTTGTGTGAATATCGAAAGTTCCAAAAGTATATTTCAGTTTTCTATTCCACAATTGTCAAAGGGAGGTGCTTCGGGGGTGCTTTCAAATATCAAAACAACACTTGTTACAATCCTAACTAATAGTACTTGACAATGAATGCTCTAACATTTGGAAGTGACAAAGTGCAGAAATAGGGGAAAAGTTCCTCAAGCAAAATAAATGTAATACAGTGAGGGTCCCTACCGGCACTTCCTAGCAGCCCTCCAAATAGTCCAAACTTTCTCTAATGTCTCCCATTTGTCAAAAACCATGACATTGTAAAGGGGGTGTTGTACTACATACATATGAAGAATATGTTTGAAGATTATACGTAGAGGAAGTAGACAAAACGACTATAAGCAATTGTTAATAGAACAAAATTCATTGAACTCAATTATATAAACAATTAAAACAAACCTTTGCTTTATTGGTGCGAAATGTGTAATCCATGGAGACAACTGGTGTGTGGCCATAGCAAAGTATTGTGTACCAAACTGCCACAAGGTTTCAATCACAAGATAGAATGGTACCTCTTCCAAAGGGGCGGGGACATTCAAGTCCAATGTATTGAACTCTTGGTAGGAAATGCATTTTGTGTTCTCCTCCATCTATAATTAGATGCCTCTACTACAAGCTTGTTGCCCATTTATGTGCAAAGTTTTGGACATCTTGTAGTATGATAAAAGTACTTTTTGTTAGCTATTAGTTAGCTTGTGTTCAACCATTACTTGAATATTTCTAGAACCTTGTGCTTGCATTCAACCATTACTTAAATGATGGAAAATCTTCTTCTAAATGATGCCCAATCCCATTCTCTTGTACAAGATGACAATTTTGCTCCAAGAGAGTACTTCAATTTTTGAAAGGCACTTCCAAGACAAAGGTTGTTGTCTAGGTTTGTATGAGACTGGTAGTGGTGATGTATTTTGTAAAGTGACTTGTCTAGGTACACTTGCTTTATGAAAAAGTTGCATATGCAAACCCTCTTGATGAAAAATCCAATGTGTTTATTTGTGAGTCTTTCTTTGATCAATGGTGGGCATAGATGTTTGTTTAAAGACAATGTCTTCAAAGATAGTTTTAGAATTGTTGTCTATTGTCCGTTCTTTTCTTTTGCTTCAACTTTGGTGGTTTTTTAGTATCCTCTTTGTAGTCATTTTTTAGTTGGTGGAAATCTTTTTCTTCATAATTTTGGCAAAACTCTTGTTGATATCTACCTTGACTTCACTAGTGAGGTCTTTTGGTTCATAGTCACATTTGTAACTGAAAAGACAACTTGACTGCAAAGTGTGAGAAATAGAGAGAGGCTTATCTTGGAAATAAATAAATGAGTTAGGAGTACATGAAGGTCTTGTCATTGGAGACGAAGGGGTACACAAGAGTGCAAGAAAGGACAACAATGATGAAGAATGAACAATGTTAGTATAGAGGGATAGTATTACCTTGTTTTGGTGAGGTAGGTAGCTTCTCAAGGATTTGAAGCCTGCCTAGGATTATACTTTTTGGATGATATATTAAAAAAATGTACAAGGGAAGTCCTTCATGGTGCATTCATTGTCAACAAAATCTAGAAGTTTTTCCAATAGTATATTAGCCTTCTAAGTTTCACTCTCACACCCACATCTAGTATTTGTTGTTGATTCCCATCGCAAAAATGTTTGATCAAAGGGACTATGAGGAGGGATTTGTAGCTTTGCCTTAAATTTGTCTAAAGTAACATCCCACTTTGTTTGTGACAAAGCTTCTGGATGTACCCCACATTGTTGTACAATGGTGTTTCTAGTCTCATCTCTCAAAGTTGTTTCAAGTTCGTAATGAACCTCAAGCACTGGCTCCTCATGCACATCTAGATCTAGAACATGCATGGATATATATCCTTGACCTTGCCAAGGTCTACAATATCCCATATGAGTAACTTTGACAACTAAAGGTTTAAACGCATTCATAAGGCCATGATCTATAGAATTACCTACACAACAAATGAGATCAAATCTGGTAAATCAAGGAGTAGCCCAAAGGTGAAAGAGACAATTTTTGAGGAAATGAGGAATACAACGGGGCACTAAATTTTTGCCTCCTACCTAAACTCATACCACCTGCCTTCATACTCTCCTTGAAAGTAAAAGTGAATATATATTCTAATAATAATGGAGCACCTAAGCCCTATATAATCAAGAGAAAGGGGTTTAAGTTGGGAGTGGAGCTAAGTTAGGTGTGTAGCTATAGTAACTAGGCATGAAATGTTGTGTAGATAAAAATATGAAGGGGTAAACTTTATTGCTAGCTAAGATCTTTTAAGTACATAAAAAAACCATAAAATAATTAACATTGCAACTAGGAACCCTTATGCAAATAAAAAGTTCTAGTGTTTTTCCTAGGCAATGAAGGAAGTAGGTAGGCAGGCAAAAATTCCCCATGACGGGCTACCAAGTAGAACCCCCAATCCCCATGGGTCTTATTAGTGATGAGGAGGACTAGGCATGGAGTTCTGTTAATGGGGTCAGTTTTGGATGGTGGTGAGCAGCTCCAGTAGGGATAAAGCTAGTGTGTGGCACGTCTCGTGAAACGCTTGTAGGACTAAGATAGAAGCACCTAAATGTGACACTTATTTTCAATCTCTTGATATGGAAGGTGCATACAAGAAAAAATTATATACATGTGTTAGGAAATGGTTTAGGAAACCAACAAAATTGGTTTCGTATTTTTTTGAGCATGTACGAATATTATTCGAATTTTTGAAAAGAACTTCATAGATGCACCTATTGTGGACACTAGACTAACACCAAAGTGGGCACAAATACACCCAAAAGCAATACACTCTAAACTTAGATTAAGTGTGGGTGATTGGCTACTTCTTGGAAGAATGACAACTTCTTAGAACCCCACATGTCTACTTTAAAACCCCACTCATCTACTTTGGGTCTATAAGCGCTTGGATTTAGGTTGTTTTTCAGGTTTCCATAAACAACTCGTGTTACGTTTGGGTGCTTCTACCTTAGTGTAACGTGATCCGTAATATCACCCTGTAAATAATTTTAACCAAAATCAAAATTGACCTCAGTGTGAACAGATCCTGTCTTTAGGGTTCTGTCAGAAGATCCGCTCTCCCGCAATCGCAATGGCTTGTGTCGGTACAAATTTCGCCAGGGTTTTTTGATCGCGCTTGCTCGCACCAGTGATCCGTTTGAGGCGCTTTACCGGGACTGAGCTTCACTCGGAGGGCACTTCGTGTTTTCAATGCAAAGATTGGTTTGTTACTCTCTTTGTGGTAGTAGGTTATACTGAAAGGACCAGAAGTATTAACTAGAAAGAGTGTAGGAGTCATTGGAATTTGTGCGATTGCCTGCCACGAATGGAGAATAACGAGTGCAGGATCTCAGGAGATGATGCGATGAAGGCATAGTGGGATCTGTATTGAGGTTTGCACTCTGATTTCGTTCTTTTTTCTAATCTTTAATTTAGGGTTAAATTTCTTTGATCCTTGTTGATGTAGCTAGATTCTGGTGAGGTTTTTTTTGGTTTATATTTACGGTCACCTGCAAGTTCAGGGGTGAGGATTCCAAGTTCTTGTTCTCAGACCGACGACGTGCGATGAGCCGTTTTATGATATATCAAGCTGAAGGAGTTGTGTGTGAGGGATTCTAAGCAGGCTTGAGTTATCTTTTATGGATTGCTGATGTCGAACTATTAATTTCACTTCTGAGTTTAACCGAGAACGCCACTTCTTTGCGCCATTGTCTTGATGAGGTTACTATCTAGGATTTTACCTATTACCGTGTGCTTCGAAATTCCTAGGACTATGACTTTTAGAAAGGACAGTTAATTCATTCAGTTGATTGTGTCTGAGCTCATGTGTTCCCTGTATAGTCTCTAGGGTTTACTACAAAATTTAATCACCCCGAAGTATCCAAACTAAAAAGAGAAATTTTACTGTGGAAGCCAGTAGTCCATTGGAGTAACTTCGAAAACAGACTTCTATCGTGCAAATATGGAGGACGCGATTCCTTCTTTCTATTGATAAGTTTTGTTACTTTCCTTAAGCTTCTTACATGATTTACTTCAATTCCTGTACTTATGGAAGCGATACTTGTGGCCATGAAGGCACTGACGGCCTAAAGAGGTCATGGGGTGTATGTCCTTGATCTTGTGTTTTCGAGTGCTGAGGCACCCCAAGAATCGTAGGGTTCCCTAAGCTACACTAGTGTCCCTGCTGTTGCGCGTTCTTTGTGGATCATTTGGAAGCTTGAGTGAACGTGGGTGTCGGCTGGAATCTGATGCGAGCAATGCTTGGGTTTATCAATCGCAGCGAGAATCTTGAGATCTGATCATCGTCGTTTTTGTTTGTAGGACGGACTTGCGTCCATGGTTGTGTGAACTCCAAGATGGATAAAGATGCCCTTCGCTCTGTTTTCTCTGACGCCTCGCGTGATGGATGGTCGCTTCGCTCGGATATCCAGGTTCAAAATCTCTCCTGCTATAGAATCCCCTTTTTACTATGTTGACTTGAACTCGGAAGACGGGCCGATGTGTCTTTTAGGAGTTTGGAGATCACTGCGATTATCCTTGGGTTATTCTTATTTAAATCTTCTAAGTTTTGTTTTATAGCTGCAAGAGTGGCTGGAGGATTTTGCTGAGCGTTTGAAGGAGCGCACAAAGGAGGTCGCCGCAGAAGTGCATCGCCTGGGGATAGAAGCTGGTAATGTCGAGCTGCTTTTACAGAATAATTCCAACAGTTTACGAGCTCTATCAGCCACTCAATTCATTGAAAATGTAAGTTCCTAGCCGATGCTGTATCCTCGTGCAGTTGCTGTAGCTTTTGTTGCGAACTCGGAGTTTAGAATTGATCGCATTCATTTGATTTGAGATATGCTTGCTATTTTGGGCTTACCAATGGCCATGGACAGCTACAATTTATTGTAACGAGGATGTGGTCTTGACTAGAAAATGCTTTCTGCAGCGTGTTGACGAAGTAGATGAGGTTTTCGTGAACAAGTCGGAGCAACCAGTCAAGCAGTCACGCGTTGAGAGCTATGACTCTCAGATAATACCACGTTACAAGGACGCAGTTTTGACAGCCTGGGATGCGTTTGAAGGGTTTCGTACCAGGAAGACCAGTCTTCAATCCTCGGATGTGAGTTCAAGAACTCATCAGGTGTCTTTCATCTTGCTCGCTATCTCCTTGGAAAATGTTTTATAGGTTAAAAAGGAATGTGATTGTTCTGCTGCAGTTGTTTCTGACATATAATCATTAGTTTATATCGGAGGTGGACTCATCTTAAGTATGATATATCTATGCACTGCAGACGAAGCCATTGATGAAGCTACCCCATATCATTGGAACGGAGGAATTCACCAGGGACACCCATTGTGGTCTTGGAGGTAAAATGATTCTGCCCTTCTTAGTAAAATCCGCTCAGTTGATTCCAAAGTTTATATTTCGTGTCTAGTGCATGAGCCAATACTAAATACTTGCGTGAAGCGCACTGTTATCTTTGCCAACTACGGTACTAAGACTTGCATAATGATCTGTATCAGTCGGGTGCATTTATGTGTATTACAAATTTTGCAGTTTGAATGCCCTTGAAATTCTCTACGAAGATTTAAATCTTGAGATCACTTCATGTCCTCCTACTAGAATGTGGAACTGGTAGTTGTTTTCTTTGTTGGTTCTATGTCAACTAAATTAAATTTATGAACAATTTAACAGATTTCAAATTTCCGGAGGAGAATGCGAGGGCCCCAAGTTCGGAGCCTGTTGAAAGTGGTAGTGACACCGATAGAGACGAAGCTAGAATGGCTGCAGAAATGGTGGGTGGACGCACTTGGTTAGAAGGAGAGTGGTTTGCCACTGAAAGCGAGACATCAGGCCATGAGGTAGGTTCAGAGCCAAATGCACTAGTAGTTGCAAGAGGTGAATCTGTAGTTTTCTGTTTTAATTTTCCCATAAGCATACGTTGACACCAGTCATGCTCTGATATTTAGGGAGGTGTCTTGGAGCCCGCAGTCTCTGCTGCTCTGGATTTTAAAGCGATGTTGGAGGCTGCTCTTCGTGGTTCATCATTCCCAAGTATGTCGCCTATTACCCTCTTCGAATTGTGCTTTTCGCGAAGCTGCTTTTGGCTTCATATTTTAAAATGGTGTTTAGGAGAAATATGGCTTGTGTTGCCTTGTTTTGGCTTCGTAGGCCACAAGGATCGCTTTATTCCATTGTAGGTCGTCATTGTGAGGAATTAGTAAGCCTCTTAATTGCTTCCTACAACTTAATCATTCGTTTGATTCGAATTGCAAGAATGCAATCACAAATAGTACGGATTGTGAAATTGAATTTGGCTCCGTGTGTAAGATCGACTTCCCCTAGCCACGGTTATGTGATTATACATGGTAACCGGCAATGTCGCGTAGCCTTGATCCTCATATCCGTATCGTAATCTTAATCTCTGTTCAGTTTTCGTACTTGAAAGTTGAAGCTTTATTTGCAAGATTATTCTTTTGATATGGCTTATTGTCTTAGATGGAGAGATGATTCCAAATCTGGAGAATGCACATGAGCAGCATAGCTACGCGGACAATGCTTTAACATTTGCTGCTCACGATACCGACAGCAATACTCCCAGGTATATACTATTCTTGTTGGTGACTTCTCTAGCGATGAACTCTTGATCTAGTCTTCGTTTCATAGCTTTTTTTCCTTTTGTTTTGTTTAGATATTCCCTAGGTTTTCGTCAGCGACTTTTTAACAATCATGCCTCGGGCATTCAGTGGGGCTCTCAGTACCCTGCTTTCTGGACTTCAATGCGTGGATAGTGCTGCTGAGACAGATTGAAGTAAAAACAGAAATTATAAACATGAAACTGAGGGGTTTTTCCCATTACTGAACGTTGTAATCCTGGTTACTAAATATGAACTTATAGCGTACAGCGCTTGGGAGTTTTTGTGGCTTTGCGAAGGTCAAAGCAAAGTCTCAATGAGTAGTGTGTATTATTTCCTTCCGTGGACCGTCTTTAATTTGTACAGTGATGGAATCGTTCCATCATATCTCGTATTTTGACTGGTGGTAATAAGTTAATAGGTGGAAGTGAGTACCTCAAAACTTCTTTCAAGGTTATTCTTGTAATTTTTTGAGTCCTGGTTGACACGCATTATTAATAGTATTTTTTTCGTTTGCGGAGTAATGCACATGAGACTCCGCTTAAACTGGACAGTGTGAAGTTTGTTGGCAGGACAAGATCCAGTCCAGAAGAGAGTAGGTTGGATGGTGACTCATCAACAAAGCATGGAAAGACACCTGTGGAGCATAGCATGCAATATCAGAATCAAGAGTTAGCTTCCGAGGCCCTTGGGGAACTGAAAAAGACACTTTTATTGCAACCTCCTCCAATTCCCGTATGCACTCTACCGCAATTCAATCTAGTTCTTTGTCTTATTTTGACTCCCGCTCCAGGAACGAATTGTTTATCCCCAAATGCCTACCAGTTTTGGACAAAACTTTGATGTTCAGGAATGTACGCATTGAACTGTTTTGGAAACTGATGATTAGACATTATGTATACGATTGAACTTCAAAATAAATGTTGGCAGGTTCCTGATAAAATAATTGCAATAAATTTCTTATATCATTAAGTTTTTTCTTACTTAGTAATGTTTAAACATGAGAATATGTAGACGTATGTGAACATTTGGATTACTTAATGTTTGGGAAAGCATGTATTGGAGCTCCTAATTGTACGAATGCAAGGCCAACTTGACTTTAGAAACACGAGGTGCATATATCAGAACCCTCCAAATAGAAAACTACATTGTCTAAAGAGGATGGACAGGACATGCTAGGCATTCAGGGGTTAAATTTAGTTATTCTTCAGATCAGGTGGTTTAACCCGGTGATCATTTTGTTTTCAGATGTCACCTGCATTCAGCAGGAATAACTTTGCGCATGTAGCCGGTTCAATGGGTCCGCAGAGCCCATCGATTTCCACACCTATCTCTACTCCAAGTCCATTGGACGGGTTTCCTGATGATCCAGAGCCATCTCCTGGGATAAGTTCAAGGAGTGACTCTCCTCCTCAAGGCATAACGAGTACTGCTAAAATCCAGAATAATACCACTGCGCCTAGCCTCTCAGTGAACCTGCGTACGGAAGAAAGTGAACCACAACCTGCTTCAGAGTATCGGCCTTCTGCAGTTCCTGACGATCTTCCAATGCCAACGCTTCCTGATGGTCTGTTTCAAGGATTACAATCCGCATTTCAAGCTCGCCAACTGAGGTCACAACGGAATGAAGTCCCGGAGGAAGGTAAGGATGCCCCGCAGAAGTCAGATGAGGGTATAGCATCAATGCCTGCTGAAAAATCTTTTAGTGCAAGGAGGCCGTCACCATTGAAGCTTAACCTCAAGGACAATCGAGGGTTCGCGAGTAAGGGCAAGAGCAAGGTGGAGACGGTTTCGAAGTTGCAGAAGGGGTTACCAGCTTCAAAGAGATCACCGGGACCGATCTCATTCCAAGGTGGACTATTTGATGACGATGATATGGACGAAACAAGCGACTTCTTGTCCAAGAAAGGTACACTGACACCAGAAAACGGGGCTAGTAAAATTGGAGAAAACCAAAGTTCGCCACTGACTGGGCCCTTGACCTCTGGTAGTAGCAGTATGTTTAGAAAGGGGCTTTTTGATGACTTCGGGGATTTGTCCATGGAGTCTCCAAGTGAATCAGAAGTAGTAGATGCAGGTGGCTCAGGACTTGTAGAAAGAGATAATGCTACTACAACCCAGCAAACAGCCTTTTCGTTTCCAGATAGGAAAGATGCAAATAGATCTAGAGTACTTCAGAAGTCATTGTTTGGTGATAGTGACGAGGAGGATGATTTGTTTGGCGAGTAATGGGACGCTTGTCCTGACTATGGCCATCGCTGCAATTGTTGAAACACCGATTTTCGCGCTGTTGAGTTGTTAGAAAGAATTTGGGGGCATTGACTGAGGTGTCGCCTCCTTTTGTCCATCCTTTATGTTCTCTTCGTTGTTCATGTTCTTCTCGACATTCTCAAACATTAACTTAGCCTTGCATGATCTGTTTGGAGGCCAGCCTCTTTGCATGGTGACGCCCCTGCGTTTTGAGTCCTTCGGCCGCAACATGTCACCAACAACGATGAATGAACTGACAAAAGTATTTCCCTTGTTTACGGGATGAGCACCCCGGATGAAACTATGGCAGGAGGGAGACAAAGCAACGCCAAAGCGCTTGGTTAACAGCAAAAGAAAGCCCACAAGGAAAAGACAAGCAATTTCCGGGCTCCTTTTTGTATTTGAGGAGCCCCTGAAATCCAACCCATTTGGCTTTGGAAGGAGCTGAATTTTGCGGGAATGGAGGCCCTCGTCGCGAGCGGTTGTGCTTCTCTAGAGCCGGGACCGTCAAAATGCTGATTGAGGCCGAGCTATTGAGATGGGCATGGGTAGGGGTGAAACATTCAAGTATGGCAGAACCACCCATAGTTGACCACTTAACCCCTAAGTGCCTAAGCCTTTCCAAGTGTGTTTTGACTATGAAAAAAGAGTATAGGCTTCTAGTTATCCTCAATGAAGCAAATTGTGTTTTTCTCCAAATCTAACTGTATAGATGATAATAGAGCTTGTTTATTAGTATGCACACCAATTTTGAGTGCAAAATTTCCTAGGAGTTGTCATATTATACCAAGGGAAATGTACATTTTCTATTTTTAGTATGTTATCTTTGTCTACAATGTTTCAAAAATTTGCATATAAATGTTTTTTGGGATTGGAGGTAACATGAACAACTTCAAAGAGTGTTAGCACACCAAAATGCACTTTTCAAAAACTTAATTTCACATGAAAAAACATCAAACTCATTACACAATCCACCTTGCAATTGTTGAAATGCAATTTTTGTTTTTAAGTAGAAATTGCAAATAGCTTCAAATAAACACTTGCATGTTGAAATTTTTCAATGGTGAAAATCATGAAAAGACTTTGAACTTTTCATTGGGACCATTCTCAAAGCAAATGGGTAAGTTCAATTTCTTAGATCTCAAATCAAATGAAATTGCCAAGCTTTGCATAAAGCTGGGAAATGAAATAAAATTAGCAAGCTTTACACTTCACTTTTAGTACACATATGCCTTTGAAGACCTCTCAATAATTAAATATATACTTTTCTCAATGAAAAATGAAAGTTTTCCATAGTTAACTCTCAAAACTGCCCGAAATTTTTTTTAACCGGTCACAAGAATTTAACTGCCTACACAGAAATGGGCCTAAAATTTCAAATCGACTATATATGGTCATGGAGGCAGTTAGGGGTTAAGTGATTTTTTGCATTTTTTGGATAGTTCAAGGCAATGTAAATTTTCTATCAAGTAGAAAGATAGAAATCATAGGGATTGCAAATTTTTTGGTAAATTTATGCTTTGAATTGAAATTATTGTGAGTTTTGGAAGCCAAAAGTTGGTGTGGACTCACACCAAATGCATAGTCTTCTATAACCACTCATTCAAAGACTACTTTGGCTCTTAAAACCAAGGACCATGTGTCATGACATTGATGGCTAGAAGATGGTCGAAAACCAAGAATTCATGGTTAGAAATCAATTATAGTCTCTGTTGAATTTTCCAGTACCTATAGATTGTTTATAGGGTCCTGGTCTGGAATGGGTGGTTCTACCATAGATAGATGAATCATATAATGAGCCAAAATATTTGAAAAATGCTAGGGAAGCACCACCTCTATTGCTTGTCCTACCATTCAATCCGCCTTGGTTGCTCTTGAGATCATGTATAGATCAATTTCATGTGCTCTAGTGTCAAGGGACTCAAATCTAAACTTTCATATTCAAATCTAGCTTTACCATAGTTTGTGAGTGGAATAGGAACTCACATCTAAACTTCTCTCAATCAGATCCACCTCTCAATAACTTGCAAGTGAAATTATGTATGCTAGGGTGCAAATCTAGTTGCATTCAATGTCAATTTGCACTTTCCTTGTAGTTCTTGCAACACTTGTACTCTTTGGATCCCTTTGATACTCACCACATCTTGAGCTCTCACTTTGTCATAGTTCTATGGCAGTCTATGTTCCAACTTGTTCCAATTAATGAGAATGTCCTTGTGATAAATACTTTAGACCATATTAAATAACCGTTTGGGTGTATTGTGATCCCATGGAGAATGAGTTGGTGATTTGAGCATTATGAATCGTCGAATGAGGTTCACCATGCAAAAAGTGAATGCTTCATGTTGATAGAAGAGAGTAATAGTAGTTTTGTTAGAGTAATTCTTGAAGTTCAATATTGAAGCATTGTAGTTGTAGGGCAAGTTTGATAGAAGATAATTCTTAACATAGAAGTCAAAAATTCCAAAACATAATTTATTTTTTTGGATGGAGAAAAGACAAATGTTGTGGAATATTTCTATTTTCACCATTTCCCAAAACTTATTTTCTCAAAATAAATAAATGTTTGGTAGGAAATGTCTTGTCCTTGCCCTTTACCTATAGTAATTCATGAAGTTGGCTATTGAAGTAATTCCTCTAGTAAGTTGATGAGATCTACAAATAAATGTTGAAATAACAATCATCCATTCTTTCAAAAGCACATAACCTCCCATGAAATATAAAAAAGACTTACATAATTGTTCAATTTTTCACATGTAAATACAATTAGTTGTACAACATATATACTAGGGTTCAACTCTATGCACTAACTACTTGTGATGACTAATTTGTTGTGTATTTTGAACTTAGGAATGCAATAACCACATCATTTGATGATTAATTTTTTTCAATTATAGACTTTTTGATTAATTTTTAATTTTAGAATTTCATTCAATTTATTTTTAATTTGAAGGCTTCCAATTCAATTTTCATTTAAGAATTTTCATTTATTTCCAATTTTGAACTTTCAATTCAATATGAATTTTAAACTCTCAATTAATTTTCAATTGTAAACTCTAAATTCATTTTGGATTTTAGACTTTTAATTCATTTTCAACTTTATATTTTTTTGTTCATTTCCAGTTTTATTCTAGTAATGACCAAAGTCAATGATTTTCAAAGTTTGTTTATATATTGATATACATGGGATCCTTTTGTCAAATTTTGAACAACAGTGGGGTATTTTCATAGAGGCAAGGCGACTAAAGCCAAGGAAAAGTGAAATCAAGACAACTCTAGGAAAGTTCATCATTTTTGAAATAATTTATGAATGAAATAAAATAAAATAAACAACAAAGATAATATTTTTATATTTAAAACTCAATAAAAGATATTTTCTTTATTGAATAAAATTTAAAAAGATTAAAATATTAAATATTAAAAATATTTTTTAAAAAAATCTATAAATTTAAAAATTCCAATAAAAACTTTAGATTGGAGCTAGTTTATATATTGACGCATGTAGGGTCTTTTCTCAATTTTTGAGCAATCATTGGATTCTATTGTCATACAACATTTTGGAGAGGCAAGATAACTAAAGCCATGAAAAACTAAAACCATGCTCATTTCAAATTCATAATTTAAAACCACTTCATTGTTTTGATTTTTTATGGCTACTTTGTGTCCTTTCATCATAGTGGGCTTAGTCCTTTTTTCATTCATTTAGCTATATGGATTGAGTTCAACTTAAAAAAAAACATCCAAATTTTAAAATTTTCATCTTTATACTTTAATCGTTATTCATCATTTTCTTTATAGTTTATAAATAAAATAAAAACCATTCTCAAATGCTTATTTAGATATTCTAAGGGGTAGTCATTTTAGTGTATCTTATCATCACAAATTCACAATGCATTTAGTGTATCTTTTTTTGATTTACCTAGCCGTTTGAACCACTCACCATTTGGGGACATTTTCTACATTGCTAAAATCCATATTCTATCTAATTCTCCAATTGTTGCATTAATGGCTTGAAATAGTAGTGAGCATTTCATGTTTCATACCAAACTACGAAAACCATCAATATTCAATATAGTCTAGCACATTCCTCACATTCATGAGACCTTTCTTGCAATTCATGAACATACATGGAATCCAAAAGACATTGACAATTGAAAATCATGGAGTTTCCAAAAAAATCTGATAATTTTTGGAACATCTATGAACATGCTAAGAATTTGTAAAGTTCAAATACATCGTGTACTTTAAACTAGGTTAAGCATTCGCTTAACCCTTAAATGTTGACACAGACATTTTGTGTCCAATGGATGACAAAGAATCGCTCTATGTAGGATTCAACTACAACTATTCATCCTTAGAATTTTTTGAGAAAAACATAGGTCTTCTATAGTAGTATGACTCCCAATGAATATTTTCGCATTTTATAAAGTAGATGATGTCACACGGTTACAAAAGGGAGGATTTCCATGGTCACCAGTCCTTCCTTTAAGGGTTAAGTAAGATGTACATTTTGGAGTTCCTATATCTAAATATTTTCTAGATTAATTTAGGAATGGGTGCCTCTACATCAAGGATATACCTCGATTGCTCGTGACGCGACACCAACCTTTGCTCGCGCTGCGGTCGTCGCGCTCGTCTTCTCCGTTGCGAAAGTCGCGAAGCACCTTCCTCCTCCACCGCGCCACCAGACTAAAACAGTAAAAAGTACACAACAGAGTACACACAACACGACACGCCCGTCTCTCTCCTTCTCGATTCCCAGTCGTCCGGAAACTCCCCCTGCACACAACCGAGGCTGCTAGATTGATACCCCTCAAGGCGTGCCGCCTCTCTCCACTATAAAACCTCCCAGTCACTCTCTTTCTTCTCAACTGAATTTCATCAAAACCTATCAGAACCCACTTCTCCAGGGATTTGGGATTTGCAGCTGCTTACTTGTGTGAATTCGACGCGTAGGGTTCAGCAAACTCAATCAACAATGTGTGCATTCTTTCTCCCCGTGATTAAGAGTCCTTCTTATTACTTTCTCCTTCTCGTGCTGTGTGTGTTGTACCCTTGCCTCATGCTCTACCTCTCCAAGAATAAGGTCCCTCACATTGCGGAGAATCACTCTGTCGTCCAGCATCCTTCGCAGTAAGATGCTGGTTTCGATCTTTTCTCCATACTTGACAAACAGGAACTGGCTATGGTGGAATTGGAATTGTGCTTCATTGTTAACCCAGGGGATTGTCTTTGGTGAATTGTGCAGGACGATGAGGCACATTCCAGCGAAGAGCTTGCACGTTTCCACTCCGACGTGGTGGCTGGAGAGCCGCTTTCATTTTAGGTAAGGGCACATTATTGGTTTAGTTGTGATTTTTGTGGGGTATTGTCTAATTTTATGTATGCATTGATTAGTATAAAGTTGGTCGTTTTTAGTGAGGACTGCTTTGATGATTGTGTTCTTCGTCTGTGCAGCTTTGCAGAGTACTATAACCCAGGCAACGAAGAGTTTGGAGTGCTGCGAGTTTTGAATGACGACCTCGTCAAGGTATGCACGGCCATTAGAGCCCCATTATGGTAAAGAATGCAGATCTTTTTTTTAATACTGATCAAACAGGATGCGAATGTCAAGCTGACTTTTTGTAATGGTTTTTGGTTGACAGCCAAAGGCAGGATTCGGTACTCATGCCCACCGTGACATGGAAATCTTCACGTATATTGTGGATGGGAAACTTACTCACAAAGACAGGTGAGAAATCCCAGTACGATGAGATTTTGAATATGTGCGTCTAGGTTGTATGGTGAAAATCACGAATTTCTGGCCACAATGCATGCATTCAATATTTTTTTGCTTGCTCTTCAATCTCTAGGTGATCTTGGTGTGACAATTGGGACTAACTTGCTGTTGTTAATCAGCATTGGAACGTCCGAGACCTTGGGCCGTGGCTCAGTTCAATATATGAGTGCTGGAACAGGAATTCGACATTCGGAGATGAACAACAACGATGACTTGTATGCGATCGATTCCCTGCACAATGAATTTGATATTATCGAATTGAATTATGGTCTCAAGAATTACTCGTAGAAGTCCTTTTACAGAACCTAGTTTCGTTAAGCCTTGCGAATTGTCATGGCAGTTTCTAATGTAAACCCTGCCAGTTCTGACGCAGCTAGGTTTTCTTGGATACCTCTAGTGGGTGGGTTTCTACTAATTAATGTAATTCTCGATGTTAAAAGCAAATTACGTATCATTGTACCATCAGTTGTCATGGAATGAATTTGACAATACCCTACGTTGTGGTCCAGGTTGCGCTTCTTACAAATTTGGATCAAGCCAGAGAAACACGGTCTCAAGCCCAACTACGGTTCACGTGTATTCAAGTGAGTACAGGCTCTTGCTTGTAACATTTTTCCTTTTCCTTTTGGGTGATCGTTGAGATATAGCTATTCAGACCAAAGTGCATACTAATGAGACCATTACCGCGACTTGGATTGCCAGGAAAGCAGACCGACACAACAAGATTCAGCATGTTTTGACAGATTTCAAGAGATATGCGAGTGAGAAGGATCTTGGCGAGGGTGTCATCCCCATCCATCAAGACTGCAACATGTATGTTTCGGAGGCTGATCCAGGTGTGGAACAAGGCTTCGTACTCGCCAAGAGACGGCAAGCCTATGTGGTTTGCATTGAGGGTAAACTGTCTGTGAGTGACTCTGTGCATCTGGACACTCGGGACGCTATGGAGGTATGTATCAGGTTTATGATTTCAGAGTAATAATCTTTCAACTAAATGAAATTCATGCTGAGCGCAGTCCATCTAATAATCACAGGAATGTTGCCATTAGTTTCCCGGCGAATGGTTCCATATTTGTACAGAATTTTAGACGACGGCATTGGATTACAGTAACAGGCTTTGCATTATCTAAAGGGAAGGGACTCTTCGTTGTGATTGTCTCCCTCCTCTCATTGCATTTTTGGTTGGTTTTTTGTGGCAGATAAAAGCGGGAACTGCTCAAGATTTACCACTGCAGTTCAAGGCTGATAAGGCTGTGGGTGCGCATTTCCTTGTGATTGAGATGGCTCTGGCTTAACAACATCAAAAAAATTCAAGGACTTTCAGATTCGAGGTTCACCTCAAGAAGATTTCCAAGTGCCAAGGGCTACTTGTGAAGCAACCTAGTATTTCAAATCAGGCCTCTGAATGATGTAAACGGAACTTTGAAGGTTTGCTTTCATATGTATTTGTGTCATCTCTATGTAGAACTTGTGGAGAGGTATATTTACAATATCTGGAAAGGGAACGATTATCTTAGAAAGATGCGTTATGGTGGTGTGCTCCGAGTTTAGACTTAAGGCGACCTTGTGCAAAATAAAATAGTTTCCAAAGCTGGATAGGTCTTAGTGCTCAGTAAAGCAGATGAGTGGTAGTAGAGTGGGGATCCGCCATATGGGCGGATGACTACCACTTTATTTTATTACGGAATAAATACTTATAAACTTCAAATGTGTTTGGCTACACTTCTTGAAGCTTTTCTGAAGTTGTATGAAACCACTTATTATCCACTCTAATCAAGGACTAATCAAGGACTAATCAATCAGCAGCCACTACAATTTGTTGATAAGTTTGAACTCTTTCAGGAGCTCCAGGAGGGACGGACAGTATTTCTCTGCTTGTGTTCGTCTTTTTGGTCTCTTGGCTGTTTTCCTTTTTTAACCTGATGGGGCATAACGTTCCCTTCACATGGCTGTTGTTATTCTTGTCACTACCTTTCCTACTTGGCCTGTCGGATGTTGCTCCATATTGGTAAAGCCTACACAGTCCATCGTCACTGCACCAGTGCTATATTATCTCTTTGCAACGCAAGTTACGATGTCAGCTCCTAACACATCACCTCCAGAGAACAGAACCCGAACGCATCATCCTCACAATACCATACGACTTGAGCCAAAGTGGTTCAAGCTGTGAGCTCATGGTCCAGGAATTAAGGCAATCAAGACCCAACCCCGCACCGTAAAAGTGTTGAATCAAGGTTCGGTGTGCACTTATTAGTCTTTGAGAGCAAAGTTACTGGGACGTGCAGGGAAAGGTGGTGGATGGACCGTCAGTTGATGGCCTAGTCATGCTTACACCATTGATCTTAAAACGAGAATCAATCACGAGGTTGTCTTCTCTTCCGTCCATACCGGTCCACAACCTCGCAGTTTGAAATTGCATAAGAAATTCTTACATAACATTTGATAAAAGTTAGGTCTCAACAGATCTGGCTCTGGACCCAAAGTGATCCCTCCACAGCTCTGTACATCTTCCAAAAATACACTAGTTAAAATGCTTAAAAACGATGCAATCGGTATCCTCCACCTCAACAAGTGACGAAGAATTTTGCAACACTCATTCTCTCTCGTTACGCCACCATTCTAAAAACAGGTGGCAATGCTGCCATTCTAAACAAAAGAAGTTAATCGTCACTCGTCAGTTGTTATTAGACTAAAAGGTAAATGAAAAAGATGCGCTAGCTCTCACGTGAACTGCAGTACCTTGCAGACAGTCATAATTGCACAACTACATACATATGTTAAAGTCCTGTACTTTTAACAAGTGAAGAAGAATTCTTCACCAATCTCTCTCATAACGCCACCATGCATCCGCTAACAGGTGGCAATGTCAGTTGCCATCCTGAAGAGAAGAAGTTAACGGTTAGTTGTTAGTAGAGTGCAAAATGAATGTCATGAAAATTGGACTATGACCTGTACTAAGTTAATGCTACATCCGTATGGCTACATGACTACCCCACCCTCGCAAGAACAAGCTAGTACCGTCACCCTCAATGACGTCTCTCAAATTCCTTGTGTTGTTGTTTCAAAATTCTTGTGTTGGTGTACAATCTACCAAACCGTCCCAATGGAACGAGAACTCTCTACCCGGGTCTCGCTATCTGGACACCGATCAGTCGGTAACGAATACGCACAGAACGCGTCGTCACGCAAGCACAGGAACAGGCGTTCATATGCCGCGCCCATCGTCGCCGCCTTCAACATCATGCGCGCATACTCCACGAGCGTCTCCGCGCCCGCGCCCATCTTCCTCCTCCGTCGTGAATGGCTTTTTCCAGCGCCGCCGTAATCGCTTCCACATTGGGAGCAAACGTGAACCCAAAATGCTGCCCGATGATCACACTCCACGTGATGCTCGCGAATCGCGTCGCCATTAGCGCCTTCCCGCACTGGAGGGTCTCGATGAGCGTCGTGTCCAGTCCCTGCGACCGCAGCGTCGGGTTCAGGAACAAGTCCAGGGCGTTGTAGAATCCATTAAGCTCATCTGGTGGTAACGGACCCAGAGCGAAGACGTTGTGCTTCCCTGGCGCAGGCGCGCGTACCGACTCAACCAGGGTCCGCGACTCGCGACCAAGAGGTAGACGTTGCTGTGCCTTTGTAAAATGTTCACCAACGCGTCGAAGAGCGGCCGGTGGCCTTTGCTTTCACCAGCCGTCCCGCGACGCCGAACACCATGGTCGCGTCCGCGGGGACGTTGTACTTGCGTGAAAACGCCGCGCCTTGGTTTGAGTTCGGTTGAAACGCGTCGTCGACGCCGTTGAAGATGGTGTGCACGCGCTCCACGGGAAACTCGTACATCGTCCGCATCACGTCCGCGGCGTAGTCGCTGATCGCGATATGGTGCCCGTAGCTATCGAACATTTTAGTCTCCTCCACGATGTTCTTCAGCCGCCCGACCAGGTTCCGCTGAAGCTCCTCGCTGGGCGACTCCTTGGGGATGCCGTGGTGCTCTATGGCGATGTCGCTGTGGATGCATTCCGCCGCAGTGCCGTGCCATGTTGCGGCTGTGGGGGAGATTCCGTTCGCTTTCCTTGGCGTAAGGGAATAGCTTTCCGTGTGCACAACGTCGAAAGGGGATCCGGAAGCGTTCTATGCGAGAAACGTCTGCCAGTAAAGCTCCTCGGCTGAGTACCCAACCTCGGATTCACGCGGCGAGCGGAAGATGTGAACGTGGAGATGGTTCTCCTTCTGAAGAGCACTTGATATTCTTCCCATTGGGGCGAGTGGTGAAGACGTGAAGCTCGTGGCCGCGGCGAGCCAAGTCATGGTACAAGGTGCTCCCGTGATGCTCCATCCCGCCGGGCTTCCCATCCATCGGCCAAGTCTTCTCAAAGGCCGCGATGCGCAGGCGCTGGGATCGAGCGGCACCGAAACACAGGCGGTTCCAGGCGCCTTCAAATTCACGCAAATCCTCCGCCCAGAGCTCGTCACGCACATTCAGCTTCGCACAAATGTTGGATCGCCGCAGCCAGGCGCTTTGCTGGCCGAGCGAAATCGCTGATGTCGAGTTGCCACTGCTATTTCCAATGGAGTATCGAATGGAAATCACAAGAAACACGAACCACACGATGTTTAGTAGCACGAAGGACCATTTCACAACGTTCCCGCATGGGATCTTGCCACTGTGCTCAGATTCCCAAAGCTTCTTCCACCGAGAAGCCGCAGTGGCACTGGGACTGGCTGCTTCTAGTTTGAAGCTGGGTAACTACCCCAGATGCCGGTGCTGCATCTCTCTAGTGCTAACTTAAATTCGTCACTAAGTGTGGCGTTGTTGCTGAGGAGGGAATTTACATACTGGAGGCTTCGACATGTTGCACGCTCTACAGTGTCTAACTCGGAGTCAACAATACGACCTGCACTATCAAGATCTGGCCACAAAATGACTACTTTCCAGGCTAAACGATTGAGGGCCCAGAAGAGCAGGGCTTTAATCATAGACTGAACAAATGATGGTGCCCGAGGTGCATTGTTAGTGATATCCAGAGACGAACCAAACGCACTCGGAGAAGGCAAGAGCTAACTTAGACCAGGTACGTGACATGTAAGGAAAATTTTGTCAGGAAGGGCTGAAGGATGCAATCTCAAGAAGAATGGTAACGTTGGGTCTAATGACTTCAGAGGATGTTGGGGTAGTTTGATGTCACTGGGCATAGGTACCAAATACTACCTTTGATGCTTCTTGTCAGAGGTACACTCTAGGACAAATAATAACAAACAAGTAGGAAGTAAGACGACGAGTGTCGTAAGTTCTACACACACATCAACAAAGAGTGGGTCGATCTGCTCACTGAGCACCATGGCTACATGCTCCCGTGTCGGACAAATAGCAAGTGACAAGAAACAAGATAGCGAGTAATCACTGTTGAAGCACTCTATCAACAGTAAGAGTATCCAGTGATCACAGCAAGGGAGCGAAAGAGCGCGAGATATCAAAGCTCAAGAGGGGGTGGACTCTGAATCAACATCACTAGCAAACACACTGTAATGAGGAAGAAACTTGATTTGGTAGTCCGAATATGGCTTTGTGACCGTATAGTGTCCGTCCCGGCTATTAGACAGCGGCACTCCAACTTGTCCCAGACTACCAGGAAGTACTGTACAGCACATGTGGGAAATGCATTATTATAGAGCATTATTTTCACAGAAATAGGGCTATTCTCCTGCTTGTTGACCATAAACAGCCGAAGTTCTGAGCAATACATTGGTTGTCAATCGGTGCGCAGGATGAGGGTCATGCATCATGATACCGTCCAGTGCATTCATCCTCTACTACACTGAAGCGGTTGACTGTAGCAATTTGCACACAGAAATTGAGTCGGAACGCAAATGACGACATGGTTTCCTTCCATTCCAATTGTCGGTAGTTCTATACAATTCTAAGCGGCAGAATTTGTTTCTGGGTGAAGGAGGAGGCTAACACGCCAGATCGGTTTTGACTTTGCCAGATCGGTGCTGACTCTTATGACTGAATTATCCCGCCTTCCGCGCCCTATTCTCCTACCACTTTGGGTTATGCACACAGAGCTTTCCAGCTTCCACGTGAAAATGCGGTATTGGGGTCCCTGATTCCTGCTGCCGGAAAATGCTTTCCGCATGCGGACAGCCGATGTCTTGTCTGTTTACAGCATCGAGCATTGAAGTACAGAACGAAAAGAATCCTGGTGGCTGGTGTGGACTATCGTGCGCAGAAACTTAATTATGGTTGATGATTCTAGAGCTGCTGGAATGCAGACTGAGAGAGGAACTCCAACCATTGTGAAGTCAATGGCACCAACTTTCCTTTTTTTCGCAAACCAATTGCAACAACTCTTTGAGGACCGGACAACTTTGAGTTTTGCGCATATTTTCGTCTTTCAACCTTCATATCTCAGAAGGAGCTTTTTGAAAATTCCCTGTCATGTAAAAAGGGAAAACCAATCTTACACCCTGTACCATTTTATGTGGTCACAAGGAATACCTCTATTCACATTACCTAAAGGAGAATGTATATAGTTTGCATTTTTGGTATATATCTTCAGAATGGATTAGTAAATGATAATTAGCAATAATACCGCCATTTTTAATGAAATTCACCATCTATTGATTACATTCAATGCACTACTTTCTTTCGTTGTTTTTTGGGGAAAAGTGACTGAGGTTTAATCCTACACTAAATAGTGAAATTAGGTTGCCCCACACTAATTTCTTGACATTTGTCACTATATAAATATTTACTACTATTCTATAAGAAGGAACTTACTACTTTAAAATCAAGTATTGTTGTAATTGGGACTCATGAACCTTCATGTAAACAAATATAAATATATGAAGAAATTTTTGTTGACTTTGATGGCTTGGTAAGTAACTTTCTTAGGATAAGACAACCTAATTGTTAAGGCAACGTAATTTTACTATTTAGTGTAGAAGGATGTTGCGGACACTAAGTGTCCATTGGATGACAGAATCCTCCCATGTACGATAGAAGTGCAATTGCTCATCCTTGAAATTTTGTGTGAAAAGCAAAAGTCTTGCACAATAGTTTGACCTCCAATGAGTGTTATTGAGTTTCTCTATGCAAATGATTCACAAAGTTCAAAAGAAGTTGATTTCCACGGTGACCAACCCATCCTTGTAGGGGTTAAGAGGAGTCAAGTACAATTCAAAAGGGACCCTCAATGCGGCCAGGGTGAATTGACCCCGCTTTTTTTTTCTCATCGTTTTGGATTTTTGTGAGTCTTGAGGAGGAACAAAGTCTTTGACTTAACCCCTTCGCGCCTTGATCCACAGCGAGAGAAGAAAAAAGAGTATTTTGATCAATGAGTACTTCGACAAAATTTTGGTCAGTACGTACTCATCGAAGTAACCGTAAGCCAAGCTGCTGGGACTGAACTTGGAGATCGATTTTAGCAATCCTGAGCGCATCTGAAGATTATAAGGTCTGACTTAAGAAACGAATGCGTTGACAAGCCTGAGTTACCGTGGATTGTCGTAGAAAAGGCAAATTCAACTTCGAGGAAGGGGGGTTTGAATATAAAATGAGCACAGCTAAGGGCAGGTTTACACAAGGGCTGCACCAAATTCCCTTTAGAATTATCAAAGCAGTGATTAATAAGAACATGAACGACTGTAACTAGAAAACGAAGTGGTGCATCAGTTTTTCATCTTTGATCTCACAATGAGCTTGCAAGGCTGATGACTCCTGTGAGTTTGGAAAAAACCAAGAACTGATCACTAGTAGTGGGCAAAAGACAAAATGCCCAGTGAAGTTTGCAACATGAATCTCAAAACCATCACTGAACATGCATGTGGATAGCGCTCCTATGGAGTCGAAGAGCAGAAACTCTTGAAAAAATTCATGCCCTGCAAAGTGTTCGCTCATTTGCCTTTACAGTACGTATGTTATTAATTGTCTGCCTCGAAAGCAGAGACAATCCCGTTCATGGAGATCAATGAGAAGGCACCACAACTCTGGTTTGTCAGATTGTCATTGTATTTTTTTGATTGGGTTTGCAACATCAAACTGCCATTAACTTGTTTGCTCATACACTCAATTATAATATTTTGTATGAAAGAGCTTTCTGGAAGTAGGGGCAGAGACCCCTTGGACCTCATGTTCAGCCCAAAATACTAAGACCGAGACACAAAATTTTGTACATTCATGACTCCTTCTGAGAATTGTGTCAATCCTGATACTTCTCTATGTCTTCGATATTAAGGAAATATGCTTGTCGTCGAAGGCAGTGCAAAGTGCACAGATAAGCTCAGAAATTACTAATAAGGACCCAGCTCGTTTGGAGGAGGCGGGAGGTTTGAGAAAGGAGACAGCAAGGCGAAGGCGAACCAGATCAGCGAAAAACGACGGAGCAAGACGGAGGGGGCAGGGGAACGGGCGCGGGAGATCCTCGTTGCCCCATCCTCATGGAGGGGCAATAAGGGGGTCAATTCACCCTGGCCCCCCCCCCCCCCCCATGCTGGGAAGAAACTGGAGAAAGTAAGTGGGGGAGTAAACCTCCAGCTTGTTGAAAGGAGCAAGCTCGCATTCAGTGCACTGGTGTCGAGCATAGAGAGGACATGTTCATTATAAAATATAAAAACACATGTCCCGTACTTGCTTTGTCTAATCCTGTCTAGACTTGATTATTTCAGTTCCTTCGTTTCTTGTGTGCTACAGTATTATTGCCAAACAATCCATTTACGGTGCCAGGGTAGACACTCAGACAATAGACTCGTGCAGTTACCACTCCGATAATGGATTCATGCCGTAAACACTAGGATATTGGATTGAGTCATCTCCAAATTATTCAACAGCTGCAATGTATAATTGAAGACAAATATATTGAATATTCCATAATTCAGGGAAGAAGGCCTAGTTAATGGGCTCTCTTTAGTATTTCCCTTAATCGTTTTTATCTACAAATTTTGAATAGGTCTAGATATTGCAAAAGTAGGCACTCAAAATTGTGCACAACCAGCACAACTGGTGCACGTGTTTCGGCTCCTCCTGATTGACATCATCCTGATGCCATTTGTACACGTCCTAAAACGCAGGGACCCTACTGAAATCTGCCAATGTTATTTACAGAGCTTCGGGCCAAAACGCCACCTATTTAGCAAGCAGTTTAGCCTCGATCTCTTCCAACGTCAAGCCTTTCGTCTCCGGCACGGTGGTCACAATAAACACAAGCGCCACCACACTGATAACCCCAAAGATCACAAAAGTGAACGCCTCACCCACCAGGTCCTGCAACGGAGCAAACGCCAAAGCCACAATCGCATTCGAACCAAAATTGATTAATGCCGCGACACTGAGCGCCCGCCCTCGCGTCCTCAGTGGGAAAATCTCCGACACCATGAGCCACGAGATCGGACCGAAGGAGATTTGGTAGCATCCGACGTAGACCAGCAGCGCCGCCACGGCGAGGTATGGGAAACCCGTGAGCAAAGAAAAGTAGATGGCCAGCATCGCCAAGCTCGTGGTGAGCCCGACGGCCCCAAAAATAAGCAACGGCCGCCGCCCGAGCTTGTCCACGTTCAGCACCGCCACCGTCGTCATGACGAGCTTGAACGACCCCACCAAAACGGACAGCTGCGTTGCGTCGGACGCGACCGCGAACCCCGCGCGCTGCAAAATGGGCGCGGCGTAGTACAGCACACTCGGTTGACCCGTGAATTGTTGGAAGAACACGAGCCCCCCACCAACAAGAAGGGCCTTCAGGTTCACCCCTCGAAAAAGCTCCCCAAAACTAACATGCACATCCTCACCGGCGCAAGAAATCTGCAGTTGCCGCCAAGTCTCCTCCGTCTCACTCTCCGCCATCTCGGCTGTGCACGTCGATCCCTTCAGACGCCGATGCGCGACTGCAGCCTGGCTCTTCAATTCCTCCTCGTCGCCTTTCCCTTGCACAGCTTTCAGCAACAGCCATCGCGGCGAGTATGGCAGCCACCACATGCCAACCACCATCACGGCCGCAATCGGCACCGCGTATCCAAACATAAACCGCCATCCCCCAACAGTATCAATCTCCCACCACCCAATGATGTACCCCACCAACATCCCACACACAATTAGGGCTTCCTTTAACGAAACCAGAGTCCCCCTAATCTGGCTCGGCGCAGTCTCCGCAATGTAGCACGGTGCGGCGTGCATCGCGAGCCCTATGCCCACCCCGAACACCAATCTTCCAAAAATCACAACCGTGAGATTGGGTGCCATCGCCGTGACCAACGCGCCGAAAATATACATCCCTCCAGCGATCATAAGCTCCCTTCGTCTACCCAAATAATCCGCAACATTGAATGCGAGAATGGATCCCAGCAGCGCCCCATACAAAGACCCACTCACAATCAACCCCATCTGGAGCGACGTGAGGTGGTACCAGTCCGTGCCACTGAGAGTTGGAGAGGAAATCGAAACAGAAGCGCCCGAGGTGGCGCCGATGTCGTAGCCGAACAAGGAGCCTGCGAGGGCGGGGAAGAAAAAGGGAAGCAGCACTGCTGACCATGTGTAGTCCGCCGCATGAGGAGGGCTAGACAACAGCGGCTCGGATTGCTCGCGGCCATCGCGCTCCACGTCCAATTGATTCGAATTGACCCCCATAGCTCCCCCCGTTCGTTGCAACTGAAGCTCCCGCTGCTTCAATTCAAGTGCCTGCGCAAGACGGGATCAAGTCTGGAAGTGGGATTGGGGGAGGGGGGCAGCATTTGAGATCTTCGTCGTCGCGGGGAAAGTAAAGGGCGGTGGGCGACGGAGACGAGGCCACGGCGACGAGGAGGAGTTTGATGAAGGAGGCCATGGATGGCAGCACCGCAGCAGCTGCAGCCATGGTGGAGGTGCCTGTGGCTGGTCAGTATCTTAGATGAGCTAAGCTTAGCTAGATTAGTACGGAGGCGACCTGCGTGGTTTGCACGTGACGTTGACAGACGGGGAACTGAACTGAAGGTTGGGTCCAGGGAATTTTTTTTTCATTTATTTCAGGTAGTGCAGAAAGTGATCCAGTAATCTGGAAATTTTTAACGGCCCTCCAGCTGTTTTCCTCCTTCCACATAAATGGACAGAAATGGATCAGGTTTTTTTCAATGGTCACCGTTGCATCCTCTTAATCACAAAAAGTACTGGTTAATTTCTTGCTGAATTGCTAGATTCTAGTAATGTGGAAAAAAATTCCATAAAGAATGTACTAATTAATATTGCATCCTTGGCAAGAATTGAACTTGGCAAAGCCCTTCACCATTTGAAGGCTAAGAATCCTTCCAACCCATGCAGGATGGATTGAGGGTAGTTATGACAAATTTCAACATGAAATCAAAAGAGTTCAGGAACCACCTTCTTCAATTGGTTCTCCTACTACCCTTGTAAGATACCGCTCATGATTGGTATATAAGTGGCAAAACTTAGATGAATTCTTCCACAAGACAATGGCATCCTCTACAATGTTGTCAAAGTTATTGTCTTGGTCCCCATTCCAAGGCCAATTTTGCACGACCCTATCCAAATTTGATGTTTTTATGCCATTTCAAAGTTTTTGCTTAACCCCTAAAGGACCGGTTGTCCCCTCAGGGGACAATTTGGGTCTGGGTAGGTTCCTATTATCTCATTTTGTAGTGGATTTTTTTGAGGATGTGTAGTTTTGCAAGAACTTCGTGAATATATAATTTAAAAAAAAAATTGGATTCTAGATGAAAAAGTATAGGCATTTTTTGGTGGAACCAAACTAGAGGGGAAGGCTGGGCTACCAATTTTTTGTTGAATTTGGAGGGGGTAGGATTGTGGGCAAGAAAGGTCTAGGCCGGGGTGGGCAGCGGATGAAGGCCCTATTCCTTGTGCCTAGTCGAGTGCCCCCTAGTTGTTGGCCACGGGACAGGGGGCTTGGAGGGGGCATTGACTTCCAAACGTAGGGGGGGTGCAGAGGCACCTGCAGGCCAACCCGGAATACATCTACACCTGCCTTTGTTTGCCATGCTTGCACCCCCTCCAACAAATTCAAGAAATTTCATCAAATTTCTTGTTGAATTTTTAAAATAAGCAGATTAAAATTAGATTCAAGCCATTGCAAACTGAAATTTGTGAGAATTTTTGGCGAATTTGTCAATGCCGTCAATTGCATTTGTAATCAAAAGTATCTCCAAGGTCCCAAATTTCTATAAAAAATCGACTTCATGAGCACTACGAAGCCATGAATTGAAATCGTAGCACCCAATTGAAGCACGGACAATTAATTCCACATACATTTGCTAAATTAGAGCACTCTATCTACACAATTGTAACCAAAAATGGCTCCCACTTCTTCAATCATGGCATCACCACTTCTTCAATGAACGCAAATTTAGGTCAAATTTGTTGACAATTTGCAGTTCTCTGACACACTAACGACATCATAGAATAAAGAGGGTCCAATTCAACTATTAACAAAATTTGCCAAAATTTTAGACTTCCAAAGTTATTGATGAGCTGCCATGCAAGCTAGAGGTATTACTAACACACTAGCACACAGTTTTACAAAACTGGATTACCTCTTCCACTAAGAGTAGCACTTGCCTATTAACAGACTATGAAATGTGTGCAGAGATCAGAAGGGCGCTAGGTGTATTGTGGAGAAACAACTAACCATACATCTGTCTAAAGGGCCGGAAATTTGAAAAGGCTTGTTGTCGCCTTGACAGCAAAGGTTTCAAGGCTCAGATTGGTTTCTTGAGGGATTTAAAGTTGCGCATTCTAATCCAATTTTCACGGTTTGTGAGGAATGTTTCCTCTTCCTCCTTAGATAATGTTGTCTTTGGGGCATGCTAAATTTGATTGAAAGTGTTATTAGTTGCAAGAGCTATGGATGGAGAGAGTTGGTGGAAGTATTCACATTGGAATCAACAAAAGTACACCCTTGAGGCTTGAATTTGATCCTACAGATACTGAGAAGGAGTAGGTACAAACCTTCAAACTCGTCATATTGTTGCTATCTTTGTGTATTGTTATGAGTTGCATGCACTGCTAGTGTGAATTCATATAACCACATTACGCATAACAATTTTTTGTTGTTCTAGAACACTGAAAAGATGTAATTGCAATTACAAGCTCTCATACATTATTGTTATTAATATAATTGTTGAGATTTTCCTCAATGTTTTAATTTCTTTCCTTCTCTACTTTAGCTCAAGGTCAAATTTTGTTGCCTATTTCCCAATTCATTTTCAAACGGAATTGGACAGCATAGAAAGGGTGCATTGTATGTTTTGTTCTTCTCAATCTTTTGAAATTTTTGGTCTTCTTGATTTGGGTCACACAATTTTGAGTACAAAACAATCTCATTTCCTTAAGCATGATGTGTTTGACATGTAGGTCATTTCGATAGTCTAATTGAATAATCCTTAGGCTATCATTTTTGTGTTCCGGTAAGGAGCGTTGGTTGTACGTTATTTAGAGTTTGAAGGACAAAGAGCAATGTCAAGACAGAGGACTACAACCTCCTTCAATAAGGTATAACATTTTAACCCCTAATGGAGTATTTTCCCCTTGAAGGACAAAATGGATGTTAGGCAAGTTCATATGGTCTCAATTTCTGTCATAAATTTTTGAAATTGTTTTTGAAGATAGAAAAACTCATAACCTTCCAAAAAATACCATTTCTATTTCAAGTGGTGCTCAAAAGAAAAAGTTATGGCATTCTCTATGCTTTTTCCACTTCATCAGGCAAAAAAAGAAATTCACAAGAATTTGAAATAATATTTTTAAAACTTTTTTTCTAACACATTATATTGTTTTCTACATTGCATGCTTTGAATCCTTCCATTTCGATTAGTATTGTCAAAGTTATGGAGCATCTTATTTCGTAGGCAATTAGAGCATCTTCTTGAAAAAAGAATGTATTGAATTTGTTAGTGAGTTCAATTTTCACATTTCCTCTAAACAAAACATTCCATAGGCTAGGGTTCATTTTGATTGTTAGAATGTCACCATTAGATTTCTTTTTGCCTACTTCCATCATTGATGGTTTAATATTTCCCTCTACTTCATACCTACTTCCACATAACAATTTAAAAAAAATTAAAACTATGTGTTTCTTAAAAAAAAATTTAAAAATATATGTTTTTTGAAATTTCTTCTACATACTTTCATATAGCTTAGTGCAAGATCCTACAACTAGATGCCAAAAATTTAATTTCCATATTTTTGGGGACTTTCCAATAGACATGGTAGATTTTTCAAATGTTTTCTATGAAATAAAAGGTTGTGGTCCTTTAGGGATGAACTCCACCTTTTTGCTTCCATTGACACTTCAAATTTTATAAGTTCTAAGTTGTATTTTGTTTGATTTCTACTAGGTTGCATGGAATGGACTTCTTGTTTGTCATAGTTGCACATTGCTAACCCAAGATACTCCATCTTCTAATTCACAATGTCCACCTCGGAGTCCTACCCCCCTATTTCATCACAAGTTAGATTTGATCATCCAACACCCTCTTTTTGTACCTCCATTACTAGAAGAAGGTCCACAAAATTTCTTCCTAGATGACATTGACATCATTAGCGATGTGAATCCAGAGTTCATTGATAGCCAAGAGCATGAAGCTGGAGGTAGAGCTTCCAGCAGTGAAGAACTTGAAGAAAAAGACTTTGATGAGGGTCCCCTACTCCTCCCTCAAAATTCGAAATCTGGATGATCTTCTTTGGCCTCTAGAGTTGTTACACAACCCTGGGCACATTGCACATCAACACAAGCGATCACATGATGCAAGTGGATCAACAAGGATAGAGAGGGAGATTGTATGTGAAGAGCTACCAGACGATGGCAATCCAATTCAAGAGCCTAGAGCCTTTGTCAATAGAGTGATTGAGGCACCTTCACCAACTTGGAAGTGTCCTGATGGGAACGGGCACGAAGATCGTAGGAATGTGGAAACAATTGGACAGTGTTTGTAGGGACGAGGTTGGGAGTATCCACAGGAGTATCCACAGGAGTCTCCTCAACAACAATGCTCTAGCAGTCCTTCTATAGCAGGTAAGCATTGTAAAATTTATTTTTGAGTGGAAATTGTGTATAAATGTGAAAATGAATAAGATGAAAAGTGATTTGAAGTAGGGGGGGAACCAAGATCATTTTTTTCCCACAATCAAAGAAAGGGCAGCATGGAAAAATTTCATTCATTCCATTAGGATTTTTGATGTGAAAGTTATAGAGTTCTTTGTTTTGCAAGCAGTTATAGCATGTTCTTAGAAAAAAAAAGGTTTAGGATTTCTTTTGTAGCTACTTTTCCACCATTTTTGAGAATAATAATTCTGCATGGTTAATTTGCAATGCTAGAGCAATGTTACCATTGGGATTAGTATATTGTAGTTTACCTTTGACGTTTAAGCAATTGAATTTTTCCTTCTCTATGTTACTTACTTCTACCTTATAATTATTTTGGAGAATGAAAATCAAGATTTCTTTTCCAAATTTTCTCATAGACTCTCAATTCAATTCTTCATGATAAAAAGATATGCATTCAAAAATGTAATGCTACAATTTCAAGTTTAAAGGATTCAAAGTGTCATAAACTAGTTTGCTTTCATGCTAGAGAAGTATGGTTTTTTTTTAACTTTCAAATTTGAGGAAATGTCATACAAACTTTTTAGTGTTTTTATATTGTAGAATCTTACAATTATATACTCTCTCAAAAATTTAATTTTTTTAATTTTTTACCGTTTGCATTAGAAATGGCAATGTCAAGTACATTTTGATAAAAGAAAAAGCCTTTAGCTTTTAGGGCCTAAGAGTTTGAGGGGGACCTATTTTGTAAGGTCTAACACATGGGAATTTCAAATTTCTAGATAGAAGTGGGAGTAAGTTGGACATTGAGTTTCTTGAATTAAATTTTGGTGAAGAGGAAGAAGAGGACGTGCAT
This sequence comes from Straminergon stramineum, assembly GCA_963920665.1. Classification (NCBI taxonomy): domain Eukaryota; kingdom Viridiplantae; phylum Streptophyta; class Bryopsida; order Hypnales; family Calliergonaceae; genus Straminergon; species Straminergon stramineum. Next base: position 20,033,335 of record OY987263.1, on the reverse strand, counting down.
GATGATGGCTATGACAAAGATGTAAATAACACCAAACATGTATATCGGGATTCTACTTGGCATCAAAATTTCATTACTTATGACCCTAAACTTGAGGAATATCTTGGTTGTTCTAGGTGCAATTACCTTGGAAATCGGTTCCCTAGTTTTTATGAGTTATTCCAATTGTTTTGGCCATTATGGATTTTATGGGACATTGTTGCTGAGACAAATCCATATACAACGGCATTGAATACAGATGGGAGGACATATGGAGGGCTAAATTGGAAAAACCTTACCGTTGTCGAGTACAGAGAGGTTTGCCTCAAGAAATCATCGGAATTTTGGTTGCAACTCGAAATGATTGAAGAACACAAGTAGACTTGTTCATGTAAAATCTTGAATCTTGTTCGTTGAATCTTCTAAATTTTCGTAGAACTGCTTCCTGTTGGCCTATTTTGTTATGGATTCTAAATGGGTGTAATGGTCAAGGTAGGTGATAAGAAACCATTGGCCTCAGACAAGTAAAACGGGACGGTCAGACTACGAGCTGAAACGTCCGAAAGATTGGTTCCTAAATTTCAAACTCCCAGTGACCAACAATTGTGCCTCGCCATGAGAACAGAGTAAGTTTCGACCATATGGGCCATCAACTCCACTTCATCACCACGATACAAAATGAGGCTAAGTAATGGTTTGACCCATACTGCCCGCAACAACAAAATTTACAATGGATTTGAAAGCTACAAGCCACAACACAAAAGTCTTCAAAATCTCCTCCAAACTCCAACTCCTTGGTTGAACTTTGATTTGATGCCACCAAAGTTCTACAAGTCCAAATGATATGAGTGATAGATTTTTGAAAAGCTAAAACAATTTTCCATTCATTGCCCAAATTTCAAATCAATTTAAAACTCTATCCAACTTCTATGGTCATCCAAAGTTTCGGCCTTTGAAATTGAGGGCATCAAACTCTTCTTCACTTCGACACTCACAACTCACTCATACAAGCTCCAAATAGAATGAATGATAGCTTCATGGAAAGTTAAAAAAATCTACTTCACTCTTTCTAATTTCCATTGCAAAAAAAAGACTTTTTCATCTTCTATATGGTCGTTCAAAGTCTTTACCTTTCTATATGGAAGGTAGTAGACCTTCCTCCACTCAAACCAGTACAACTTTTGAATGACAACTCCAAATCAAGAAAGTAAGATTAATTTAAAATCACAACATTATAATACACAATTTCTTCAATTTTCATTTCCAAATTCGTAAAATTCAACACATTATGATTCTTCAAACATTTGAGCCTTACAAACACAACAAGAGAGACGATGAATAGTGCCTCCTTTTTCTTCCACTTTATCTTCTACCTTAACCATACAAGTCAAGTGGACATCAGCCCATACTTTGTCCATGTAGCTCTCCTATCATCTATTGGTCATCAATTTTGACCATTCAACTCAATCTATATCTTTAGCTAGAAGATAATTTACTCCAAAGTTACTAGAAGACAAATTATTTGTATATTTCTCTCCTACAGCTTCACACATACAATATAAAATTTGAAATTACTTCTAAATACAAAATAAAGGTACTAGGATCTAACATATGTCTATTAGAGGTAAAAAATAGAGGTCCAATTGGAATATCACTTCATTTTAAGAACATGAGGATGCATTTGATGGTAGTTGCTACATATTCTGCACAATTTGCCTTAATTAAAGGATTGACTGGCCCTTCTAAACAACATCGGTGACCACAACTCCCCTTGATAGGCTTCGCCATACAATGATATTGGTCAACATTAAGACCCTCAAAACATCCTTCAAATGTCATTTCTTGACTCTCAAGCTCAATACATTCAACTTGCAACAAAATCATCAACGCTTGAGCATTGTGTTGAAGGTTCGTGTGCCATCGTTACTCTAATTGATCTTGCTTTGGCGGTCAAGAAGGCCCAACTTATTTTTTTGGATGCTCATGTGGCGGTGCGAGACTTAGCGGCAGAAGAGATTGATCTAGTAGTTGTGACAAGAAAAATTCAAATTCAAACTCCGATTGAGGTTTTTCATCTTGAGACTCAAAAAAACCCCTCCAGTTCAACATACTAAAATCCAAAATAAATAAAGCAAAAAAAACTATATCAACTTCATAAAGCTTTTCAATGACCCTTCTTTTTTAATTTTTTACAGTTTGTTGTTGAGAGAAGGCGTCATCTTGAAGCTACTTCAGCTGACGTCATCTTTCACACTATATTATTGTAATTAAATCCATCCAAAAATATGTAAATATATATTTTTACATAATGCTCGCATTTACAATGCGACACTGTATTGGAATTGAAGGTTTTTATAGCCATCATATTATATATGGGCATGAGGTGCCAACCCAATTTGAAGTCTTTCTAGCATATAGAAGGCTCCATTTTTCATTATCCTACTATCTGTAATTTGATGTCACGGAAACGGTTTGAATTACTCAGAAAATGTTTACATGTCACGAATCCATCAAGATATGAGAGCGATAAGAGAATGCCAGGATATGACAAAATGGGGCAAGTTGGGTGGCTACTAAATGCAATGAAAGAGAATTGCCAGAACGCATGGACTATTGGTAAGTTTGCTACAATTGATGAAATGATGATTCGATGTAAGGGGACTTATTGCCCTACAAGGTAGTATATGCCCCAAAAGCCACAGAAGGGGGGCTTGAAGGTTTGGTGTTTAGGTGATTTACAATCAAAATTTGTTTTGAATTTTGAATTTTATTGTGAAAAAAATCTCGTGGTTGAAGAAGAAATGCAATGACTGGGGGGACATGGCGAAGCACGATTAGCGCACAATGTTGTATTGCGCTTGCTTGCACCAATCGAGGATAAAAGACACATAATTGTCATGGATAATTTTTTCTCTAGTGTTGCCTTATTCAAAGATCTTTTGGATAGAAAAACATATGCAACCGACACAATGAGGGCAAATTGGGTGGATCTTCCTCAATCTTGCAAAAATACAAAGGATTTCAATAGAAATGAGCAAGGCACACTAGATTGGTGCATGCATGATTCAAGGTAAATGAGTAGCATTATATGGAAAGATAAGAAAGCGGTTCTTATCCTTTCAACGCATATGGTTCCAATTCAATTTCCGTGGGAATTTCTAGTTGTAGTTGTTCCACGTCGTAATGGTTTAGAACAAGAGAGCATTCAGACATCGCCGGTACACCTTGAGTATACAACTCACATGGGTGGTGTGGACATGACTGACCAATTGCGAGCAGCGTATACATGTTAGACCCAATCTCACAAGTGGTGGCACCGTGTTTTCTTTTTTCTTGTCGATACAAGCATTGTGAACATGTATATAATTTACATGGACAAATACAAGAGCAAAGATCCTCCACAACGTCCGATGACACATTTGCAATTTTGCACTCAATTGTGTGAAACTCTTATTGCAAGATGGCATGGGAAGAGATGTCATGAATTTGAAGAACCACCCCGTCTTAGGCAAGTGTGCTATCCTGCATTTACCAAGGACCGCAATCCGTGTGTGGTTTGCAATGATGGCTCATCTCCATTGACGCGGCTAAAAACATATTGCCCTACTTGTGGCAATAAATTCATGTGTTGACGCAAGGGGTGTTTCCAAATTTTTCACAAACCTTTGAATGGCTTAGCCATTTTCAATGTGGGTACAATTTTCATGCACCAAACATTTCAGGAATTGCTTTACAGTAATTCTTCTATAAATTTATCCTAAGACCTCAAACTATCATTGGACATCTAAATATTTTGTCAGGGGATGGAAGGGTAAAATTTGAAATGACTGTGTAGGGATGTGGGAAAAAATTTGGGAAAGAAGAAGTAAGCTTACACAATTGTCCAAAAAAATAGGGACATTCAGAGGAGGAACTGTGAATTCACTGTATTTTTTTTCCATTGTAGATATTGTGATTGAAGAATGAATTTTCTCACATTTTCATTTTTTATTGTGTTCTAGGACACCTTGTAAATAAACAATGACATTCTAGAGTAGTCTCATTTTATAGACCTTCTAAGGAAAACTAGGAATTTCCAAAATCTTTACAAACAACAACAAATTTTATGGCCATGCAAGCCTCTGAAATTTTTTTGGAGCAGAGACGTTATTCAAATGGCCTTCAGTTGATGGCTTGCATATATGATGTCCTCAGAGTATTGCAGCTTTGTTGTCTCATGTCCTTAGAAGTTTGCATGCCATCTGATGTCCATGTCCATGGTAGACGGGGGAGAACAAACAAGTTTTGGCAGGATTCAGCCAAACAAAGAATCACATGAACACCATCTGCATGGACATAAAGTAAGGTAAACCAGCCCATGACAGGCAAACTACCTAATGGAGTCATTTAGAAAACCACCCATTAACTTAGAGTTTTACATCAACCTATGGCAGATTTTTTCTAAGAAATGACATTTTGACTACATTAGACTGATTTGTGGCCATAATCTTGTCTTGGGAGATAAGTTAGTCATGGAGTTATTGGTGATTGTTATAGAACTCTTACACCATTTTAATATAAATTGGTCATAAAAAGTTATTTTTTTATTTCTTCATGCCATGACCATGTTAAGTAATGTTGTAGCCATGTTAGAAAATGTTATGGCTGCTTTAGAGGGTAAGATGACCATTATGCAAACCCTTTTTGTTAATTTGGGGTAGTCTACAGACTCTGTTGGGCTAATTGGGCTGTATAATTCAAAAAATCATAAAAAATTGATAATTTGTCAAAAAAATATCATTTCAATTTCTCTCTACATTTCTCATGTTTATCTTTTTATGAATTTTTTTTTTTTTAAATTTTAAAAATGTGAACATGGCAAACCAACCATTCTACCTGTCATAGGCTGGTTTACCTTAGTTTGCTCTTTGTTAGAGTTGAAATAGTTTCAGGGTAAGCTAAAATCCTTGAAAAAATTTTCAGTGAATTTTTAGAAGAAGAGAAATGGAATTGGAATCTAACCCAAGTCGTTTCATATTTTTTGGACCTTTGTGGAATTAGTTACGAATTTTCGAAGTTGATAGAGAAGTAGGTGGATAGAAACACTTGATGGATGGAGTACATTGTAGGTGGATGATATAGTGAGTTGGAGGTCCCATGCAATGGAACGCTGTAGGGAACATACTGGGAACTCAGAGGAACAAACTGGGTCCCTTTTTTTTCCATTGCCCACAAGAGTTTGGCTCACCCAAGCCTTCTAATTTCAATAGAAATTAGAGTTTTTGTTTATCTTTAAAAAAAAATTGGGAACTTTGTCAAGGATAAATAAATGTTTTAATCCACCGTTGGGATTTTTGAGTATTGAAACTGTGAGGTAGAAAACTTGTTAGCAAAAAAAGATAGTGTATTTTCAATTCTCCAAGCACTATGTCATTGCAAGATTTTTTGGGATGTGTTACACACATTTTTTTTAAGTGAAATTTTGTGGAAATATGCATAACATTACCTTCATTATGGTATATTGTTGAATTAGAAGTCTGTAGTGCAAATTTTTTCCACAAATGGCTGTCAAAGGCAGCTGAAATTGTCGGGCAATGTTCAAAAAAACTATTTATCCAACTTTGAAAGCTAATATCTTCCAATACATCTGGTAAAACTTGATGAAATTTTTACCACATGATCTCAGACAAGTTAAGTACAAGATCCTATGATTAGATTCCAAAAAAATATATTTTTTGTTCTCTTGGGTGAACGCAGCAGAAATGGTAGTTTTGAGTGGTTTTTAATAGAAAATGACCTTGGTCCTTTAGGGGTTAATGTTGTTCTACACAAAAAAAGTCATTTGAAACGTCATAGTGCTCACACATTGACAGTTAGATAAGGTGGCCCAAACTCCTCCCTCTTGTTTCTTTTCACTTGTTGTTTTGAGAATTTCAAACTATAGGTTTGATTTGGAGGTGCCACAAGAAGGTTGATACCCATAAAAACTTACCCTCACCTAAATAGGTATTAGCCACACAAAAATTTCCAATGACAACTAGAATCCGCCAAGTACCAGAAAGAGACAGTAAAATATCTTCCAATTGTAGAAGGGTACCAGTTGATTACTGGCCCTACAAATGTCTTTCTAGTTTTGCATCTTTCGTTTTCAAAATGCAACTTGTTTTTTTCCCACTTCCATTGTCTAGCTTTAAACTAGCCACTAGGGGGCCTGATCATTGAAGTGATCTTTGTTGGAGTCAACATTGGGGAATCGATGACTTTTTGAGTTTTACTATATATTTTTCTTTAATCATTAGATGAAATTTAAGTCCTTTAAAAGGTTGTTTCAGGGTTACTCCCTTTGCAATGAATGAGGGCATAGCTATTAGAGTATTAAAATTGAAAATTGAAAAATAAAAAAAAATAAAAAATTTTAAAATTAGAGTTAGGAAAAAATTTATTATTTGATGTGGCCGAACTCCGACCACATTAGAGTGCTAATGTGGTGCAGTTCCCAAAGTTCCACAAAATTTGGGAACTCAAGGAAACTTACAGTCTTGTCTAGCTAGTCAATCTCATCTCATGTCCCATGTTGAACCATTTTTTCAAGTATGGAGTCTAGGTTTTTTTATATTCTTTGCTCCAAAGAGAACTTTTATAGATTTTCTTACTAGGTTTTTTTCAATTTTTTGAAATCTCACAAGGTTTTCCCAACTTCATTGGCTAACAATGAACTAATCATTGGTTCTCTCTAAAATTTGTTTGAAGCGATATAGTAGTTTACATCTATGTAAATGGATGAAATGTAGAAAATTCAAATTATTTATCCAATAGCATGTACATTCATCCAAAAAGAGCAATATTGTCTTTAGAATATATAGCACATGAATGATTTCTTCTACTAATAATGGGAGAATATATCATCTATTATACCCTCAAAAAAATTGTATCATTTTTGAGCAAAATCATACTAAAAAATCACTAGTTGGATCTTTAAATGAAAGGTTGGTTGTGAATTCAATTGGGACTTGAAACTTGGGAGGTTGAGGGAGTAATGAAGTGATGATAGAAAACAATTCATAGATGAGTAGTGAAAGAGCAACTTGCCAAATCTAGCTTGGAGGGCTCAGGCAAGTAGCTTTTGGCTTGCAAGTTGAGAGTTCCCCACCCTTAACTTGCCATGCACCTTCATTAAGACTAGACAACACTAGCTTCCTTGAATATCCTCCTATAACTCTTTTTTGGGCCTCAACCATGACCAACTAAAGCACATTGATCCACTTCTTAGATGCATTGTGAACTTGTGAAGTTGCGTAGGCCTTCAAACTTGTTGCCTAGCCTACAAGTTTTGAAGAGTCCGCTCCAAATTTTTCACTTAGCACGCCAGCCATGGGGGGATTTCAGTAGCTAGCTAGGCCACATCAAATATTGTTGAGGCCACATTTGATTATGAGTGAGGATGCTCTAAATAAAGCTTAAGCCTCTTCTAATAAGGTATTGTAGGTGCATCCATAATTGACACTAATAGAAACTGAGCATACATATATACTATTGTCAAACATAGATTGTTTTATTAAATCTTGTTGGCAACTAAAAGGGGATTTCAACACAATTCAACATGTGTTATTTGGAAATTGTATGAGTACTCAATTCCTTTTCTTGGAAGTATAGGTTGCACACCTTCATTTATTTTTTTGGTTAAAGGGTGGTTTAACCTAGGAAGAAGCTAATGATTAAAAATGTTAGATGAATGACCTCTAAGGATATTGTAGAAATGTAAAATGCACCTATTTATTTTCAAATTTAATCTTTTTTTATGACTACCTTGGTGATGGGGTCACATCCTTCAAGAGTTAATGGTTACACTAAGACCAAAGCAATGGACCACTCTAGTTCAATGGTACCCCATTTTGTTTGATGTAACCATAAGAAGTGAGGGATTAATGCAACAAAATAAATGGGGTGGTATTTTGATGCCCTCACCATATAAATAGGTTGGGTTGCAAAATTTGATTAAGTTCAAAAAACTCAGTTTGTATGTTTAATTACTAGCATAAGTGAGTTGAATTTTCAACAATCCATAGTTTAGTTTGAAATTCAATTGGATAAAAGGATGAACCAAAGCCACCTTAAATTACCATTTGAAAGGTCTACTTTATTGCATATGGACTCAAAAATATCATTCAAACTCAACATGTAGTAAGACCTTTAATTACTTAGGCAAAAGGTCCATAAAGCACCAATTTCAGGTCATATAATTAATTTGGGGAGGTTGAACTTCTTGAAATGTTTTTCAAGAAATTTTCCTTGAGAGACAAATGGAATTAGCATTTGAACCAAGGTGTTTCATAATTAGATTTTTTTAGAATTAGTCATGAATTTTTGAAGTAGTGGTCATCCTTGAGTTCTAAATGTATCCACTTGAAATGTACACTTTCATATAGTTAGGTCTAATCATCTTACCAACTATCTATTGTGCCATTCAAATAATTGTTTTGCATAATATAGAATACAATTGTCATTTTCGTCTTGTACAATTAAAATTTAAATCTTATGCAATCCCAATCAAGCACACCAAATTTTAGTCTCAAAAAATCAATTTTCATTTTGGATGAATTGTTCCATTTAATAGTCATGGTTTATATTAAAATTTATTGAAAAACATTGGTGATGAATTTTTATATTCCATTGCATAGATATATAGGAGACATCTAGATACACATCTTTCCTTCAATAAGCTTCTCCAAAAAAGTTTTTGAATTCCCTCTATAGAGATTTCAATGCTAGGAGACAATGCCAACACTTTGTATTATAGTTATTTCTTTATTTTAACTACATTTTGGAAAAATAATTATCCCATAATGCTCAAACGTAGAATTTCAATGTGAGGATCAAATAGCAAAATCCAATTACAATAAAGAGATCTATTTTACAAAATTTGGACATTGTTACTCCAACATTGAAATCTCTATAGAGGTAACTCTAAATTTTTTTGGAGATGCTCGTTAAAAATATATTAAATATATATGTTTCCTACACATCTATGCAATTGAATTAAAAATTCACCACCAATATTTTTCAATCAATTATCATGTAAAACTATGAGTATTAAATGAATCAATTAACCAAAAATGGAATTTTGCTTTCTTGAAATTGAAATTTGGTGTGCTAGATTGAGATTGCATAGGAATTGAATGTTAATTATGCAAGACAAACAATGCCAATTTTGTTCTATATCATGGAAAATTCTTTGAATGGCACAATAAGTAGTTTGTAAGATTATTGGACATGACTATACATTGATGATGCAATGAAAAAGCAAAATATACCTCCACATTAGAGGACACTTTTAGAGCCCGAGCACTTTGATTCTGGACTTCTTATCTTAGTGCACGAAAGTTAAAAACAACTCAATTCGCCTAGAATTGGCTACATTCACTTTAAAATCCAACTCCCTTATGCGTACAAAGTTTGTTTACAAATTTGCAATAAATGTATGGATTATGGAACCAAAGTAGACCCTTGCTCTCAAGAGTTACAACCCGTAATTTAGAACCTCTAGCAACCCGTTGTATACTGCATTCAATGGTGTCACATTCTCCTAATACTACCATATATACACTAGAAGAAATTCTTGTTCATCGATCTAATTTGTTTTTGTTAGAAAACACAAAACTGTGTTTTTTCCAATGTAGTTTTGTGTTTTCTAACAAAAACAAATTAGATCGATGAACAAGAATTTCTTCCAGTGATAGTACACCACATTCAATACTTAATTCAAATTATGTTATATTGGTAAATGTGGTACCATGGAAAGTAGCTGGACATGTATTGCTTCACAATTATTTTTCCATATGTCTTAGATTTCAAAATGGAATCTCCTTATCTAGGTGATAATATTATGATCTTCAAAAAATTTTAGGAATATTATAAAGTTCAAAATGCACCCCTCAGATACAACACAAAATTTTCTTTTCATTAGTATATTAAAATGGAGTATTTATTTAGACTACTTGAGATGTAACTATGTGTCCACCTTAGTTACTGAGTCCAATGCAATCCTATACTCCTACAAAACTCTCTTTTTTGGAAAAATTTCACCAACCTTGCAACGATTCATCAATAATGGCAATTGATTCTCTACAAGTGATAGATTGGGGAAGGTCCCTCATCTTGTTTCGTTACTCGAGGTTGGCTATTTTCTTTATTTTCCAAATAGGTTTTCCTTGATTCCTTGATTGCCTCTTCCTTTATTGATGATCTTCGCTCCAGAGGTTGGTTGATTGGCTCCCGGATTGGCTTTGGTCTTATTGGCACATCACATTCAATCTCAAGAAAAGAAAAATAAAGAATTGACAAGAGAAAGTTAGATTCATCATAAATTATTGACACCAAATACATACATTTCTCATAATTTAACTTTAAAATTGAATGAATGGAAATTATGTTTTTTCCATATCTTTGGTCACTACATGGTGATCTTCTTACAATGGTACATTAGTGGAAATCATGCCTTGTTTTCATTTAGGGGGTTTACTCAATTCGGTTGCCTAGGAACATGATTTGCACTACTGGTATGAGAAAGATACGAGAACAAGCATTGAGTTGAGCTACTTACAATTGAAGTTCTTCTCATGACATTCTCATCTTTTAGACTTGGCTTCTTTTGCTTTAGTATCTACATTGGATTGAACATTATGTCAGCGTTTTTAGAAGCCAGTACTTTTGAATTTAAGGCAACTTACTTTTGTAAATTTGACAATAGAACTTTGTCCAATACTATATACATTCACTCAAAATGGACCAGAGATTGTAAATGGGGTGAATCTCTTACATCAACTTCTAACTGAAGTTTTGGATTCAACTTCATCAAAGACTCCAACAAAAATATGTCACCTCCAAATTTGGCTAAAAGAGACACACTTATGGGCATTCCTCGCACATTCCCCAAGGGGATAGTCACTTGCTACGACATTTCAAATACAACTTTGTTACTAGCCATAAAGATCTTATAAATTAATTTTTTTAAAACTCTCTTAAAAATAACACATATTAACAAGGTTTTGGTAAAATTAGATTTTTCAGTGGTTTTCACTTTTCAGACATCAATCATAGGGAGAAGTGAAATGGGGAGATGACGATTAATTAAGGCAATTTTGGAAAGACCTCGCCATAGATTTCATTGAAATTATTGGCAAGTTGTCAACTAATCATTTTGGATAGTCACTTCAGCAACTTACAAGTAGATACAAGTAGGTGATCCTAAAGAGGCCTCCTAACAATTGATGGGGAGGTTTACCATAAATTGTGTCTTTTTTCTTCTTATCTCTCCATAATCAATCTCCCTATGATATCAAATTTTTTTTGAAACAATCCAATTATACTAAAAACTGTGTTATACTAGTTGCCTTGATGGCTAGCATTGCATATAGTGGATGCTTGTTTCTTAACCCCTAAAGGACCAAATGGTGTTTTTTGGCAACATAGCGATTTTGGGCAGCTCACTACGGATGGAATTTTTATTTTTTTTCTTTGAAATTTTCACACAACATGTGCCCAAGGAGTAGCTTTAGGACCCAAAAATTTTCATAACTTTTGAATACATGGTTAAAAAGTTATTGTATGATATGTAGTTTTCATTGCTCGGCGGGTAGCCCGGGCAACAAAAAAAACTTCTTTAAAAATCACTTTTTTTTAAAATAAAAGATTGAAATTTGTTTTTCTGATTTGTATATACATGGAAAGCTTTGAATAATTCCATTTTGATTTATGAGATGAAAGTTATGAAGAGTTTCAGTTGTGGGTAGTTTGTCAGTAGTAATGGAATCTCTACTCTAAAATAAACTTTGGAGACCTTTATTTAACTCAATTTTTAATATTTTTGGAAGAAAAATTAAAAAAAGAGGTGTAGATTGTTTATTACAACAATTTAGCCATTGGGCTTGGCATTTTCCAATTCCATAAATAAATTATTAACAATTTAGTATTTTGAATCATTCTCTACTTTCAACTTATTATTTTTTTCATATATGTTGTACAATTCCAAATGATCTAAAATTTTTCAAGCATGTAGCCAACATGACTTGAAGAATGAATCCAAAGAGTTACAACCATTTTGGACATTTTTTCATAATGATCTGACCTTGTGAAGTGCATGTGCCCAAATTTTTGCAGGGCCAAAAAATGGCTTTTTGTCACTTCAAATGCTAATATCTTGCAATCCAAACAATGGAAATTTCTGAAATTTTTTCCACATCTTCCCAAACCAGTGTAATACAAGATCCTTTGGTTACATTTGTCCAAAAATGTATTTTTTCTAAAATTTGGTACTTGTACTAGAGATGACAGTTTTGGAGCGATTTTGGTGAAAACATAGTCAAATACCTTTAGGGGTTAAAGGTGATTTAAAACATACTTGACAACAACCTACCATGGTTGCAATGCTTAGAATACTCAAAGCTCATGACTCAAAAATCTCCAGTTCTTTACTCCTAGTTGCTCTACTTGGCAGTAAGCTTGGTGTTGATGGTATTACTAGTAGTGCATCCGTCTACAGGCACATATTACCTCTACAATTGTTTAAGTATCACTCTAAACCATATTGGAATTCCAAGATTCATATCTTTTAATAGAAAAATTATAAATAAATGGAATAGGTAATTGGTTCTATTGTTAAGGTCACTCAAATCAGAAGAGAAAATCGCAAAGAGACTTGCCACTAGGTAGAACGATTTCTAAGAAATTATAGAAAGAAAAGTATTAGGCTTACCAGAAGATAGGCTAGTAAAAGTGTAAAACATATAAAAAACAAGATTGGTATTTATGAAGCATAGTAGAACTAAAGTAAACAAATGCTCATGGCAATTGAAAAAAGGCTTAAACTTCTAGCCTTCTATTTTCTCTTAATGAATGCAATTTTGTTACAACTTACAGTAGAGTACCACATATAGACTACTAGTTATTATAGAGTAATACACTATAACAAACTTAAATCGCTTGACTATATTCTCAATTTCAAAAATCTTGAGCATCAATGATTTGTTTGTTTCATGGGGTAGTGGAAATGGCATTAGATGAAATCCACCTCCTGTAAAGGGCTGCGAGTTCTCATGAGTTCCCCCAAGTTCTAGGATTGTGGGAACTCAACTATAGTAGCTGGCTGACGTGGCCGAAATTCAGCCACGTCAGATTATAATAAATAAATAAATGATTTTAAATATTTTCATATTTTTTAATTCTAGCCTGAACTACCTGGTTCCCAACATGGGTAACCAGCTTGCAACGGCCCTTTAGTGTTGTTGAAAAATATCTAATGGAGTTAATTTACCAAGAGAAGTTCGTTCATGACAGCCTGCATCTCATTCTTGACTTTGAGAGCCATCCTATGTAACCCATCCAAATGAGGGCCATTGCAAATTTCAATCACATATCAATGTCTGGAGATAGCTTTGGAAGTACTTCATCGAACCACTTCCGGTGTTTCTCTTTGAACTCTCTTCTGCAACAAGATACCCGACAACAATATTCTAACATTTTGTGTACTATTAAATGTGTAATTTGAGTGGTGTACACAACACTAAAAGACAACAATGTAGTTGTTGTCTTGTCTATTACATGGATAGATACATACTGCAATATTACGAGCATGGCGTCTCGAAGACCATCATAAATTGTGTATCGGGATGTGTCTTGTTTGAGGAGTCGCTCTTCTTTCATCAAGAAGTTCCGTAGAGAGGGAACTTTGTCACATATGTGAGTTCCAAGATTCACGTGGTGTACAAGACTACCTGACAAGAGGATCAATTCCATATGATCATTTACATGATTTGAATCTAGAACATAACTTCAATACATTGTGAACTTCATGTGATGACAAAATCAAATTAAAGTTCAAATTTCTAAAGGGCTTTCAATAAAATTAGATTGTGTTTGAAACTTTTAAACTACATCATGAAGAGAATCTTTTCCATCATTCATGAGGAAGCCTCCCTATGGTTATAGTGAACATCTAGAGGCCTCCCTATCATATAAAGGGGAGCCTTTGTATGATTAGTTATGATCATAAGGAAACCTCCCTATGAATCATGTAAAAGATTCTTTTATGGTTTTGTTTGATGGTTTCTAAAAGTCTAATTTTATTGAAAACTAAAATTTCTATTGTGTAGAGATGATTTAGACAATGAAATTTAATATATGTGAGCATGAATTTGTGAATTATCAACCTATGTCCAAGTGACTTAGTGACTACCCTAGCCAGAAGATCCGCTGTCTGAATGGATGAGATGGTGGACAACGCAAAAGAATCATCTGTGACAAGTACTTGTGAGGGGGAACTCCATTCCAACTCTGGTTGTTGCAATAGCACCTTCACTACTTGGTGCAATACATGTGGATCTCTAGACAAAACCCCTACATCATCCATACATCCAACACTTGTGTCAGTTCTCCAGAGATTGAAGAGTCAGTGTCCAAAAAATCCCTCGAAGACTCCTACCATTTGCTTAGGTAAGGGCACGCAACAAAAAGACATCAATAAATTTAAGGGACTTATATCATAGTCATTCGTGATTGAGGTGCTCACAATATTCTAGAATAGTGTATAGATTTCCCCCTATGCACCATAGCAATGTAGCACAAAAAGAGTCTTGAGCACTAAGTATTGAAGAATATGCTAATAAAGACTAGAAGAAAGAAAATAATTTAAATGTGAGTCACACCCGCCCTTGCATATCACGGGTTCAAAGTTGTGCATAGAAAGAATCTGGATTCCTATTCTTGGCTCAATATTCATTCATTGCAAGGGGGTTCAAGTAAGCACGTTATTCTCACCTACAACATCAAGACTTGGCGCCACTAGAATTACTCCTACAGTAGATATAACTCCGTGCGATGCTCGGTACCCGAAAATGCCACAAAACGTTGTAGGAATTCTTATCCCTCCTATTGTATCAACCCCTACCACTCATTCATCCATAAAATCAAGTTGGTCTAATTAGTAATGTATGATGTCAATTTAGATTATTAAAATCAAAATTATGACCGTCAAAAATTGCAATTATAATCATGAAGGGAGCTAGATACCTGAAGATTTACAAATCTAGTTTTACATGGAGGAGTGTGATTGCAAAAAAGACTAGTACTATTTGGCGTCACATTTTGAGTGATGGAGTTATCATGTACTATAACTTTTGAAGCATAAAGTCCTTGAGATTGAAATTTTTATTGGAGATGGCTAATATGATAGTAATTAGATCCTTCATTTTTTGAAATTTTCAAAAATCATTTTATATTTAAATTTCAATTTAGCTAATTTGTCACACTTTGTAGTTTAGGTTTTTTAAGTACTGGGGAGTACCCAAAATTAATGATATAGAGATGAGATTTCTAGGGTTTATTTCCATACTTAGTAGGCATGTACTTATCGAAGGAAATTTAAAAAAACATTATTTTATATCCTTTGTATTCATGCAAATAGGACTTCCTTGCGTGCGAAATTCTCAATATTAAAAATGGTTTGAAGATAACTCTTTTGATGAAATCTCTTCACTATGAAGTCTTCCCAAATGTCCAATTTTTCATGTTTTTTAAAATTTCTTTTCCTATGTTTTACAAATTAAAATGTGAAATTGTAGTGAAAGTTACTATTTTCATGAAATTTTGCACTTTTCTAGTTCTCCTACTTAGAAAATTTTTCTATGCTTTTCTTTCCTAGAGTACCTTCTTCTTAAAGTTGCATACATCAAACTTATTTTTGATTTAAAAAAGAAATTGTTCTACTAATTATACAATACTTCTAAAGAAAAAAAGGAGTGTTGTTCAAAACGCTACATTTTGTAACTAGTCTTTTTTACAATGACCTAGGAAAGGATACCATATCCAGTAGAAAAGTTTACAAGTACTTGCATTTGATGTATATACTAAGTGCAAAGTCAACAACATTTGAGGCAATTGCAACAGCGGAGCTACATGCCGCTCCTCCAGCAAAATGCTTTGGTGCTACAGGATTGTCAGAGGTCCCGTCACGCCTATTTCTACCAAACATACTGCCCCACCATCGATGAAACCCACCTTTCAAACATTTCTTGTCATGATTCTTTCGGCCAAGCAGACTGCCCCAACATGGGCCATAACTTCAGGGCGCACATGCTCACTATCAATAATAAATGTTTGAAGCAATTACTACTCTAGAAGATGAAAAAACAAAACTTCCATTGATCTCTTCATGAAATGACAAAAGAAGATCCAACACAAGTTCAACGAGTTCCATTCACCTCAATGGTAAGCCCTTCAACTAGTTTGAAAACCGCACAGAATATAGCTAACTTTGCTAGTAACATGATTAAAATGAAAAGTCTATTGTATCTCTCTTTGCTCTACAAATAGTTATCTAGCTTGAGACCACATATACTTTAGTTTGGATACTGATAGAATAGAACTCGCATCTTTTTCATTGTAGCACCAAAAGATTTTGACATACTAAAATATTGAAAAACTGCTTTTGAAGTAATCTATTCCATCGTCAAGCACACAATCACTATAAGCATGAGCCCACATGCAAACATGCCAACTAAGGTCTAAATGAAAGGAAATAAATAATTCTAAAGTGAGCAACAACAACATTTGTAAATAACAAGAGCTCATAATTGTGGGCAAAAGAAACCTAAAATATTCCTTTTCTTGGCTCACTATTCAATGATCCAATGTGTATTTAGGTAGAATGTTACAAACCAATTACCTTAAGCTGAACTCGTTCATGGTCTGCTTTCCACTAGACACAACTCCATCTTTAAAGATGAGATCAATTGCAACTGCCGTCTGCATTGCCACCGCATGTGTTTGCTCCCAATCATGGCTTCCAAATCCAGTGATGACCGACTCCACATCAAAACTGTCCATTCCAAAATTATGGTCAACACAAAACCATGCTTGTAAGACTGAGATGAAGCACACATTGAGCAACATAAAGGATGCTAAAACCACTAGGGAATTCATCCCATCTCTTCTGACCTTTAACTGAACACCAACTCATTTATTCATACACTTGGTTGAACTTTTTAGGAAGTGGTGTAAGCACGGCTTGGCTCAATGTCTTTCACTATTGATCTTTCAATGGTGATGGGGTTTTCTATTGTTTCTTCAACCTTCAACTCTAAACTCGTATACGAAATTCAAAAATAGAGATAAAAATCTAATCTTTGCAAATGTGGTCCTTGTACCTAAGGTAATCTCTCCACAACTCTATAATGATCTTGCAAAAATCACACTCCTACATATGTATAAATGGTTATTAAGCATCCTCAGCCTTATATAATTCATTTGACTTATAAAGTTGTGTAATAGAGAGAATATTGTGACTTGATTTCCGTGATAATTGGGTGGGGAAAGATTGTTCTCACACATCTTGGAAGCCAAATTTGCACTCGCCAAGTTGTGGATTTGTCAACATCCCTGTGTGTTTGGTTTGGGATTGGAAGCAATAATGTCGCAAACACGGAGGGCTCAGCTTGCCTGTCTTCACAAGCATATAGAGACCAGCAATGCCAACTACTGATAACCCTAACATGATGAGTGGAGTCCTCCGTTTGGAGATTTTACATGAAATTCTTTGCCAATCTTGCCAATCAAATGCTGGTGGCTGTGGTATAGGACACCATCTTATGGACATCCTTTGTAGTTCAAGCATTTTGTGTCCAACTAGGGTTTTGTCTCCAATTGTTAATTTATTTCTCAAAGTCTACCATACCAATAGACAATGCTCCACTACATTGACACATTAGCTTTTGGGAGTGTACAATCTCGACATTTCGATCTACCAATTTAGGGTTTCATGTGGGACTGATCACTCTACATATTCCAATTGGTTTTGCTCCCCTATCAAATGATTACAAGGAGGATGCTAAGGAACTATCCTCCAGAGATGAAGTAGAATCTAGGCCCTCCATTTTTGGCAATTAGCAAAAGCTATGCCAAATTGGTGACTTCAATGGTTCTCTGAATAAGGTCTTGCCTTCAAGTGCCAAACGACAAGATGTTACTCACAGGTTGGCAAATGGCAACGAACAACATCGTCTTGATCGTATGAGTGTTGAGGACAAAGTGGATATAGATGAAGGGCGATAAGTTAAGTTATCTGCTCATGCGACATAGAGGAGAGACATTTGTAGCTCACAACCCTAATTACCTTGGTGCCTTAATTTCTGGAGCGTATTTTCATTCTGGATTAAGTTCTTATTACTTGAGAGTGTCAATGTGGGCCAGTCAAAGACAACCTCATTTAGGGGGATGAGCACCCCCAAATGTGCCAAGGACTGTATACTGCCATCTTTACTCTGTGTACATCTCCAAAATCAATTATGTATTTATATACCTATGTAGAAGAAATACTTTTGTTCCTAGCAACTTTGTTCCTTCATAACTTTTGCGTACACAATCCAAATGCTGTGTTCCATTAGATGTTTTTTAGCAACTCTAGAAGGCTGTTTCAAGATTGTCCCCTATGTTGTTCCCGTAGTAGTGAGGGAACAGCTGATTGCTATTAGCCGTTGTAAAGGCTAAAAAAATATTTTTTTTTGCCCTGAAATTGAAAAAGAAGTTGAACAAAAAATATTCAAAAAATAAATAAATTTTACCTCACCACCTCCTGACCACATTAGCAGGCTGAAGTGGTGCAGTTCACTGAGTTCCCCACTGCGGGGAACTCGCAATCTTCTAATAGGGCCACATTTCATCTAATGTTTGGGGCCGTGGAACCTCCTTTCACTTGCCAATAAGAAAATAGCAATTAGTGGCAGCTCTAGAGGTACCCACCTTAATGCAACCTGAAGAGTAAAGAACACTAACTTAATTTTGGCAAAGAGCTTTTTCATAGTGACATTGATTTTGCATGTGACACTAATTTTGCCCTCACTAATAGAATAAATCTATCTAGTGAACGAATTTCATATTTGTTACATATAATAAAATAAACTTGTAAAATATTGAAGTATTACTTTATATGAGACTTTGGATAAAGTATTGCCAAGGAATGAAGCTTGGATTGCATTGTGACTCTTCCCAAAGAAGAAGAGACGCTACTATAACTAATTGGTCTATAACTTCACTCTATGAAAACTATTTCACATTCCTTTTTATGTTGAATTGGTAGAGTTGCCCTAAGAACGTTAAAGTCTACTTCCACCAGGCCCTAAGGGTGGTGTTACAAACCACTTTTAAAATGTGAAAGTTTATCTTGAAATTCCCACTTGGGTTGCTTAGTAAAAACTAAGCCTAGCTGGAATCTCGAGATGGCAATGAATAAGAATGTGAGCATTAAAAAAAATAAAAAATGGTTGCCAAGTTTTTGGAAGCAACTGCATCTCCACATAATGAAGATTTATGGTAGTTGAGTGCGATAGTATGGTAGAACCACCCATTACCAACCAGGTCCCTATAGCCAATCTATAGGTATTAGGAAATTCAATACATGTTGACTAATTTCTAACCATCAATTCTTGGTTTCTAACCATCTTCTAACCATTAGTATCATGACACATATGCTTGGTTTTGAGAGCCAAAGTAGACTTTGAATGAGGAATAATGGAAGACTTTCTATGTTGGGTATAGGTCCAGATCAACTTTTGACTTTCAAAACTCATAGTAATTTCAATTCCAGGCATAAAATTATCAAAAAATTTGTAATCCCTATGATTTCCATTCTTCGACAAGGTAGAAAATTTACATTGCCTTCTACTACTCCAAATCATGCATAGAATGCATAATTTCTTGGTAATGGGTGGTTCTACCATAGGTATATTCACATGTTTGTGGCCATTATGAAACACTAGCTTGAATGGTTGTGTGTCTCAATATAAGTGTGAGTTCCTACTATGAGTGTTGATTCAATATCTGTCCAAGTGAATGTCAATTCACTCAACTTTGCTTGAGAAAATAAAGACATTAGAGAAAATTTGGACTCTCTAGAAGGTTGTTTGATTGGCTAGCAATGCAAATATATAAAAGAAAAAGAAACATTTTTATTTTTTTTTGTATTTTCACTACTAGCTAGAGTCAAATGGCCCTCTAGAAAATTCTGATTTTCTCAAATGTCTTAGCAATTCTAATTTAGGTGTTAACCCTAGAAGAATTGGCCCATGACCATTGATTTCAAGCCTCATTATCCATGACTCTATTTGTTGCCATTTTGTAGCCAAATATGAATGAAATTTTTTTATGTATTTCTAAAGATGAATTCATACATCTACTATGAGTTATAAAATTCTCAATTTTTAGGGAAAATTTTAAAATTATTGTGAATTTTTGAAGGAAAAAATGCAGAAAATTTATTTCAAATACAAAATATACTCAAAAAATCTGAAATTTTCACCATTGATGTACATTTTAGTTTATAAAATCATGGTATAAACTAAAGTTATCATATTACTCTAAAATTAGAAAATCAACAAACTATAGTTATAGGCCCAAAGTTCATATTGCTATAAAATATTGAAATTTAAAAATCTTTCAAAATTTCAATTAGAATAGAATTTACACTTGATAAGCTTCATTTCGTTAGTTGAGCTCAAACTAAAAAAATGTCATATTTATGATGAAAATTCACATCAAGAGTAAATAGTAAGAAATGGCCATAATACACTACAAGGATGATTCATGGATTCAGCATCTTCTTCTCTAGAAAAGCCAACAATACCATAATGAGGAAATTTGCAATATTATCCCCTAAAAATTTCTCAAGCAACTTCCAAAAAAAATATTGGATGAAAAAACATTTTTTTTCCATTCTATAGTTGTAGGTGAAGTCATCCAAACAATGATTTGTGTCTTCAATAGATTTTTAAGGTTAATCCTTGAACATCTAGAATCATCTCCAAATTTGACGATTTGAGAAAAATCATTATAAAGTTCAATTTGGAAGTATATTTTGGAATTTGGTGATCTTAATGGATAATGACCCTATTATTTATAGTTTTGTAAGCAAGACATTAAATTGTTCATTAGAAGGTGGGCCTACTTGACATGGCATGCGGGCTGGAATATGGGCCTAGCCACGCCCCACGGCTTCGCCTGCCCACCTCTAATAAATCTCGACTTGGTACTCTTGACCCGACACTCCTACCGCCCATTCCCACCACAACAAAGACAAAGCGCCACTCGATAGAGGCAGAGGTTTGTGCTAGAGGTCTTTGAACTTCTTTCGTCATGTCACGTCGCCATTTGGACTTAGGGTTTAGGGAGTGCGCCGTTGTTGCTTCTCCTATAGTTGTTTGGACCTGATTACCATTGGTCCAGCATTTAGCTATTGTAGATCCATCATCTGCAAGAACAAGACCAAGGTCAAGTGTGATTCACAGATGATCTACATACATACTTGAATTCTTGTAGTCTAACTATACAATAATTTATTGTGTAATGTTTCACAAATTGATTTAGCAACCTAACTTGATTAAACTCCATGAACATCTAGAAGCAAACATCTAAAGAATGACTTAGGCAGGTATATCTCATTGCAAAGTTCCCACCTATTATGAAGAAGCAACCCCATTT
Source organism: Straminergon stramineum (assembly GCA_963920665.1). Classification (NCBI taxonomy): domain Eukaryota; kingdom Viridiplantae; phylum Streptophyta; class Bryopsida; order Hypnales; family Calliergonaceae; genus Straminergon; species Straminergon stramineum. The sequence continues at coordinate 20,011,855 of OY987263.1, read as the reverse complement.
GACTCCTATATCCTCGTGCAATGATAGCATGTCTCCAAAAAAGTTTCCCATTGACAACATCTAGGAAATCCGCCAGTCCAACTCAAGTCCTTGCACAGATACCACCTGAAGAAAAAGATGGGCCCATAAAATTAATTCAAAGCAAATCAAGATGCATCAACTGAAGGGCTGATGAAACTCGATTGACCAATATAACAAACTCATATTCAACAAATAAGGAGATCCTCACCGTATAGCGAACCCTGATGTGCTTTTCTCTTGGTTCCAAATCACTAATTAAATCATTAAGCAAATCTACGATAGTAACATTCTAGACACATTCTCAGCTAAAAGACTATTGTATTTGGTTGTGCAAGACATGAAGATGTCAAGAATGATAACTCTTTGAGTTCATCATCTCGATAGTAGGAACATCCATTTTTATGATTAAGCTATCTTCTTCAATTTTGGTAGGAAAGTCTTTTAACTCAAGCATGTTTGAGCTAGATGAATTAGCACGATTTGAAGATGAGGTCATTTCCTTTCTCGACAAAACTGTTTGCCGCAAGTTTTTCGTGTCTGCTTGCAATTGTTGACCAATGACCATCAATAGCATATCTCCACTAAAGACTAAGAAGGGCGGTTGTTTGAAATCGATTTTGACCCTTTTGGATTTTGAAGTAATTTCCAATGAGTTCAAAGCTTACGATTTGTCTTGCATAGTAGGCTTCTTCGTACTTTCAGTTAATCAATCAAGCATACTTTTGCTTCCGCTTACTTCAACGCTTGCTTACAAATAACGGAATTCTTTTTCTACCACATTTAGAATCTGAATTTAGAACCTTGGTCATTATCCACACTTATTTACTCAAATGTCAACAAACACTCTCCAAGCCTACGGAAGAGGTGTGGACAAGGCGCAGACAAGGCGCCAACAACAAACATACTCCAAACTACAATAACTATAGGGAGAAGCAACAATGATAGTGCATACACTAAATCCTAAGCCAAAACGGCGACGCGACACGACAAAGGAAGTTCAAAGACCTCCAACACGAACCTTTGCCTCTGTTGAGTGGCACTCCGTCTCTGTTGCGATGGGAGCAGGCGTTAGGGGTACCGGGTTGAGATCCATTGGAGGTGGGTTGGCGAGGCTTCAGGGCATGGCTGAGCCTGTGTTCCAGCCTGTGCACCACGTCAGGCGGGTCCACCTTCGAATGGACGATTTAATGTCTTGCGTTTTGTAAAAGTGGTGAATATCATAAGTTATGTTTGATTTTTTTCTGTAGTGATGTATTAGTAAATTATCATTCCTTGAAAATTGGGCCTGCCTAGCCGAAAGAAGAACAGTAAGTTACAGTACTGCCTCACTCGGCAGAAACACCCGCCTAGAATCTCTGTAATGCACTACAGTAAGTTACTTAGGTAGTCCGCTCTTGAAGCGACCATTCAAGAGCTTATTGCCTTTTTGGGGATGCTCCACTCCTTGAAAAAAATTTCAGTAAATTTTAGAAGGAAGGAAAATGGAATTGGCACCGAACTCAAGTCATTTCATATTTTTTGGACCTTCATGGAATTAGTTACAAATTTTTGAAGTTGAAATGCAATGGTCTCTAAAAGCGACCACCTCTTGGAAGGTACTCTTAGAGTATATTGTTGGTACATTGCAAAATTTAATGATCACTTTTAAAGCATGAGCACTTTTAGAGTAGACTACCTTAATGAGGTATGACATATTGAAGTATTTAACCCTTCAAGAACCAAATTAACTTGCCTTCAAGAACCATGGAGCTAGAAACATGTCATTGTATAATTAGGCATTGATTCTTTTCATGTTGGGAAGGTATTATGCTTTGTAGATGTCAAGAATGGATTTATCAATTCATTAAAGGGTTAAGTTCTTATAAGGGTATCCAAAAAAGTTGTCTTCACTTTTAGTGGCTACAATTTTAGTCTACAAATCCACATTGTTGTGTCAAACAAGTTCATCTTTTAATTATAATAAAGTATGACTTTACCAAATGTGATTTTAAGTGTCTACTACTCCACTTATAAAGTTATAATGTATCAAATAAAAATTCATCACAATTAAAGATTTTAAAGTATTTTTAATGAATTTTTTAGGTTGAAAAAGCAAGTTGTGTCTTATTTACCTAGAATCCTCAAAATCAAGCATTTGGAATATCAAACAATTTTATGTTAATATTATTTTTGGATATGAATTACATTTAGTTGTGCATTTGTGCATAATACAAAATAATTCAATTTATCAATAAGAACTTAATAAATTGTGCACTATGATGCTTGCAAATTTTTCAATTAAACAATTTATACCAACAAGTTCAATAGATCCAAAAATAATTAAAAATAAATTATCAAGAATACACATCTTGATCTCATTTACATGCCTTGATTTATTTTTATCATTTTAAAGACTTCTGAATTGATCCAAATGAACAAAATATACAAACTTTGTAGGTTTTAAACAAAATCACCTAATTCGTATGTCCCAAGAGTAATACTCTTATTGGAACTTAATCCTAAAGGATTGAAGTTTTCTAAAGAATCATATAAGATAATTTTGTTCACCATAGGGGACTCTTTTTCAAAGATGCAAAAAGGCCCCCTACCTCATTGGTAAACAATGTTATAAAAATGGCACTTGGGTGAACAAAACATGATGAAGAACTTCATTTTTCATCCAATTTTTTTAGAGTAATTTGAATATATTTGCATCAAAGGGGGTTTGAAATTCTCTCATTGAGGTATTTTTTACTTCTCTAGGAAAGAAGGTGCTAAAAGAACTTATCTCAAAAGATGCTTTTCAGTGGATTTTGGCAACTTGTACCTCCTTGCTCTAAATCTAAATTTTAGTGAAAGAATTATCTTATTTTAATTTGAGATAAACTAATAGAATGAAGTAAACTAAGTCTAATTTCTAACTTAGAATTTATTTTTAAATTGTAAAATTAAACTATTAATAGCTATTTGAACTTTAAGCCTATAATCATGGTATATAGTATTTCTACTTATAGAATGACACAAAATTTTGGATTACACCATGATGTCCCACATTATAACATGCATGTGCGGTGCAATTTTCAGAATTTTCAAAGTATATATTATATTTTATATGAATTTTCTTCATTCTTACTTGAAAAAATCACAATAATTTTAAATTTTTATTAAAAATTTAAAAATTTTAGAAATTATATTAGTTATGTGATTTTATTACTAAAAAATATAAATGATTAATTCCCATTTATACTCAGTGGGAAAAAAATACTCCAAAGCAAGGGATATTGAAGATATGGACTCGGTTCTTTATGGAACAGGGTGATTGCAAGAAACACCTGCCAGTTTCGTTGCGTTTTTTTTGGAGCGCTATAACTTTTGAATTATGAATCCGATTCCAAAACCAAAAAAACAATTTCTAGATATCTTTTTTGTTATTGTAATCCTTATTTTTCAGAAATTTTTAAAAATCATTTTATATTTAAAAGTCAATTTTGATAATTTGTCACACTTTGACATTTCATTAGATGAGAATGAGCTCCTGCCAAAGACTGCGAGTTCCCACAAGTTCTAAGACTGTGGGAACTCGGCCACAGCAGCTCGTTGACGTGGTCAGGTGATGGCCACGTCGGATAATAATAAAAAATTAATTTTAAAATTTTTTTATAAATTTTTTAATAATTTTTTAATAATTTTAAATTCTGGCCAGCCCTGGCTGGTTCCCAGCCTTGGAAACTGGCCTGAAACGACCCTCCAAGGCAGCTGAATCCCATCTAATGAGGGGTTTTTTATACTATTGAGTGGTTTAAATTAGTGATTTTCAACTGAAATTTCTATGGTATATTAGTTTAATAGGCATACATGTGCCTACTAAAGGAAATCTAAAAATTCATTATTTTATATCCTCCATGTTCATGCAAATAGGCCTCTCTTGCGAGTGCAATTCTAAACAATAGAGATAGTTTTGAACTCATTTTCTTGCTCAAATCTCATCATCAAAAAGTCCTCCCAAATGGCCAATTTTTAGTTTTCTTGAAAATTGTTTTTCCTATTTTCTGCAAATTGAAACGTCAAAGTATGTATTTTCCATGATATATTTTGGGACATAGAATTCTAACAAAGAAAATACATACTTTGATGTTTTAATTTGTAGAAAATAGGAAAAACAATTTTCAAGAAAACTAAAAATTGGCCATTTGGGAGGACTTTTTGATGATGAGATTTGAGCAAAAAAACGAGTTCAAAACTATCTCTATTGTTTAGAATTGCACTCGCAAGAGAGGCCTATTTGCATGAACGTGGAGGATATAAAATAATGAATTTTTAGATTTTCTTTGGTAGGCACATGTATGCCTACTAAACTAATATACCATAGAAATTTCAGCTGAAAATCACTAATTTAAACCACTCAATAGTATAAAAACCCCTTAAATGTCAAAGTGTGACAAATTATCAAAATTGACTTTTAAATATAAAATGATTTTTAAAAATTTCTGAAAAATAAGGATTACAATAACAAGAAAGATATCTAGAAATCCTTTTTTTGGTTTTGGAATTGGATTCATAATTCAAAAGTTATAGCGCTCCAAAAAAAAAAACACAACGAAACTAGCAAGTGTTTCTTGCAATCACCCAACAACCTATAGGCTATAGTGGATACACTAAATACTGAAAAAGGGGTTGCCCCTCACTAATTTCTCAACATTTGACACTATATAAATATTTACTATTATTCTACAAGAATACACTACTTTTGAATTATGTATTGTTGTAATTGGGACTCATAAACCTTCTTGTGTACATATGAAAATATATGTAGAAATTTTTGTTGACTTTGGTGGCTTGTAAAGTATCTTTCTTAGGGTAAGGCAACCTAATTATAAAGGCAACGTAATTTCACTCTTTAGTGTAGATTACTTGCCGCCTTACACGCATCCATGATTCACCGAGCATGCAATCAATTTAGCCTTTTCACTCTAAAAATATTGGTTTGCTTCCTCAACAAAACTAAAGGATACACTTGACGAAAGTTACTTCGACTGGGGTTCGCTATAGTCTAAGTTATCCTTGCCATGAAATTTCTTTCATTTGTGTCCAACAGGAAAAAAATCAACACTGATTTAGGCAATTAGTGGGGGCGAAATTTGTCACTGTAGTCGGGACAGTATAGTTCAACCTGCACTAATTTAAAAGTGTGAATTTGTACATAAGTTGCTCACTAAAAGGATAAACCAGTGTCGCAGATCGCAGAGAAGCTTCTGTAAAAAAATATCACTGTTTTATTCAGGCCCAAGCATTTGCCTGTGCGCCCCGCTTTTATTGCAATTCATTGAATACTTTTGTTCAAAGAACGAATGGAATGAGTCATGATCAGAACGACTAACTGAATGCGTCCGTTCCTCTAATTTACATAAGAGCACCGCTTGCGGATTTCGCCTTGCGTGCCCGTGAGCGGCTTGAACTCGCTCAGCTGCTTGTACGCGGCCGCAAACACCGTGCGCCAGGCAGTGGCGTCCGCGGCGTACTTGACCACGTAAGGCCGGGTTCTCGGGTCCATGGAGAGCTTGGAGTCGATGCCCATGAGCCCTTCTTTGGCGAGCAAGTTGACGTAGTAGTGGTTGTCGAAGGCCATGGGCGATTGCTCGTCGTTTCGGAAGTACGTGAAGTGAACCTCCGTGGGGTTGGGGGGACATCGGTGAAGGAGGAGCTTGGCGAACGCAGGGGCCAGGTTAGGATCCACTTTCGGGTAGATCCGTTCGTTGAAGCTCACGCAGTGGGCTCTTCCAATGGTGTGGGCACCTGCACATCGACAACAATAATCAGTGGATCATTTTTCACCAACCTCTCTCTTATTTGTTAAAATAGAGGTGAAAAAATTACCGCACCAAGGAAACTCCAGGTCTGTAGAGCTCGATCCGTGATAGTCCTTAAACTTAAATCTGAGCTCTAATAACTTGAATACCAGAATTTGGCAATCTGGAACACGCCGTTTTCACTAAGATCGATGAACTTCAAAGCATTTGGCTTGGACCAGACAGATCCTGTCAGGGTCTCACACGGGGGCGTACTAGGAAGCTAATACTGCCGTTGTGTTATAAGATAATGCACACTTGACTGGTGAAGTGTGTCCAGTTCTCTGCGGTAACCTTCAAGAGCCGGGAGAAGGTTACAGCAGCATAGATTCAAGGAGAGGAACGGTTGCTGCGCGGGAGATTCACCCCCTGAAATGTCTGCCCTGGTACATCCTATCCACGGAACATAAACGGGGAGGGGGGGTAGGCGCGCTCCAGCCTGAGCAGCACTCTACTCCCACGGAAGCTTCATGATGACGCTAAGAATACACTCTTTACTGTTCTTGATTCAAGGGAGCAAATTAGTATTATCATTTAACCTTCTTGAACCCTCTGGCTTTGAAAGCTTGTCTAGTACATTACTGTGACAGATTCTATCACGGAACTTTGAACAAAACTGACTCATGAATGTCTGCGGATCTGCTTTCCCGTGTGCGATGAGTTGGAAAAAAGAAATGAAACTATGGTCATCAGAAAGTAGTCTCCTGTCACTTACCCATAAGAGCGACTGCTTGTTCGGTGCTGATACCGATCGATTTGTAAAATGCTAGGACCTTATCGACACTGTCCTGCGGCTTAGGAATCGAGTCTGCGGAGGATTTCAAGCTGATGCGGCTGTCGCGACGACCCATCAAAGTCTTCACGTAAGGACCTCCCAACTGCAGAGAAACCGAAGTAACAGCGTGAGCAAGGAAGTAAGAAACATAGTGGATATCGAAATAATAAGATTCTAGAACGAGTGGAATCTAAGTATAGCGTACCACTTGCACGGAAGCAGCTGCTCCAACGGCGAGAATATCCGCGCAAGACACGATTCCGGGGCAAACCTTCTCTACTGCGTCTTTAATATTGTTCACGTATTTCTCATTTCGCATGCCTTCTTGGCTGGTGGAGTCCTTCTCGGATGTCATCCCAGGCTTTGACAGTAGCAGAAACGACCCATCGGCTCCCTGCAGCATTCTCACATGACAAGATTAGTGCATTTTCAAACATGAGCTCACTGATCAGTAGGAAAACTATGCAAATGAAAGTTGTAGAACTGGCGTATGGACTTACATTGAAAAAATCATGGAAACCGAACCGAATCAAAGAAGTTGCAATGTTGCCCTTCTTTTCGTACAATTGGTATACGGTCTTGCGAATGATCTGTTCGGCTGAAGGGCAAGTCTTCTGGTAGTAAGTCGCGCTCAACGATCCAGCTGACACGCTCAGAACACTCGCGGCTAGAACTAACGCGAGTATCGAAACCGCGGCCCCGAAACGAGCCATTCTCAAAGTTCTGAATCAGTAGAGACGTCCAATATGTTAGCACGAGCTGAATCACCAGATACATCATCACAGAAACATAACTAGTATCACACTCGAAGCACAAAAAATGTTCAAAATTCTCCTCACTTCGAGATGTGCATGCACCGCAGTGACAGTATCGGCTCTGAAACTCACAAGCAATCGATCATAGAACTGGGCCGCAGAGTGATCTAAGCGAATACACAAACACTGTCTAGCTAGAATCTCAATGAAAACAAAAACGCTAGCTAGCTGGATCACCTTGACAATTCCAAAGTCCATAATCCTTCCTTCAGTCATCACCCTGTGCAAGTGAACTAAGCTTGTCTAGCTAGAACTGATCCGTACAGTATCGACTCGTGGTCAGAACGCGAATCATAAAGAGCAGAGGAAGACTCACCAATAATTCCACCACCCTGTAGCGACTGCAACCTCTTGCTCTCGCGTCACCGTCCTGGAGTGGGGATTGCGTTTTTAGCTCTCCCAGCATCTGCACGCTGGTCTGCCGGCTCTCAGTCTTGAGTGGAGACGCTCTTGTTCACGCATTATATTGCCCCTGCAACTCGGATAAGTTATGGGCAGTGCCAGTAACTTTATTTCACACCTGCTTCGGGAAAAGTGGGTGACTCACTAAATCCGTCCAAGAGCCATGCGTCCTGATAAACACACACGCATAGCACGGGCGTTGTCACGGCGGCTTGTAGTGCCAAACAAAGTCAACTTCGACAGTACTTGATGACCTGTTCGATATAGTAGCTAGATTCCTTTGTTCCGAAATGAGCCAATGAGGTTATAAGGGGGGGTTTTTAGAATTGCACAGGCGGGGTGGACGCAACATACTGGAGATAGCAAGAAATTCGTCACCATAATTGGATGGAAAAAGGGGGGGAAACCGTTTAAATGAAATTTGCAATACTCCATGCCAACTTTATACTTCCTGTAATGCAAGAAACAAGAATAAGGGCCGGTTGCCATTGGGGTTCCGGACCTCCAGCTACTGGAGGGGGGGTCTGGACCTTCGGAGGCTGGATGGGGGTCCAGGGGGGGTCCATTGCAATCCCAGGAAGCCGGGCTAGACACCCTTTCCGGGTTTGAGCACCTCAGTAGGGCCCATTCAGGGTGATAACTTTCCTGGATTTTTTACCATACACATTTAGCCTGCATTTAAATTAAGAGAGCCTGAATTATGTACAGTAGCAGTTGAGCAATCACAGATAAAATGAAGAGTATACGATTTTTTAAGATTTTCAAAGCAACATTAAATTAATAAAGCGTGGAATATTAATTTTAAATAAAGCTTGTGGATCAAAAAATGGATTGAATTCCCTTTATCAATGGAAATTATCCATTTGGTTCCAAAAAAAAAAAGATTAAAAATCATTGAAATCACAACGTATTCAACATTAAATTAGACTTGCCCCTACAATACTCAATACTGTCTACACACTATGTTCCTAAAAATTAACAACTTACACAAACATGAAAAATCCACAAAAGAACTTCCAAAATTTGACTAGTACAATTTATATAGCATAATGAAAGTAGTGACACAATCCTAATCCATGGCAGAGACTTTGTCATTGACATGGAGGGCCTTGTGTAAAATGTTTCATATTTAATCTTATTCGTTGGATTCTCTACATTGTGTAAGTGATGATTTTGGTTTGTAAAATCTAATTTTACTTAGTGAGTTAAGAAGAATTTTTTTTTAAATTATAATTTAGTGATACCATTGTTGAATATATCCATATGGGGGTAATTTTTATTTTTTAATTATAAACATTATTATTTTTAGAGATATAATTGGAGAATATAACTCCAGTACTGGAATCAGGAACTCAAACACTACATTTTTTATTTGTATATCTGGTTGGAAATATTCTGTCAAATAAGACTTCGTAATGGGTTTTCACAAATGGGCATTCCTCGAAATCAGCCAGAATGTGTACACCCCTTGCAAAATTAATAACGCAAAGTTAACTGCTCAAATAAGTTTCACCACAGCCGTGGTAACTTCTACGCTTCTGGAACCAGAGCGGAACCTTCATGACATTCATTAACCTTGTTTTTAGTTGTAAATAGCCCTCCAGAAGCCCCCTCCAGTCCCTCCAGTTCTGTGAAAGCGAACTTCACGGACTGGAGCCTGGAGGTCCAGTCGGAGGTCCAGCTCCGATCCCAGCGTTGATGGAGGCTGCCTGGGGGTCCGGAACCCCAATGGCAACCGGCTCTAAGCATGACGAGGTGACTCTTACATGGAATACAGATGAGATTGCCAAGTTTCAAGATGCGTGCTTGCAAAGCGAATCTAGTCCCAACTGAAGGTGTACCTAGATTTGTTTCATCTAGTAAACACTCGTTACTTCAAATTCATGGAAAGTTGACATAAATGCAAATGATTTTCTTAAAAAAAATTACAAGAGCATGGTAAGAGAGGGAATGTAATAATCTCACTGCACACCCTGTTGCAGGTGATGATGGTCAAAATTTGAAGCTTGAATTCTCCAGTTTATGGCTTCGACCTATTCTTGAGAAAGTGGATCCCGGAATAGAACCCAGCTGGAGTCTGGCGTCAACATGACAAGGAAGCGGCAATCTTGGAATCTTGGATCGCGCTTCCCTCCTTCCGTGATGAATGCAGCGAAGTTACTCGCCGTGTACGGAACGTCCACCGTGAAGCTACGGACTTACGTACGGTAACTTATTTGTGCGCTCTCGGGAACTCCGGTGTCGTAGAAGCGAAATTCGCGCAAGTATTCCATGCCATCCGACCCGGGATGAACGCTGCCGATGTGAGCGAGGTACTCGTTCGAGCCAGGATCCTGCTGGTTCAGGAGTTCGAGGATGCATCCATCCAGCACACGCCAGCTAATAAGTGAGATTCGGCGACTTGGAAGACGAGTTGGGTGTCGTTGTGCAGCTGTGCAGGGGGCGGGTGCTTCTTCCAAGCAGTGACGGACAGCGTAATTTTCTTCGCGATTTATCACGAAAAAACGACATGAATCACAGGATCTATTGTAGACATCAGCGACAGGTAGTGTACACTAAATAGTGAAATTAGGTTGCCCCTCACTAATTTCTGGACATTTGACACTAAATAAATATTTACAGTTACTGTACGAGAATGAACTACTTTGGAATTTCATATCGCTGTATTTGGGACCCATGAACCTCTATGTGTACAAATGGAAATATTTTTAGAAATATTTGTTGACTTTGATGGCTTGTAATGTAACTTTCTTGGGGTAAGGCAACCTAATTGTTAAGGCAACCTAATTTCACTATTTAGTGTAGGTAATCGTCAATCACAGACTACTGTAAACAGGGCCAAGGATTCGTCGGATCTTTCTTATTATTAATAGTAGTATGTGTAACTCAAATGGATAAATGTCGTCAAAAATTTTAATGTACATTTGTCTTTTCATTTTGCCACATGAGCAATGTGGTTGGACCCCCAGAAATTACGCAGCTGCCGGACTTCTGGAAATTATCGAAACGTTACAATTAGTGATGACTGTTGAGTGTCAAAATTGAGAAAGGCAGGCCCGCAGGGGACTCTGGAGGATTGTTCTGCTTGGGAGACTGGGTTCCTGCATCCCGAACCCGCAGCGTGGCAACTCTCAATACCGAGGCAGGTGCATTCTTAAGTATTCTAATCCATAAGAAAGGAACCTATTTTTTATTATGTACACAAATATGACACTATTTAAATATTTTCAGTTATTGTACAAGAATGCACTACTTTTGAATTAGATATTGTTGTAATTGGGACTTATGAACCTCTATGTATACAAATGGAAATATTTTTAGAAATGTTTGTTAACTTTGATGGCTTCTAACCCCTAAAGGTATTTGATGATGTTTTCACCAAAAACACTTTAAAACTGTCATCTCTAGTACAAGTACCAAATTTTAGAAAAAACAAAAGTTTTGGACAAATGTAACCATAGGATCTTGTAGTAAGCTGGTTTGGGAAGATGTGGAAAAAATTTCAGAAATTTCCACCATTTGGATTGCAAGATATTAGCATTTGAAGTGACAAAAAGCCATTTTGGGGCCCTGCTAAAATCCGGGCAGATGCACTTCACAAGGTCAGATTATTATGAAAAAATGTCCAAAATGGTTGTAACTCTTTGGATTCATTCTTCAAGTCATGTTGGCTACATGCTTGAAAATTTTTAGATCATTTAGAATTGCACAACATATAGGTAAAAAATAGTAAGTTGAAAGAAGTAGAGAATGATTCAAAATACTAAATTGTTAATAATTTATTTATGGAATTGAAAAATGCCAATCCCAATGGTTAAATTGTTGTAATAAACAATCTACACCTCACATTTTTATTTTTTTCCAAAAATATTAAAAATTGAGTGAAATAAAGGTCTTCAAAGTTTATTTTAGAATAGAGGTTCCATTACTACCCACAAACTACCCACAACTAAAACTCTTCATAACTTTCATCTCATAAATCAAAATGGAATGATTCAAAGCTTTCTATGTATATAAAAATCAGGAAAATAAATTTCAAATTTTTATTTTAAAAAAAAGTGATTTTTTAAGAAGCTTTTTTTACTGCCGGAGCTACTTGCCAAGCAATGAAAACAGTATATCATACAATAACTTTTTAACCATGTATTCAAAAGTTATGAAATTGTTGGATCTTAAAGCTATTCGTCGGGCACATGTTGTGTGAAAATTTTAAAGAAAAAAAATAAAAATTCCATCCATAGTGAGTTGCCCAAAATCACTATGTTGCCAAAAAATACCATTTGGTCCTTTAGGGGTTAAAGTAACTTTCTTGTTGTAAGGCAACCTAATTGTCAAGGCAACCTAATTTCACTATTTTGTATAGATTATATTAGAGTTAATCCTAAAGTGTATGCAATGTGGGACAAGGAGCTAGAGTTTGAGAAAAACACAAGACAAACCAGGGATTTTTTTTTCATTATTATATTGTAGGGAATATCCAAAGCAATAATCACTAGAAGGCTGAAGCTATTTACATCCATGGAAATGGATGAAATTTGCAATATATGGATGAAGTTTCATTTAATCATCCAAAATGATGTATATTCATTCAAATAGAGTGAAATTGCCCCAAGATTTGATAGCAAATTAGAGATTTCATCCACTAAAAAGCAAGAATATTTCTCTAAATATTCCTTGCAAAAAAAATTCATTGCTTTTTAGCGAAAATTTTCTCAAAAAAAACCATGGACAAAACTCCTAGGAGCACCAAAATTGGGTCTAATGGAGTTTGGTGTTGTGTTTTTTTTGTACTATTCTTAGTTAACCTTCTTTTGAGACAACTGTTACAACTAGGGACAACCTTTATGATTAATTCTAATATCATAGTAGGAAAGAAGACATTGAGAAGAATCAAAATAACAAATGATATGATTTTTACATCAATCATAATAGTTTTGGGCACTCAAAAGTCATTTTAAGAACTTATAATAAGAAAATTTCTTCAAATAGGGGAGGGCAATCGGACCCTAATTTTTTTTAATTATTAAATGTTTTTGTTTCTTAATTTTCTTCTGAAAATATCCTTCTAATAATGTCACTTATTAGACTTCATTATTGCATTCATTGCATTCTACTATTCTTGCCTTAGGATTTGTGTATCAATATTCATGACCATTCACCACCTAACTACTTGAATGGAGCATTCAATCAATTGACACTTTTGCACTACCTATGTATTGTAATAATTAAACTCATTGATTAACCTTAGTTACAAAAATGAAATTGGATAGTAATAGTATCTTGGACTTGAGTATGGACATCGCAAACCTTATAATTATTGCAAAACTTGCTATGCATCAAAGATATTATGAAAAATTAGTATTTCATGATATCCAACTCTATTATTAAAAACTAATATTTTGTTAAAGTGGTGATATTTATATGCCATTTTTCCATTTATTTTCTAGGACTGGTATATAGTAAACTTGCCAATCACCACACAGACAAAATTCAAATCCTTCTCCACATAAATACAAAGATTTGCATGTTTTGAAATTTGGTATGATCATTAAATATCATGTTAAGATTCACCTTCAAAAAACAAAATGCAAAAAGATTTTATCTTATAAATTTTATTGCAATCTAAAGGCAATGAAGCTAAAATCTAGTTAAAAATTTCTTGCAACCCTTCACCGCACAGTGTGCAATCATTGGGCGGTGATACAAAATTTTGTTCCCATGGCAATTGAATTGGTAGTTGCATCATGTGGTTAGTATATGGTAAATGGCAACAATTGTTGTTTGGTTATTGGATGTGTGCAGTAAATGGCAAGTTTACTCAACATTTCAGTCCATATGGCCTAAAATCTAGGAGTTGTGTATATTTCACACCACATGGTCTAACCTTGAAAATTGCCAAGTTTGTGGAATATTCCCATTTTAACGAAATATCCATTGAGAGCAATTGGTAGAATTAGATTTTCATGGAAAAAATCTCACTTTCAAGATTTTAATGTTCCTTTTGTAACATGAAGTCAAGCACATATTACTAGAATTGGTCTTTCTTAGATGAATTACTGGAATTTATTAGCAATCTTAGCCTTATTTCCTCTTATAAAAGTTTTAATACAAAGTTATTATAAGTTATCAAATTTGAAGTATATAGCTTATTTTGCTCTTCTTAAACCACTACCCCATGCATAATATACAAGAATTGACCCCCTAGACTCTAGAAGTCCATTGTGTTGACATTGTTGAACCAAGACAACCAAAGTGAAACCCTCCCTTGGTATGGACATGTGGAAAGGCTTCAAAGTGAATTTTTGTGGTTTATAGTTTGAACAATGAACACTAGTCCCTAATGAACCAAACATTCAAATTTTGAACAATAGATTAACTATAGAATCGAAGGACACTGGCCTATGAGGCTATGATCAACATAGTCACTCAAAAATAATTGGACTTTTGGACTAGGAGGTGCATTCTTCATTTCTTTGGTGATTTGGAAAGTCATACACTAGCCACTTTTAGGCCTTATCATCTTTATAGAGTTAAAGGAAACAAGTCCTATAGCACACAAATCAAGATTGTTTTTTCATACATCTAAATATTTGTAGATTCTTATGGTAGTTCTTTTACATTTAGGGCCATGGACTTAATTCTCAAGAAAATCTTTAACTACAAAAATTAACTTTTTCAGTTTAAGAAATGAACCCATCAGAAATGGACTGAGTAAATAAGTAAAATAAAAATCATGAAAGATCACTAGAACTAGAACCTAACATTTTGAACTTGAAAAAAAATAATCTTGTGAAAATCACACATTAATCTATAATCAACTTCTTAAGCCATTTTCAATTTTTGGTTTCAAATTGATTGAAAATTAGTGCTTAGTGCAGCAGTAGATCATTTCGTTTCGGAGCTTGAAATCGATTCATCCATCGGTCCCTTCGGTCCCAACGTAACATTTCTTACAGCTGAAGAAATTTCTTGCAATTGACAAGTGCAATTATTGTGGGCTACAGTGGAATTTACATCGTGTTTTATAACCCAGAGGAACTTTTTTTTAAATTCCTAACCAAATTCCTAATGTATCAAGGACTAATTTGTTCAAACCCAATTTCTTTCAAGTAAGCTGAAAATGTAACTTCTAATTTATAATTATGGCTTTAGTTTGGTTCATATGATAATATTGCAATGTTTGGAGTGATCTTCTCTTCCGTAATGAAGCTTAGGCTCTCAACAGATCGATTTGAGATTTCGACAACGGTACCAAATACTGTCACTCATCGATCTTACTTGCTTTCTAGCCTTCAAAATCAAAAACAAAAATTGTAGGGTGCAAGAAACATTCATACCAGAAATATCCAGGCGAAAAGGGTTTCAATCTATGTAACACTCCAGGGCATTACCAACTGCAGTGGTTTTGAACTCGAGATGACTCTCCCAGTGGAGAAGGTGGAGGATTTGAGATGGCCCGAGGAGTACCGGATGTTGCACTTTGAGTCGTCGACAACAGGGTTGTATTCGAAGCTCCAATGCATGTACGAGGAACATGGTGCGTGATAAATCTTTGGGAAGAGTCCGTCCATTCTTTCCAAAGTGAGGCCTTCTGCAGCAAGCGGAGCCCGTCGGTGGAAGAGGCTGGTTTCCCTTGGGGACCAAAAAAGAATTCACCCGAGTTGCTAGAGAAAGCTTGATTAATTGCATTAATGCTGCTGTTCATTCGCCTTTCCTCTTGAGGGCTGTCAAAGGAGACTTCGAAAAAGAAAACCATGAAACGATTGTGCCTAAGAAAGGACAAAAGCCTGAGGGCGGTAGGCGACGAGAAGCATGGTAGACCACAATTCAGAGGAAATCTGAAACACCTCGTTCGCATGAGGTGAGAATTTCGTCCTTAAAACCTTCGTTGGCCTCGTGTTTTTTTCAGCAGTTTTGAAGAGTTTAAATTTGGGTTTTAATGAGTTTGAATTATTACTTTTTAGAATTAATACATGCAAATAAATGTCCTTTTCTTAATCTGATGATATAAAAACATTCCTCATTTAAATTGTACTTTATGCAGTGCAATCATCAAAATGGTCGTTTCAGTAATTTCAAGCAACCTTGGTCCTCGAAGATTGGCCAGCCTCTGAGTACTGAGAAGCCCAAATTTGGCTTTGTGATTTCTTAGCTGTGTTGAAGAGTTTACACGAGCTTTTTTGATTTGTTTGAAGATTATTTTCTTGCACTTAACACATGCAATGTTCTTTACTTAATCTAATGATATTAAGTCCCTTCATACTTGACTGTATTTTCCTTTCGACTATATGATCAATCGAAGTGGTCATTTAAACAAAGACTAATCCTTCGTCCTGGAAGGGTTGGTTAAGATTCAAGGGTATGGATTTATTGTTTTTGTAACACCACCCTAAATCAGAAGATAATGAACATGACTTCAGCTGAACTCAATAATGTGGACATACCATTAACAAAGTTTTACACAAAAAAATAGATAAAAATCATCCGTTTCTTCAGTATACAAGAACTGCTTGCCCATTCCTAAAGACACTATTAGCCTCCGGCACTGAACCTTCCAGGGTTAAACAATTCCACAGGGAACACACTCCCGGTAATCCCCTGGAATCTGCAAAACACTTCAACCCTTGCAATTCATAATTTTGTCTTTCTGTACCAATCGATTAATCAATTTTAAATTCATCTATTTACATCTGATATCTGTCAAGCTGAATGCACCACTAAATATTAAGCAAGATATAGCTCCGGCCTATATGATTCAGCTGTAAGTTGGACACACCTCTTCAATTTTACACCACATTAGTAGAGTGTAATAAGAATCAGGTTCAGTCTTCGGATGTCCGTTGCGCTCGCAGCTTCAACCAGGAGCTAATATCTTCCAGGATGATGGCAACATTCTCGTCGGGTTCTCCTTGAATGAGCGAGTGCAGCATCCCCTCATAAATTCGAATGGTCTTGTCTTCAGACTTGGCACTGTCGTACAAGAAACTGCTGACCGCAGGCTCCGTTACAACATCTGCATCACCATGGAGAACAAGGAAGGGAAGACTGACGTCCTTGAGCTTCTCTTCCAAGCTCGCTGTCACCCGCAGTAATTCAATCACTGTTCCCAGTCTTGGCTTTCCTGCATACCTGCAAAATTACGGAAAAAAGCATCCATTAACCCCGGAAGGACGGAGACCTATCATCAAGGTAGTCAGCGAAAAATAATCTGATTTTTGGACCAATAGGTGCATTCTTAATTCCTACAGTAACCTTGAAAGTCAACCGTTGTACACTATTTGGCTTCATCGTCCTTATGGGGTTCACATAGAGAGTTCTAAGACCATTAGAGACCTAAAGTATAACTGACAATAGCCCATTTATGCATACACTCAGTTTGTCATTACTTAGCAAGTTGGGGGTAGGTATGACCTAGCACAATGTCTATGATCAACAAATCTTCGAATGGAAATGGGGTTGTCTATTGGCAATTTTAGTGGTCTACAACCTCCCACTTTGACATTGCATAAGATTTCCCTACATAACGATAAATAACTGGTCTCAACAAGTTTAACTATTATACCCAAAGTGATCTCTCCACAGTTCCCCGATCTCCCAAGAATCACATTCCTATATATGTTAAAATGCTCTAAGTGATGCGCATAGTATCCTCAACCTTAAAATATTTAAGGCTACTGAGAGAAATCAGAATATCAGGCATCACAGGCAAAGGCAAGCCCAAACTGCTCACCTACCATTTGTTGCTGTGTGTGAACCTTAATAGATTTAACAAATCAAACACATTGCTCTTACGCTGGTGAGACGCCTCACTCAAACTAGCATCCTACTAGCCTAGTGATTTCAGTTTTCTGTGAATGGAATAGGAAAAAATCTAACCCCAACCCCAAGTTACGCAACGCTGTGGCACCGACTCATCCAAGAACTGTAACACGTTCAGGACCTTTTAACGAGTGACTCTAAAGTAGGAGTTTCTAAACAATGACTGAAATTCTCTAAACATTTGAAAGACACGCCAAATTTGAAAGATCAGAACATCTATTCAAGGTGAAATTTTGATTATATAATCATCCCAAAAGGAAAAGCTCGATCACAATCCCAAAAGGAAAAACTCGAAGTTTTCTCTCTGCCAAGTCAAAACCTCGATCACAATCCGAACCTAATAAAAATGTTAGAAAGCTGATCCCTGTTACCAACAGCACTTCATTTCTTGCACTACACTCAGATGGCCTTCAATTAGCACTTAGAGAGTGAGCATAACTTGGCTAAATGTCTATGGCCACTGATCTATGAATGAAAATGGGGTTGTCTCCTATCTCTTCAATAGTATTCTACAAGATCCCACTTTGGACGATTGCATAAGAAAGCATCAAACAAGGTGTGATAAAACAATTCGATCTCAACAGAGTTTGGCCCTTGTAACCACAGTGACCTCTCCAGTGAGCTCAATACTGATCTCCCAATGATTTCCCACTCCTACATACTGTTTAAAATGCTTAAATTGACGCAAACAGTATCCCCTACCTGAACTTTTTAGTGGCGATTCCTAAACTACGCCAAGAAGTTCTCATAGCAATTGAAAGACATCCCAAAATTCAAAAGACAAGAACACCTATTGAAGATGAATTTTTGAGTGTAAAATCACCCCAAAAGGAAAAGCAGCAGTTTCCACCTAATACAATTCTGCCTACCCCATAACTTCTACCACAAGCTATGTTGATAAAAGCATTTGAACATCAAGATATAAAACAAGGACGAGATATCAACTTCTGTACCTTCTGGGATTGTTCTTGGCGAGCAGTCTCTTCGCCGGGTCTTTCACCGACTTGTCCACCAAGTCCGTGGTCGGCACAATGGGCAGAGTGGGCGCCCATCTTGCCAGCAGTCTCAACACATGCTCCACAGGCCACGGCGGCACCATCTTCTCCGAAATTTTACACATGGGCGCCATGAGAATGGCCCCATCATACCCTCCCGGATCCTCAAAATGCAGCAACAAACACAAGGCGCCTCCAAGTGACTCCCCATACAAGAAGCAGGGGAGCTTCTTATACTCATCCTTACTCTTCACAATATTAAACCAATAGGCTAAATCTTCCACGACGTGAGTCGCGCTCGGAACGTACCCCGACAAACCCTCCGAAATGCCATGGCCGTACAAGTCCATGGCGAAAGCGCCATAGCCCATTTCTGTGAACAAAATCGCGGTTCGCTGAAACACCCAGCTAGAGTCGTTGCCATAGCCGTGAACCATCAGGATGAGCGCCTTGGGATTCGAGGGGACCCAGGATTGAGTGAAAAGCTTCACTCCTCGTGGAGATTTAATAAACTCAGACTGGTGTGTGATGTGTTTGGATGCATAATACTCGGCCTCGGGTGTCGAACCCCATGGAAAGGGGGGAATCTCGACTGTCATGGCTCCATTCATAACCGAACTCATCACAACTTCCTGCTTGGCAACCACAACATGGAAAATCGTCTTCGCTCCCTACGAGGTCAAGCCAACAAATTTCAAAATTTCAAAACTGCCAAAAGATCTTGGGATTTTCTTCATAGATAATCCCAGTAATTCATAGATGGTCCCTGGGTTTTTTTTACGTATTCCTTGGCCCGGTGACCAGAACTCCAATACAAAACTCTGGCTCTATCCTACTCACAGTTCTACCTGCGAGGTCAAGCCAACAAATTTCGAACTTTCAAAGTTTTCAAAACTGCCAAAAGATCTGGGATACTAATTCATACAAGGTCCCTGAATTATTCACAGATACCTTGATCCTGTTTCCACAACTTCAATTCAATACTCGGGCTCTATCTCACTCACAGGTCTACTTCGGCCGAGAATTTGATGCTGCACAGGGAAGGAGATGAGAGCTCGACTGCAGTGCAACATCGTCATCTACAAAGTTGATAGACAGGCTTACAAGTGAAATCGATTACTACAAAAATTAGGGCTTCACGAGGACAATGCAAGAACGAATGCACCCACCTGTCTGGAGCACGAGCAGCGATGGAACTGAGGCTGTGGTCGCAAATGAGCGCAGTCTGGTGAGTGGAGGACGAGGGCTGGACCGCTGGAGTAGCTGGTCTGCAAGATCTACCATTACATTTAGATGTCACCAAAATATAAAATCTAGATTTTCGTTAGATGTGTACAGGGAAATTTAGAGTGGGTATCAGCCCAATATCAGAGAATCAAGGACATTACAAAAGGTGACGAGAGCGAATGAGGACATTACGAAAGCAAGAGAATAGCTGCAACTAAAGAAGGTGATTGGCTTACTTAACCCCTAAACGACGAGGCGAATGTTTTTTGTCTAATGAATGACAAGGAATTCTCTTGTGTAGGACACAAATGCAACTATTCATCCTCAGAATTAGGGGTGAAAAAGGAAGATCTTCTATAGTAGTTTGACTCCCAATGAATATTCTTGGTTTTTCTAAAGTAGATGACATCACACGGTTCCAAAATGGTTGATTTCCACAGTCACCAATCCGGCATTCAAGGGTTATAGAGTTTGTTCATTTAGGATCCCACAATTGACTTTGAGAAGTCAAGAGAAGTGACTCAAATTGAGATGACAAACGTCATAAGAGCATCTCCACTATTGGAATGTAAAAGATGCACACCAAGAGCAAGTTGAAGGACCTTGATTGATGAAATTAGGCCTGGAAGATGAGGACTCCCTACCCTTACGTGCCAAGGTCATATGTCAATGGTTTAAATAAGTAGGAAAAGTTCATTGAATCAAATTTTAGGAGGCAGGCTCGTTGTTTGGAAGGCATTGGTGTTTGCTCTGCAACGTAGTGTCATTGGAACTCGGTCTGATATGTTAATAAGTAGAAATGGAAGCAAGATTTGAGGCCTGCTAAAAATGTAAGGAAACACTAGAAATTGTTGTTTCAAAAGGTTAATTTGAAGGGTCCACTTAGAATTTGAGCATTGGTGAACTTCTGATAGGACATTTTTTTAAAAGCAAATAAGCAAAAGTCCTCCAAGGGCATATTTATAGCCCAATTGGAAATGCTCTAAGGAAGTTTTATATGAACCATCATCTACAATTTTCTTGTAAGAATATTGTTGGAGACACTTAAAATTGGTTTTTTGTGAAGTGTATATACATGAATTATGAATTTTGTAGGTTGTTAGGATACATGGGTTCTATTCATGGCATATAGAGAGGTAAAAAACAATCACAAAATGTGCCTACAAACATTATAAAATAACATGAAGTTATTAGTTTTGTATTTAAAATAGAACCCAAAAGGCCTTGAAATGGATACAATTGAATCTAGGCCAAAGTTCCTATAAGGTTGTCCCACTATGCAATGAATTGTTCTATGATTCAATTTGCACTAGCCTTCATAATTAATTTGGACAATTTCTAAAATAGACCCCAATATCCTATCCTATGGTTCAAGAGGTGTGTGTGTGTGTGTGTGTGTGTGTGTGTGTAAATAGCCCCTCTTTAGCATGAAAATCCCCCCTCCATTGACTAAGTTTTTACTCCATATATTTGTGGTTCTATTCTAATAACATCTGAATCTCTTCTAGACTCTTCTAACCCCTAAGTGCCTAAGCCTTTCCAAGTGTGTTTTGACTATGGAAAAAGAGCATTGGCTTGTAGTTATCCTCAATGAAGCAAATTGTGTTTTTTTTCCAAATCTAACCGTATAGATGTTAATAGAGCTTGTTTATTAGAATGCCCACCAATTTTGAGTGCAAAGTTTCCTAGGAGTTGTAATATTATACCAAGGGAAATGTACATTTTCTATTTTTAATAGGTTGTCTTTGTCCATAATGTTTCAAAAATTTGCATATAAATGTTTTCTGGAATTGGAGGTAATATGAAGAACTTCAAAGAGTGTTAGCACACTAAAATGCACTTCCAAAAAACATAATTTTACATGAAAAAACATCAAACTCATTACACAATCCACCTTGCAATTGTTGAAATGCAATTTTTGTTTTTAAGTAGAAATTGCAAATAGCTTCAAATAAACATTTGCATGTTGAAATTTTCAATGGTGAAAATCATGAAAAGACTTTAAACTTTTCATTGGGACCATTCTTAAAGAAAATGGATAACTACAATTTCTTAGATCTCAATTCAAGTGAAATTGCCAAGCTTTGTATAAAGTTGGAAAATGAAGTAAAATTAGCAAGCTTTAGACTCCACTTTTAGTACACATATGCCTTGCAGACCTCTCAATAATTGAATATATACTTTTCTCAATGAAAAATGAAAATTTTTCCTAGTTAACCCTCAAAATTGCTTGAATTTTTTTAAACCAATCACAGGAATTTAACTATCTACACAAAAATAGATGTGAAATTTCAAATCAACCATATATGGTCGTTTAGGTAGTTAGGGGTTAAGGGACTCTTTTAAAAATGTGGTTTCTTTACCCATCTTCTATCTTACTCCTTTCAATATTATAAGCTTGTTCATGTAAAGGATTGAAATACCGTACTCGTCAAGGGATGAGTAAGGAAAAAAAAGATTTCCCCCTCCCTTTGGGATATAAATACCTTTCTTATGTTCTTTCAACATTTAGTTATTTTGAAGATTATAATCCTCTATTGGCAAATTTAAACCTTAAAGAGTGTAAGTTATAACCCACCCGTTGTCATGTTATGTGCTACTTTGTTGTTGGATGAAGAATTGCCTTGTGTTATAAAGATTTAAGTTGAATTGATCAAGATCTTATGTTTTGTATTGTATTCTCAAGACTTATGACTTAATAGATGTTCATAAATTATTTCAAAGAAGAATGAACTTAACCTTGGAATGCTATTGTCTTTTTGGATGACTTCATCCAATATTGAAGGATGGAAAAAAACATTTTTTCATTAGTTTTCTTTGAAGTTGCTTGAGTAAATATTCAATGAATAATATTGTAAATTCCCTCATTATAATGTTATTGAATTTTCTAAAAAAGAACTCATAGTGCTTAATCCACAATCCCCTTTATAGTGTGTTTTGGGCATTTTTTGCTATTTACTCTTGATTTGAATTTTAGCAATAAAATGATAGTTTTTGAATTAGAGTCAAACTAATGAAATAAAGCTTATCAAGTGCAATTTCTACTCCAATTGTAAATTTTGAAAAATTCATAAATTTCAATATTTTATAGCAACATAAACTTTGGGCCTATAAGCATGGTTTATTGATTTTCAAATTTTATATTAACATTGTAACTTTGGATTATACATGATGTTATTCACTATAATGTACTTTATAGTGTAAATTCCAGATTTTTTAGTACATTTTGAATTTGATATGAATTTTCTTCATTTGTTTCTTAAGAAATTCACAATAATTTCAGATTTCCCAAACAAAATTGAAAATTTTATCTTGTAGTAGACATATGACTTCATCTCTAAAAAATAAACATAAAATTTTCATTCATATCTAGGTGCAAAATGGTAGCAAACAAAGTGATGGACAAAGAGACTTGGAATTAGTGGTCATGGACCCATCCTTCTAGGGTTAAGCAATTCAAGTCTTGACTCTAATAGTAAAGTAATGTTTCTTTTAGGCAA
Organism: Straminergon stramineum; assembly: GCA_963920665.1. Lineage (NCBI taxonomy): Eukaryota > Viridiplantae > Streptophyta > Bryopsida > Hypnales > Calliergonaceae > Straminergon > Straminergon stramineum. Next base: position 19,988,476 of record OY987263.1, on the reverse strand, counting down.
TTTTATGCTCAATTCCTCAAAAAAAAAGTGAGCACCTTCAAGCCTACGCAAGAAAGTGGATAAATGTGTTTAAAAATGCAAGACTGTAATCATGGCCCTTCACACTTCTATCGCAAACTTTCCAAACTTCATTTCATCCTTCGTATAGAGCCAAGCACATACAAAAATAGCACATAATAGAATTGTGTACTCAAAAATTGGCACCTTCAATTTGAGCCCCCTAAAATGACTGAGACAAAGAACTCATAACCTTCTTGAAAGAAAGGCTACAAAACTATTGGTCTAAAACCCAAAAAACCCCACTATAGTGAAGAATTGCACAAAAATTTGAACTTTTATTTTTCACAATATTGAGACTTTGGTAAATTAGAGTCTAACATGCACTATTAGAATAAATCTAATAACCACCTTCTTACCTTTGAAAATTTATAGATTCCTGCATTATTGGTGAGGGGGACATTGATGTCAAGTCCTTAATGGAAAAATCATGAGCGATTTTATATTACCTTTTGGATTGTTCCTCATTACTATTTTTTTTTCATTTTTAATGAAGTGCCAAAGTAGCAATATAAAATATTATAGTGTCCATCAGGAAAGTACCCCCCATTGCTTCAGTATTGTTTCAATGGGGTCACAGTCCAATATTGAAAGTATATTGCTATAATAGTGCAAATAGTATTGCAACAATACATTCTCAATAAGTCTATTGAAAATGTACTATTGCAATACTATTTGCACTACTGCAGCAATAATGTTGTATACTTTCAAGTTTCAATATTGGACTGTGACTCTATTGAAACAATACTACAATCAATACTAAAGCAATGAGGGGCTTTTTCCCAATGGAGCAATGAGTGAGTGGTGCTCCAAATTTCAACATTCATCCACATATTGGATAAAAAATATTGCATTCAACTTACATCAAGAAAGTAACCCCCCATTGAAACAATATTGCTTCAATGGTTACACAATCTAGTATTGAAAGTATATTATTAATGTACTATACAAAAGTAGTACTCTAACAATATAGTTTCAATGGAATGCACTGTTCCTAATAAAAACTATTTTGTTGTAGTACTGATGTTAAACTACAACAATACTCTTTTAATACTAGACTGTGTAACCATTGAAACAATATTGCAATAGTACTAAGACAATAGGGGGGTCATTACGGGAGATTTGAGGCCTTTGGGAGACTGCAAGTTCCCAGGCTGCGGGGAACTTAGGAACGGTGCCATTGCGGTAGATTGACGTGGCCGCGACACTGCCATGTCAAGAAAAAAAAATGAATTTTTTTTGCAACTTCTTTTTGCATTTTAGAACTAATAATTTTTTTTTAATGTATTTTTTTTCCTGACAGCAGTCAGCCATTCCCGGACTGCACAGGGAACATGTAGGGGAACAGGCTTGAAACGGCCCTCCCGAGGCCTCAAATCCCCTCTAATTAGTTCCCGATGTAGCATATATCACATGTCCATAATTCGGTTTTCATCCACAATCTGGTGATTCCATCCAATTTTTTTTTAATTTGAAATTTTCTGGAGAAAAACTTCACAATTAGTTGCCAAATTATTTTTTTAGCCAATTATTTTTTTTCTGGTGCAATCTGGCACCGAAAAGCAAAAAAAAAGCCCTGCTCGGTACCGCATCTCTCCATCATCTGAACACATCTTCAGGACAGCAATGATATCATCAGTATCACAACCCCAGAAATGAAACAACATTGCAATTTGCTGTACACAAATAGCCGGCCTTGTCGAAGCTCCGGAATTCTGCAGCACGATCTGCTGCAACCAGCAGACTGTCTACCTTGGGTAGTGCGCTGCTCAGGTGCATGTTCTCTGGAGAAGATGCACCAGAGGTAAGCTTATACATTTCCGGGGATGGTGTGACCTGCGGAGGGAGGAGCACCCATCCATCTTGCATTTCATTGCAGAAGAATGACCTGAAAAGAGTAAAGTCACTGACATTGCTCAAGTCTAGTCTGCCATGTCTAAGTTATAGTTTGAATTGCTGATACGATTAAAGGTGTACAAAAATTGGTGCACAATGAATGAATGAAACTAATAAGAAGCTGTGGAATGAATACCGGTATTGAATTTGAATGTGATGTAAACGGTAACAAGCATATTCTTGCCCTGAGAATGTGGTCATTTCGGGGGAGCCGGAAGGCTGCTAACTTTCTGTTGCAGCGATTGTTGCAAACACTTTCATGTGCCTTGAAAAAGCACCACGTCGAAGGAAATCTTTCTGTTCTTTCTCTATATATGTAGTTAGGTTATAAAATTCAAGGCTTAACCACGAAACTCAGAAATTCTGGCCTCACAACAATCCTAACTTGCAAACTCCAGTAACTCCTGTGAGCGGCTCCTAGGCGTTCGCTTTAGTCGACTCCAGGCAACCGCCCAATTGCTTTTCATGCGAAATTCGTTCGCAGAGACGTGAGTGGGAATTCGGTGCAGCAGAGCCGTCTCCAACATTCCAGGCTTCAATTGTGTGTGTCCGTGAGAATATATCACTTTTTTATATTAGTTTTTAACAACAGAACTTGGGTATGCTCCCAATTTGAGCATGCACCTGAATCGAAACTTTTTCGATATGAGGTGGGAAGGCGATCGAAATAGAGGAAGAAATTTTCCAAAGTATGCCTTCACCTACACGTCAAGAAACGCCTACCAGTAAAATGTCAAGCCATGGCGCAAATTAGGGATGGAGGTTGCTGCGCACTCCAAGAAGCAGCCCTACCCCCCCTTGAAGCAACAAGGTACGAATTATTGGCTCTGGACCGCAGGGGAGGAGGCTTTGTATCGGTAGGAGCTACATGTGAGGAAGCTGGAGTAGCTACCTTACTCGAAAACTGTGCCAATGTAGCTGCTTGCTATTGTTAATTCTACAGAAGCGCCTAACCACGGCAAGAGCAGAAACTCTTGAAATAGAACTCCATACCCACACTAGAATATAGAAATTGGCTCCAGAGCTACACTGCTACAGAGCATTTGAACGCAGGGCGAGATACGCCATAGCCGTGGCTATGACCTAATCAGACACTCAACTGTCCTCCTGACTCCTCCGGTCACCGCCCATAAGCTTCGTCTGATCACCGCAGACTGGGTTGTCGCCATTCCGGCACGTTCTATGTGCTGACTCTGTTTCCGACAGTTGAAACTTTTCTGCAACTTTTTCTCGACTTTTTCATTCAATTTCCTACTTTTTCCATACCTGACGTCAATTGGGATACATGCTTCGCTCTGGCCTCGCTATTTATGGTGCCCAGCGTCTCGGTTTCTGTGCCAGGGTGTGCTTTTCTGGGATGACGGTAGTTGCGTCCAAACTACTGTACTTTATAACATTCTCAATCTTGGAGTACTTGGTTGCCTCTTCAGACTCGCAACGGGAGTGCTGTTTTAGGGTACGGGAGCTCGATCTTCAGAATTTGGGTGCGAGATCCGGATCCGGCTTTGTGGATGTTGGGCGTGGCTCTTGTAGGTTGTTGATTTTGAACGTTGTGACAGAGCGTTGTGCATTCGTCTTTGGCGATGGCGAATTCCGGAGGACGCTCGCCCCCGACACTGCAGCTGGTGGATAAGCAGGGCGCCTTCAATGTCCAAGGCCTGGAGGAGTTCGTGAACGCCGTGCGGTTAAAGGAATGCGGGCTTTCTTACGCTGTGGTGGCGATCATGGGTCCGCAGAGCAGCGGCAAGAGTACTCTCCTGAACCACCTTTTCCACACGAACTTCGTGGAGATGGACGCATTTCGTGGTCGCAGCCAGACGACGCAGGGTGTGTGGCTGGCGCGCGGCGAGGGGATTGCGCCCTGCACTCTCGTGATGGATCTGGAAGGAACCGATGGACGCGAGCGCGGCGAGGACGACACAGCGTTTGAGAAGCAAAGCTCCCTGTTCGCGTTAGCAGTTTCCGACATCGTGTTGATCAACATGTGGTGCCACGACATTGGGCGCGAGCAGGCGGCCAACAAACCCTTGCTCAAAACCGTCTTCCAAGTCATGATGCGCTTGTTCACGCCGCGGAAAACCACGCTCCTGTTCGTCATCCGGGACAAGACGCGCACGCCGATCGAAACCCTGGAACCTATCTTGCGGGAGGATATCCAAAAGATCTGGGACACGGTGCCAAAGCCTCCCAATCACCAACACACGCCCTTGAGTGAGTTTTTCAACCTCCAAGTGACTTCCCTGGCGAATTACGAGGAGAAAGAGGAGCAGTTCAAGCAGCAAGTGGCTGAGCTAAGGGAACGCTTCCAAAACTCCATCGCCCCGGGGGGGTTAGCCGGCGATCGACGAGGCGTGGTTCCAGCCACAGGCTTCCCATTCAGTACACAAGAGATTTGGCGAGTGATCAAAGAAAACAGAGATCTCGACCTGCCGGCGCACAAGGTGATGGTCGCCACAGTCCGCTGCGAAGAAATTGCGCACGAGAAGCTGAAGCAGCTGCTGGCAGACGAGGAGTGGCACCATCTCGAGGAGAAAGCTCACGACGAAGCCGTTTTAGGGTTTGGGAAAGCGGTGAACGATTTGCTGGAGAAGCAGTTGCAAGCTTATGATGTGGAGGCGGCTTTCTTTGATGAGGGCGTTCGAAGCTCCAAGCGGAGCTTTCTGCTGTCGAGAGTGCTGGACGTGGTGCAGCCTTCGTATGCTGCCGTGATCGGGCATCACAGGGCGAAGGCTTTGAGCTTGTTCAAATTGAGCTTGGATTCTGGGCTTGAATCTGGTGAAGGAACAGGATTTGCTGACGTAGTTCGCCGGTGCTCAGAAAACGCTGTGGTTGCATTTGAACGTGACTGTGCTGGTACGTATGGATTCACATTTTTTCTGTCAATTTATAGCTGCGGACCAAACCTAATTGTTGATGTGTTGCATTGGAGTAACTGACGGAGTCTTATTTTGTGGTTGGTCTTGCCAAAGCTTTAACCTTGAAAGGACCAAGAGGCGCAAATTAGGCCTCATGTTCTTTATATCACCTTTGAGTGGTCATTTAGACTTTAGAGACTTTCCTTTCTTCGATCTTTTGTTATTTTTTTACCAACGCATCCACTGCTCTTCATCGCTTCTACTGTAGGGATTTTAAATTTTACCCCAATTGAATTCTAGGTATTTTCACAATAGGATCAATCGAATTGTTCATTTATAACCCGTGAAATCTCGGGCTCTTAATGCTCAAACTTTACTGATAAGTTCTATTTCTTTCAGAATTCAGGGATTTTTCAGGGTTTTGTGTTTCTATGAATTGGGGCAATGCTGCCGAACCTGGGTTGAGGGTTTTAGGGGGTCACCTAGTCAGCGATCTTGTACGACAGAGTTAGGGCTCGAGTTCGCATCTTCCTTGACAGGAACAAGGAGTCCTAGTTGAGCATGTTCTAAAGCACTTTTTAGTTGGTCATTTGGGTTTTACCTTTGTTCAATTTTGGACCGACACATCCAACGTTACTCACTGATTTTGGTGACGTAAACTTTGTTCCTGTCTGAATTATATTCTTCACAAATATGATCAACAATTGAGTTTAAGACCATGAATCCTGGGTCCTTTAAGAGTTGTAATATGCTTCGTATCGGTAATCAGAGTCCCGAAGTCATGTGGCTTAATATCTGGATGGTCATATGGTATCACATCGCAGTTTTTCTCATAGGATACGGTAGCATTATATCGCTGTGCAATTTTGAGGATCATAGCAAGAGCCCTTTCATGATGTTTTTGAGGTCCTCAATTTGTAATGCTGTCACTGATATGAGTGGTGGCTTTTGTGACCTCAGATGCCGAAGTTGCGAACTCAGGATGGGACTCAACGAAAGCAAAAGAGAAGTTGTCGCGTGATATCGCTACCCACGCTCTGAACAAGCGAACGGAGAAACTGGCACAACTGATGTCCAAGTTTGAGGATAATTTGGAAGCGGCCCTTGCAGAACCTACAGTTTCCCTCTTAGATGCCGCGGCTCCTGGCACATGGTCAGAGATAAGCAGACTTATGGAGAAAGAAGTGCAAGACGCCATATCCAGATTATCAGATGCGATAGTTGGCTTTGAGCCTTCAAAAGAAGAGGAGGCAATGATGCAAGAGTCTTTGTCCAAATATGGGCGGGGTGTTGTGGAGAAGAAGAGTAAGGAAGAAGCTTCCCAAGTTATCATTCGGATGAAGGAGAGGTTCACTAGTGTGTTTGGGCATGATGCGGATAGCATGCCTAGGATATGGGGAGAGGAGCATGATGTACGTGCGATTACTCGAGACGCACGCGCTTCCTCCTTGAAGCTTCTCTCGGTTTTGGCCGTAGTTCGATTGGACGAAGGCACTCAAAAAGATGATTCCATCGAGGCCTCTCTCAAACCGTTGATAGGAGATGCTTCCGAGACTGGGCTTCAAAGGACAATCTCTAGAACTATGTCTTCTACTGGTAACAGCACTGCGATTGTGAATGGAGGTCAATCATCAGCACTACATGTACTTTCTGTGGCTACATGGCCAGGGGTGTCGGCAAACGATACTTTGATCACTCCCGTGCAATGCAAGTCAATCTGGAGGCAATTTCAAGCGGAAACCGAGTACACTATCAGTCAAGCGATGGCGGCTCAAGAAGCTGCAAAACGAGGCAAATCATGGTTACCTCCTCCGTGGGCCATTGGTGCAATGATAGTTCTTGGTTTTAACGAATTCATGACGCTTCTCCGAAACCCTCTCTACCTTGTGCTGGTCTTCGTGCTCTACCTACTGGGGAAGGCAGTCTATGTGCAGCTTGACATTGCGAGAGAGTTTGAGCACGGCGTTGTTCCTGGCATGATCTCTGTTTCCTCTAAGCTACTTCCCACGGTGATGAACCTCCTGAAGAAGCTTGCTGAGGAAGGCCAAGGAGTTGGGTCTGGAACTAACAACAACCACAATCCCAGTCGTACGAATGGGACAGACAGGGGCAGAGAAATGAATGACATGGCTTCACATCAGGAATTGACATCCAGGGATGGTGAGTTGCAGGCGAGTGGTAACTTGAGACAGAGGCAGCCCGTTCTATCGTGATGCCAGTTGTCATCTCTCTTTGATTGGAGATTATCAAAATGCGGCATTATTAGGTAGAGGAAGCTGGGCATCTGGTGTTTTCCTTGTGCACAATTGTGCAGATTCGGGGAGAGTTTGCTGAATGACAAGCTCTGGGCATTGTTTAATATTGGGGGCTGAGATTCTGAGTAGCTAGACAATTTTCTTTACTTGAGTGTATCTAGAGGAGTGACTCAGAGTCTTGTATTATGAAAAACGACACAACAGAAACTCTTCTGCTATTTACATCCATTTGTGTCAAAAAAAGATCACTTCTTTTCTTAAAACTTCCATCCGCCAGCAGGTGGTTGCCTGATTTGTTTTTCTTACACTTCGGTCGCTGGCGTTGGTTTTGAGGGAGCATTACACTGATTATGGCCACTTTTGTCTTGCATTGATGCAACAGGGTTTACCATATAGTTACTCATCCTGTCAAGGAGTTGGTATGATCATTCTTGAGAATGATCAAAGATAGGAGGTTTGTGCATCCGGACTGAATCATCTTTTTACTAAAGTAGGATTTTCTCGTTTGTGTGACTTGCATGTTTCCGAGAATTGTGTGTGCTCTTGAATGTTCAGTGTGGGTACTATGGTTGGTTTCTGAAAACCAGCATGGCCATTACCGGTCCTTCTGAGCATTCAACTGCGCGGACAAGAAGTGTTATCATATGAAACTAAACTTGCTTGTGCGATCATGAGCATGTGATGGTCCTACTATCGGTATGATCACTTTTCAAGACGCAGTTGCTTCAACCCTTGACCCATAAACGTCGACATGGACGTTTGGTTTCCGATGGATGACGGAGTATCTTTTTGTATGGGACAGAAATGCAACTATTTATCCTCGGAATTTTGTTTGGAAAGGAGAGATCTTCTACAGTGGTTTGGCCTCCAATGTGTATTTTTTATTTATTTGAAGTAGATAATGCCACACAGTTCCAAAAGGGATGATTTCCACAATCACCAATCCATCCTTTAAGGATTAAACAAAGTTGAGGATATTTTTTGTCCAATGGATGACAAAGAATTTTCCTACATAGGATAGAAGTGCAAAAGTTCATCCTCGAAATTTTGTGCAAAAAAAGAGAGATCTTACACACTAGTTTGATTTCCAATAAATACTTTTTATTTTTATTTTTTTGAAGTAAATGATGTCATACACTACCAAGAGGGATGATTTCCATAGTCACCAACCTAGTATTTAAAGATTAAGAAAACATAGACCTAACATTGGTGTTTACATGCAAGTTTACAAGTTTACATTTTCTAAGATTTGTTTGTTTTTGGCTTAGAATAGTACCTATATAGTACATGAGGTGATAAGGTAGACCATTTTTCTTACAATTGTGATTTTTCATATTGGTACTAAAGATTACTACTACTCAAATTAATTCAATTTGTACAATATATACTAATATCTATATTGTTTGCTGGTTGTTGGGAGAGAAGGGTATATCTTCTTTGCCCTAAAATCATTAAAATTTTGGATAAAAATGTGGTCTTTTTTCCTTTAAGTTCAAATAGTTAAGCACTAATTATTATGATTTTTCAAGACTTTTATTTACTTATTCATTCTAGTTGTTTTGGAAGGGTCATTTTCAAATCGAAAAAGTTGTTTTTGTGACCAACCATAAGTTTCCTAACAACTTGATCCAAAAATAAATAATGAAAAGGTGTTTAAATTTTTCAAAAATTTCTGACCTAATTTGCCTAAATATATATATTAAAGGATTGCCTAATTCATAGAAATTCAACTCGCTCCTCCATATCAAAAATTTCTTCTTCAATTAATTGGAACATACTTCGCAAATATTTTGCTTCGCCATTTTGACCATTCTAAAGTACAATCTCTCACAAACAAAACATCTCACATGCAAGAAACCCTAACATTTAACAAATCCTTAACATAGAAAATAGAGAATTTAGGGTCTAGAGGTTAAAACAAGAGTTTAGATAAAAGCAATTGTCCTTAGATGAAAGTAATAACAACTATCTATAAATTTTAAGAACAACTCAAATGAATGCCTAACTTATTTTAATTATATTTTAAAATTGCCCTATTCTAACATATTATTTTCTGGGCTACCTAACTATTTTTTGCACTTTAATAATTATTAGGTGGAAAGTTGCCTAAGTTGCTATGAAGCTACGATGTTTGCAAAAGGAACAGCTCTGATAATCTATATTGGGCAAATGTAAAAGAAATACCGTAACACAACTGTCTACAAAGATTTAAATGGATGAAAAAAACAAGATTCTGAGTGTCTGGGACATGAGTGCTTGGGACATGGTTGCGTTCCTCCGTTGCTTGAAATTTAAATGTCTGGTTAAAAGACACTTGTTTACAGAAAGAACGTACACTGACTGTGGGTTGACTTCCAGAAAGCTGCACTGCATTGCACGGGTAAAGAAGAAGAAACACGACGAAGAGAATGAAACTACTGGAGTACCAAGGCTCTCAAGGGCTGCACAAGCTTGAATGTTTTTTTGTTCAATTTTTACACTTTAGGAAATGGGTTTCACTCCAAAATTTCGACGTCCCTCTAAATCAGTGGTAACGTAGATGGAAGATTAGTTTACTTAGCTATTGCTGTGGTGGACCTCTTCGAGCCGCCTCTGTACTAGATTCTGCTTCCCCATTAGCAGCAGCATCCTCATCCTCTTCAACTGCAAGCTCAGGATCCACAGCTAGCAATTTCGCTTTTTTATATTCGTTATCGTAATGCTTCCGTCTGTGCTCCTCAAAACTCCCTGGATGGCTTCCATCTGAACCTATGAATGAAATCTATATCTTATCATTAATTTCGGAGCGCACATACACAGGCAAGGAATAATAACATAAATGATGAGACTTTATTCTTTGCATGCTACGCAAGAAAATCTCGTATTTGCATTTTCCTAGAAGAATTTTCAAGGATGCACAGTTACCTTCATCTCCATCCGTACCATCCATACCATCCAACTCATCTGCATTGAAATGCCAACTACTGCCACTTGATCGGCTGCTGCTTGGTCGGTCCTCTGTAGCAACTTCAGAGAGTGCGTGTCTCACGGCCTCCGCATGCGTAGCTGAATCCATTGGCACCCTCTCGTCGTCAGGAGTTGGAGACAACCCTCCTGAACAACCCACTCCAACATGAAAATTAAGCTTGCTTCAAGAATCATCAGCAAGAACGCTCCTGTCATCGTAGCTCACACAAATAAGCGGCTCCGATGACAGGATGCTTGCCAAGGCAAAGAGCAGATCATATAGGTGCCAAACACATCGTTGACACGCATATTCCTATGGTTGGTAAGGTAGAGAATATTAAAACCATTAGAGACCCCATCCTATCTTCAATGCTAACCCCTGTATCCAACTCACGTGTTCATACACTCGGTTGGCCTTCACTTAGCAAGTGGTGTAAGCATGACTTGCCAAGAACCACAGAACTCTGAATGGAGATGGAATAGTCCTTATACTGATCTACAACATCCACTTGGAAATCGCATAAGAAAATCAGACATAGTGAAATGAAAGACTTGATCTGAAAAAAATTGGTTCCAATATCCAAAGTGATCTCTCCATTGCTCTGTACAAATCTCCGAAAAATGCTCCAGCGGATTAGTTAACATACTTAAATGGACGTAAATAGTATCCTCTACTTTACAATCCTTGTTACATTTACTGGCATATGTTCAAAATTGTCACATTGGATCACTTTACAGATTCTCGTAGGTGACGCCACTGAAGTAGTAGTTTACCTTTTAGTGCACATTCTTCATGCGTAGTGTCGGCGGCATAAACAGTGAAGTAAGTCTCGATTTCATGGTAGATTAATTTGCTACTGGAGAAGAAGACATACAACACACTATCTGACCGTGTAACTACTGTTCCTTACAGAACACGGTTTCTTCTCATGCGCCGAGCAATTATAAACACAGACAGAGGGAAGCAGATGAAAAGGCAATACCGTCATCTGGTGCATAGTAGGGGGTTTTGGGCTCCGTAATCTTCTGTTTAGGTGATTTGGTAGACTCCAATTGATGCAGATTTTCCTCGTCCCACACAACCCGCACCCTAAAACAGGGCCATGGCATCGGTTGTCACTCGCCAGCATAAGTGTCCACTTCACTAACCAGAACTGAAGACCACTCATCAACACTCTGCCCCCGATTTCCAAGTCCAAACCTAAAACTACTGAGAGCTTGCAATTAGGGCAGCAGATGCCTTAACACCATCTTCGATTCTCTTTCCCAGAATTCGGTGCCATAAAATTCTAAACCCTAATTGGTATGGTCTTCCCCAAATTACGAAAACAGACCAGTGAAATTGGTCACACAATGCCAGTGGAGTTGTCGCTGGGAAGACAGCAAACACTCGCTCCATCCTTCCCTTTCACTGACAAGTTCCGTCACCCGGGGCTCCAAAAGAGATTTCCAGTGACAGAAGCTTTTCACTTTACGAGCTGCCTGAACAACAAAGATGGATTAAAGTGACGAGAGTAAGCTTACCTGGACGGAGGACGCGGCCCGCTACTTCGTTTCATGCCTATGGCAGGATTGGCAGTGATCAGCGAGATTTACGAAGAAACTGGAAAAAAGACGAAGACAAGACGATGGGAGTAATGTCGTCTGTATGTGTAAAGAAGGCCTCGAAAACGGTCGCCCATGACCGCGCTACCTTACCAATAGCCGTGATCTTGAGCTTCTCACTCCTAAACACAACTCTCACTCTCCAGCGAGCACATGATTCGATTCTCATCTACGGAGGTCCCGTAACCCTAAATCATGGGTTGCATATTTCACGATTTGCATTCAGTTCTGGAGAGTTTGTGTTTGCTACTTAGCTATGACGGAGCTTCGGCGAGATCGACTCCGGCAGAGGTGGATTGTCATCGCCGAGAAATGTGAGAAGCTGCCATTCTGTTTCGAGAAATCGGATGGTTGGGAGGGTTTGAATCCTGGCCCGTGTGCATTTTGCGCGGGCTTTGAACCCGAAACTGGGCGGGAGATTTGCAGAATGGGGGATAGTCGTGAGGATAAGTGGCACGTCCGTGTGACGGAGAACAAGTTTCCAGCCGTTTCCTTGAGCTGTAAGGCGCTTCCGGATGTAGATGGCCTCTGTGGGTTACCTGCTTTTGGCAGCCATGAAGTCGTCATCGAAACTCCTAACCATCAGCAGTCGTTACCAGAGCTTCCAGCTTCGCACATAGCTCAGGTATCGCTGTGCAAGCGCAAGCAATCCTTCCTCTTTCGAGACTTCATACTTACTTGTTTTGAAGGTCATTCTGTGCAGTCATGGAAAATTTTGGGTCTACGGTTTCGAGCGAAGAATGCTGTTGTGCAAGTCTAAGCGGAGTTTGTATTGCTGCAGGTGTTGAAAGCGTACCAAGCACGAATCGACTTCTTTCAAAAGGATTCTCGATTCAAATTCTGTCAGGTCTAAGTCAGCTATGTGTCATCCGGCTTTTACACCGGGCTATCCAACAAACTATCACTTGCATAATTTGACCCTCAAACGCGCAAGATTTTATTTTTATAACGAATTGCTTCTTTGCTCTATTTGCTGTGATCCCAACACTTTGAGTTAATGAGGCATTTTATTGTTCATTAGAAGTGCATTTTAAGCAGCTTGTCAACAAGATGTCACTCAAAATATTTGCTTGAGAATTGAGCACGAAGTCTAAATTTGAAACTTGGAGCGCAACAATTAATATTATTGTTATTATTGGTACTATTACTATGACTATGACTACTATTATTGGATTATTATTTCATCTTTGGTTAGCAGGGCTTTCTATATTCAACTTTCCGGTTTAATAATTGTGGAATTTCATGCGGTGTGGTGGCTCGTACTGGACATGAAACGCTGATGGAAGAATTCGACGGAAGAAAATGTTGTACGTGTTCACACAATTGCGTTTTAATCAATTAGGGTTCTGAAAGTGTGTAAGGTAGAGGCACCCAATCGCCATTTTTATCGCTGAGCTTGGGTCAAATTTTTATATGCTCTTGTGAACAACTGAACGAGGATTCTGATGCACTAAGAAAGTGTCATATTAGTACAGAATGTTTAGGTTTGCATCCTCTTGATCAATGTGTATCCAGCGCTGAAGATTTTAGGGTAGCGGTTTTGGATCCGTTGCAATTTGGTTGTCCCTACCCTACTGTAATGCCAAGTTCATGTTTCTAAGTGGCAGTGTCACTCTCTTGTTAGAGGAAGGTTATGACCCACAATCTGTCTACTTAGTGAGTCCTTCGGTCAACCAAAGACTATAGATATGGAAGTTCAAGATTCCATGAACTGACTTAAATTTTTGTCTGATAACCTTCTCGAGTCTTCTGGCTCTCGAAGTTTATCTAGTCCATTGCCATAATCCAGTGTAAAGGATGCTTTCTGTGGCAGGTGTTCAAGAACCGGGGTAAGAGCGCAGGTGCGTCGATGGCCCATTCACACAGCCAATTGATCGCGCTTCCAGTCATGACCCACAACCAAAGAGCTGAGCTTCAAGGTTCGCAAGAGTATTACAGCGATCATAAGCGGTGCATGTTATGTGACATAGTCCAGTTTGAAACTGAGGCACAGCACATTCGCCTCATTGATGAGAATGAGCACTTCATCACTGTGGCTCCTTATGCAGCAACGTTGCCTTATGAGGTTTGGTTGGTACCCAAACGCCATTCCTCGAACTATGAGACGATCAGTGACGAGGAGGTAACACACACCATTTTTTCTCAGAAATGGATGTCCAGTGATCTATGCTTGTTAGGGACTGTTTTCCATTTGAAGCACGCATCACTTTGCAATACCCCTAAAGCTGTGATGGTTGCTTCTACTTTGCTCTCCTCTCTCTAATCCATGTAACATTTTTGAGGCTCGTGGCCGGGGTTCCTTCTGCTCCGTCCAATCTGGCACCCCAGGTGGTCTTCGAAAACAGTTATTTGAACTTCTGTTACTTGCGCAGTTCATCTACTGTTAACAGTAATGGAAGCTTGGCTTGACACGCAGCAACAGTGAGGAGACAATTTCCAAAAATAGAGATCTATATTCTTCTTTGCCTTCCAATCTAGTCATATTTTCCCCAGCACTACATAGAGTTTTCTCTGGCATTCAAGAATATTATGATGCCTTCAAACTCTCGTGGACAATTGTGCGTCACTTTAATCTTTCTGTTCCGTTCTTTTCTTTTTGTCTTGTGCATTGTTGTGGGAGGGCTCAATACGTGAATTGCCAGAGCTAACAATATTGTCACTTCAACGCCTTGCTTGCTGCTGGTAATATGTTGAAGGTCCCTGACTAAGTGTGCTGTGGGTGGTTTTGACTGAAGATCCAATCTATGGCGAAGATGCTGAAGTTGACATTACGAAAGATAGACCAGGCATTTGGATGTCCACCGTTTAACTACACGCTGCAGACAGCTCCCCTGGGGATGGAGCACTTCAACTCTCCTCACTTTCATTGGCATCTGGACATTTTTCCACATCTGACAACTTGTGGGGATTTCCAACTTGGTAGCGGATGCTATTTCAATCCCGTTGCTCCTGAAAAAGCAGCTGAGTTTCTACGTAATGTTGAAGTCGAACCATTGTGACTGCATAGTATGGAGTACTGTATAGGAGTTGATCTTGGCTTGACACGTACCAACTTTGGCAGCAAGAATATGTTGTGAATGTTCGAGATTCACTTTGAGAGAAGCTATGCTGAATGAGAACGACAATTAATTGCGATAGTTTAAACACTCAGCATATTTTCTCTGACTTGAATAATCCTGCTCTTAATCATTCTTTGTTAGCAAGTCAAAGAGGGTTCTAATGCTCTGAAAAATGCATTATTTAGATCACTCAAAAAATAACGGTATAGAGGTTCAAAGTTTAATGCTCTGAAGAATGCATTATTTGGATCACGATGATCCAAACCTGGTTCAAGTTTTGATGTGAAAGTGGTGTATTGTACTGTCCAGCGTCAACATCAATACGTAATCATTGTGCAAGCTTCCGACACAGTTATACCAAGGCTCTATCCAGTATGCTCAATCAAGTGTGCTATTCGATGTTGCTACAGTGTTGAGAAACTCCATAGCTTTCAAAGTCTCTTCACATACTGTACTGTACAGAACATTCACATCGTCTTTTTCGCTCAAGTACTCCGACAATTTGAACACATTTAACATTTATACAGTACACTGGATTAAAATAGCCGGTAAGGGAATACTGCACGTCCAAGCTAAGCTAATCCAAAAATGCAACCTCGACAAGAGCACCTCCATATAAGTCTCTGTGATAGTAGACGTATTATTTACAGTGCATCTCTAACGTCAACACCAAGTCTTTCTTAGAAGACTTCAAGCAAAAAAGTTCCTAGAGTGAAAGAAGAGAAGTGTACAGCGTCATTTTAAAGCCGTCCGACAGTAACATGACCCTCTTAACCGTCCCAAGGCCTATCGGTGTTACTTTCTAATCAAAATCACAAAAAATCTACAACTGGATCACCCGAAAACAAATTACTAACGCGGGTTCAAGGGGCCATTGGAGAGAGATTAGACCCACGAGTCATTAATGCATGATAACCAGCCATCTTCATCAGCAAACCCTGGCCAGTCATCATCATCAGTAATACCCTCCGAAAAACCCCAATCCTCGCCAAAACTTGTAAAAAAATCAATTTCCTGAGATACACCACGCTTTCTCTTTGAAGAGATCTTCGATGGAGTATCAAAGTTGAGATATGAACTTTCATTCTCGACGGCGGGGATATCATATGGTGCTGGTAGGGGGACGTCCGACAATGATTTCCAAATATCTTGCTTACTTGTAAAGCCTCTGTGATATGCCGACTTCTCCAAGTCAACCTTGTTTTCCTCCAATACTTCCTCGGATTGCACTGGCAAGCAATCCAAGGATGTCCAATCCAGTAGAGCTGGAACCTCCAGATATTCTGCTCCCTGCAAGAATTGGTCCAATCCTGCCAGCGTCTTCAAGGGATCTGGCAGAAGCGGTGAGTTCATCTTCTCAGCAACCTTCTTCACGACGGTAGTATTCGGACTGGTCCGCTCACTTCCGAAATTCTTGGCTTGTCCTGCTTTGGAGCTGGCCCCGAGGCGAGAGGCTACATTCTCCGCAAGCTGGTCAGTCTTATCCGCGAATTTTTTGGCTTGTGTTTGAACATCTTCTTTCGACGGTGTAGGTGGGCGAGAAGAGAAGTAACCCTCCGGGTACACGAAGTAGAAGGGCTCCCTCCCAGTGAGATACACAGCCGCATCATATGCACGCTTGGCTTTGTCTCGTGTGTCAAAAGTTCCCACCCATATCTTCTTTGAAGAACCGGGAGGACGAATCTCCACTCTGAATCCTTTCACTCGCCCCTTGGGCTCGTGGATGCCTTTGCACTTGACCTGCGGCGATTTCGCTTCCGACCGCCTGCATAGCAAAAGTGAATTCCTAAGATTAGCGAACTGAATCCAGAACTCCAGCTAATTTTTGAAAAGAGTTTATCATCAAGTCATTCCAACAGACGACCTTATCAGCTGCATTCCTAAGGTATTTTAATCACATCCTAAGCTTGTTTTCTATGTAGAATTTCGTTTTGATATTGCATACATTTTCCTTTATAAACTTCAGTAGGTTTACAACTTTTGATGCTGGCAGCAAATAGAGTTACTTTTTGATGATCTATTCCGGTGCAAGAAATGATATTGGGCTTGAAGCAGAAATCGCGATTATTTAAAAAAAAAAAATAATTTGGCTTCCAAAAACTTGACAATCAGAGAAGGACTCCTTCCTAAGAATCAAAATTCGGCATGGAGGACGTGATACTTACATGGCAGAGAAACATGGGGCCATGGTAGAAAAAGAGAGACAACACGCAGCAGGTTGGACGTCACCTCCAAACTTCCCTACACATTCAAGCAAATCTAAACCGTTAATAATTATTGGGTAAGGAAGAGGATACTAAAACCGTTCGGGACCTCCTTTACCAACAACAACTCAACACTTCCAATACATTCGGCTGGCCTTCACCCACCAAGTCGGGCGTAAGCACGACTTGTCTCCATGTCTCCATGTCTATGGACACTGATCATCGAATACAGATAAGTTTGCCTATAAGAATAACCTACAAACTCTCGGAACATTTCCAAAAGAACTTCATACACGAGTAATAAAAATCTGATCTCAAGAAAGTTGGCTCGTGTTCCCAGAATGATCATAACTGTAATTTACGAATTAAAATCTCATTTTTGACCAGATCTCACTATCCATGACTACCTGCGGATTGGCGTAGAAGAATCCCAGCACAATCTTAACATTCCAAACCCTAGCCCCTACGGAGCTCAAACCTTTGGAATACACAAATCAAGTGCACCAAAGAACAGCACTGAAACCTAAATACAATTAAAACTGCAACCCAAAAGAACGAATGCCCACAAACCTTCAAATCAGGAAAGGAGCCAACGATTCGGAACACGAGTCGCAAAACGAAACTTAAGCTACATTGATGAACTCAGCGAAACTTCCCAAGGTCGAATGCAACTCGTGATTGAGTGCGTACCTTTCAAAAAGCTTCTGCCTCTACACGTCAACTTCGAACATCCACTTCCAATGCCCTTGGAACCCACTTCGAATGCGTCGCCACCCTTGCTTGCGGTCTTCTCCCCACACTGTTCCGGTCTTCCTCCTCCCTCCCTCCGGCACAAAGCCCTGTCCGATTCTTTCTCACATTCAGATAGTCACTTAGCAACTCGGCCGAATTGGAGTCTGGTAGGGGAAAAGAATGGGAAACAGCGAGTGTCGCTATCGGGAATAATGCTTAACTTAGCGGAAGGCTTCAGCTTCGTGACGGCAACGAGGGGAAGGCATGCTGACCCCCACCAACGCAAGTTCCGCAGCAACGGAATAGAAGTTCCACGTTACCGGACACACACGGCACGACCCCATTCTGCGGAGGATTTGTCTGTACAGACATTTGGAGAGAGGAAGGACGTGCTGGCGCTTGCGCGTTGGCTGGGACTCTGGTAAGTTCGGCCCTGGCCGCTCGGGCTGCCCAGCTGCCCCTTATTAGGAGTTAATGGTAAAGTGTGTGCCGGACCATGAGCAGGAGTTTGAGAAAAAAGAAAAAAGAAACTCCGTTTGGAGCACCAAAACAGGGGTCTGATGGAGTTTGGTGCTAAGGTAGGAGGCTCGTATTCTGGAGGGGCATTTACAATCATGCAGTAGAGTTTCAAAAATGGATCACAGTTCCTTCAATGCACTTTTTGCTTTTTAATTGTGTTCTTAACCCCTAAAGGACCAATGCTTTTTTTCTGCGAAAAAACACTCAAAACTGCCATTTTTAGAGCAAAGAGTATAAAAATTTGAAATTTTTATTCTTTTCACATCTAACTGTAGGATCTTACACCTAACTAGTATGAAAATGTGTGGAAAACATTTCAGAAATTTTGACCTCATAGATTGCAAGATATTTGTGTTTAAAGTGAAGAAAACAAGCTTTTCCACACATTGCAAGATTAGGTTATTTGACTTTAACCCTTCTTAACCCCTAATGGTACGTTCGCACCTGCTGTTAGTAAAAATTTAGGTGCATTTACAGGGTGTGTGGTTAGACAGAATGTCCCTCTTGGGCCTCTTTCGGGGACAGGGATGGGATGCGGGCAGATGAAGGGGCTGCTCCACAACCTTTTCAGGACCCATCAATCTACTTCTTATTTCGATTTAAATTTGATTTTTCCAATGCCATAAATCACAAGATTTTCAATAAGGAAATAGAAGTAATGTCGTGGGTTTTGTGCCACACAACCACATAATCACTTGAGCCTCATAGCCAACATGGTGTAGAGATGGGAGAGGAGAGAAACTCTTTATACTAGTGGAGTAGTGGTGGGTGAAACAAACCATGTGGGATATGCGATTTAGGAGAAAAAAGAGCTCCTCCATTCATGGTTGTGGAAATGCAGGAATTGTGATGAAAGTCAAATTTCAGACCTCATTCAAACATACTAAACTATATTTTTTCAAAAAACTTCAAACTAAAAAATGTTGGGGAATCAAGTACACTTTTACCTCCAAAAATCTGTTTGAGATTTCAATACTCCAAATAAAAGTTATGGACAAATTTCCAAGGAGGTGTTTGAAAATGTCCCTAAGAAATGTCCTTCCCACATACACACACCTCTAGAATTTGTGGAGAACTCTTACATAAGGCTTCAAAATCTCAAGTGGTTCTTTAGGGATAAATGTTAGCTTGCTTCTCTGACTTCTTGTAGTTCTATTTTATTTTTTGGAAGAAGCTATTATACAATGTCCAAATGAAGTCTAAAATTCAACTTTGAGCACAATTCTTGCGTTTCAACTCATGTCTGAAATTCATAAGAACTTTAAATCAATATTTCACCATTATTGAAATAACATGACAAACACAAAGTAGACATCTTGAGGTTGTGTTAGGAATGTCACAAGTTACATTGAATCTATGTTGTGAATCAAAGGTATTGTGTCAATAATTTGAATATGGTATTAATGTAGGAGTACTGAATTCACAATTATTCTAAGGTATTGTTTCTACATTTCTAGTATGATGTTGTAGAATATTGAATCAACAATTACTCAAAGGTATTGTTTCACATTTTCAATATGGTGGTGTAGAATATTGGATCAACAATAATTCATGGTTGAATTCTTGATAATCATCTTCTACAAGGGTTTCTCAAGACTTATAAAAAAATGGTCTCCTCATTTTGGGCTTGTAAGGGCTTGTTCTATTTTAATCGATTCATGCTCTCAAGTTGAAATGTTGAAATGTTAATTCAAGAATGTTGTCAAATTTAACTCTTTTGCAATACCATTGCTCTCAAAACTGTGACAGAGAAAGCTTTGGGGTTTTTGATGAAGGAATAATACCGTTTTAAAATTCATACCTTTCAATTGATGTTGATAGTCTACATCAAAACAACATTTGGATTTTCAAAATGCTAGTGGACATCTTATGCCAATTGTTCATCCCTTATGTATTGCAAGCACTTGATGATAGATTAATGATGATTAAAAAAACTTGTCAATATCCAAAGTTCCAATTACTTGAGAATGCAAAAGGACACTATTTCCTCTCTCAAGCTAATTAGATTGGATTTGAAGATTGTATTGTGATGCAAGTATTTATTTATTTATTTATTTACTAGATTTTTATGAGGAGGATATTGTACACACAATAATCCTTTCTGTTTTGTAGGATGTCAAAACATGTTGGAGCTCTTATCACATAGAGGGTATCTTACAAGAAATGGAA
The DNA here is from genome assembly GCA_963920665.1 of Straminergon stramineum. Classification (NCBI taxonomy): domain Eukaryota; kingdom Viridiplantae; phylum Streptophyta; class Bryopsida; order Hypnales; family Calliergonaceae; genus Straminergon; species Straminergon stramineum. The sequence goes on along the minus strand of OY987263.1, from coordinate 19,968,179 downwards.
CTTCTTATGAAAAGGTATGAAATATGTATTAGTTTGAAATTTAATTGTCTATTGATGATATGATGTTAAAACAATTTAACTTTTATTATACTTTAAACCATTAGGTGAACATGGTAAAATATTCCATTGTTGTTTCAAATAACATTAGACTAATTTTTAGTTGTGAAAATATTCTTTGAAAACGTATAGTAATGTACCAAATGTTGAAACAACAATGAAACAAGGGGGAAGCAAAATTTGAGGTGTAACTATAAATGGCTTCATTTCTATAAACAAAATTGAGAAGTGTTGAATATGGTCTCGGGGAGATCACTGGCGAAAGTTTTAGAAACCACGTGTGATAAAAAGTAGGGTCCAATATATTCATTCCTTGTAAAATTTGTAAAAAATAACATCTACTATAGGGTACTTAAAAAGTGAGAAATAAGATTTTATATAAAATAGGGTTATGTATAAGTGAGAAATAAGATTATATGTAAAATAAGGTGTCCTGAAACACCTCCATGCTATAAATAGGTCATTTTATAGATAACCCCCCATTAAATAGGTCATTATCGTAGTTGTATGCAAAATATATAAGGGAGTGAACTCCCCAAGAATATGGTACAATGTTAGTGGTGGAGTATTATCAATTTAGACCACACCTACATGTACTATTAATAATATGTAACATTGTACAACTTTTCTGACATTCTTACCTTGTTTGATGTTCAATTTTATGATTTGAAAATATTCATATCAAGCTTCTAATATCTTTAATGATTAGTATTTTTCAATTCAATTAAAAAACACATAACTTTCACGTACTTAAAAATATATTATTTTTTCATTGCTTGAATGAAAGTTTGTTGTGATTGACAAAACCTATGCATTACACACACATATTTTATTTATTTATATATACATGTTGAAAATAAAAACATCACTACTTAGATTTTCATAAAGTAACTATGCGTAATTGTGTATATATGATTGAATATGCAATTACATATTGTTTGTATAAAAAAACTACCAAACTCTTGTAGGATATTAGTGGAAGTTAGTAGAATACTCTAAAATCTCCAAAAATGCATTTTTTTTACACAACATATGAATAAATTATGAATTTTGACAATGCTAAAAAATTAGTGTTCCTACAACAATATTGTACAAATTAGATAGGAATTTGTAAAGACTATCACCTTAACCCCTAAAGGTTTTTGACTATGTTTTCACCAAAAACAGTCCAAAACTGCCATTTCTAACACAAGTATCAAATTTATTAAAGACGACATCTTTGGACACATGTAACCGTAGGATCTTGTAGTACGCTAGTTTGGGAAGATGTGGAAAAAATTTCAGGAATTTCCACGGTTTAGATTGCAAGATATTAGCGTTTGAAGTGACAAAAATCTATTTTTTGTCCCTGCGAAAATCCGGGCAGCTGCACTTCAAAAGGTCATATCATCATAAAAAATGTCCAAAATAGTTGTAACTCTTTTACTTCATTCATCAAGGCAAGTTGGCTAGATGCTTGAAAATTTTCAGATCATTTGGAATTGTACAACATGTAGGAAAAAATTAGTAAGTAGAAAGATGTAGAGAATATTTCAAAATACTAAATTGTCCCCAATTTATTTATGGACTTGAAAAATGCCAATCCCAAAGGTTATAATTTTGTAATAAACAATGTGCACCTAATGTTTTTATTTTTTTCCAAAAATATTGAAAATTGAGTTAAATAACTGAGTTCAAAGTTTATTTTAGAGTAGAGATTTCGTAACTACCCTCAAACTACCACAAACTAAATTTCCTCATAGCTTTTGATTTATTGATCCAAATGGAACGATTCAAAGCTTTCCACATAGATAAAAATCTGAAGAATCAATTTCAAATTTTAATTTTTTTTAAAAATGATTTTTAAAGAAGTTTTTTTTCCTGCCTAGGCTGCCCAAAGTTCAAAGAAAACTACATATCCTGCAATAACTTTTGAACCACGTTGTCAAAAGTTATGAAAACTATTGGGCCTTCAAGCTACTCCTTGGGCATATGTTGTGTGAAAATTTCAAAGAAAAAAAATAAAAACTCCATTCGTAGTGAGCTGCCCAAAATTGTTATGTTGCCAGAAAACGCACTTTGGTCCTTTAGGGGTTAAGAAAAGGATCACAATTGGGTTCACTTACTCAAATAGAAAATTCTACACCTCTAAGATTGTACAATTTTCGAGACTTTTCAATTTTATTCATAAAAAAATGAAGGTGCTAATGGTTGAATTGAAACGCAAGAATTGTGCTCAAAGTTGAATTTTAGACTTCATTTGGACATTGTATAATAGCTTCTTCCAAAAAATAAAATAGAACTACAAGAAGTCAGAGAAGCAAGCTAACATTTATCCCTAAAGAACCACTTGAGATTTTGAAGCCTTATGTAAGAGTTCTCCACAAATTCTAGAGGTGTGTGTATGTGGGAAGGACATTTCTTAGGGACATTTTCAAACACCTCCTTGGAAATTTGTCCATAACTTTTAGTTGGAGTATTGAAATCTCAAACAGATTTTTGGAGGTAAAAGTGTACTTGATTCCCCAACATTTTTTAGTTTGAAGTTTTTTGAAAAAATATAGTTTAGTATGTTTGAATGAGGTCTGAAATTTGACTTTCATCACAATTCCTGCATTTCCACAACCATGAATGGAGGAGCTCTTTTTTCTCCTAAATCGCATATCCCACATGGTTTGTTTCACCCACCACTACTCCACTAGTATAAAGAGTTTCTCTCCTCTCCCATCTCTACACCATGTTGGCTATGAGGCTCAAGTGATTATGTGGTTGTGTGGCACAAAACCCACGACATTACTTCTATTTCCTTATTGAAAATCTTGTGATTTATGGCATTGGAAAAATCAAATTTAAATCGAAATAAGAAGTAGATTGATGGGTCCTGAAAAGGTTGTGGAGCAGCCCCTTCATCTGCCCGCATCCCATCCCTGCCCCCGAAAGAGGCCCAAGAGGGACATTCTGTCTAACCACACACCCTGTAAATGCACCTAAATTTTTACTAACAGCAGGTGCGAACGTACCATAAAGGACCAAGTGTCCATTCAATGTAAGTAAGAAATCTTAGGTAGGTTCCTACGAAGTCATTTTCGGTCGAATGTTCATGAAATTTGGACATAATGTGTAACTATATACCCCCTTCCTGAAAATCTAATTTGTTTTCCAATCAGGTGCCTAGATCAAAAGTTATGCTGCCCTAAACTTTGCGGGCAGCTCGGGCAGCCTCGGGTAGCATGTGCAAAACTCTTCATATGATTTTGAAATTTAGCAGGTGTGTAGCTTACATGATAAAAGATGCAAATGTCAAAAAAAATAACCATATTTAGTATAAGAATCTCATTCTAGAAGGAGTTGAAGTTTGCAAGCCTTGTCGGGCAAGGTTGGAAAAAAACTTTTTCACCTAACTTCAAATGTTATAATCTTTCAATCCATGTGGTCAAAGTTTCTAAATTTTTTTCCACATGTACCCAAAGAAGTCTAGTACAAATTTGTACGGTTGAATTTTGAAAAAATAATTATTTTTTACATTTTTTTCTTGCTGCCCTAATAAATGGCAGTTTTTGACAGTTTCTGCCCAAAATGTGCCTCGGTCCTTTAGGGGTTAACTTTAATTTTTTGCACTATAGAGTTTTGAGCTTTAAATCTTTATGGTGGAGAATTGTGTTGAGAGTCCATGAAAAAAAAGAAAAGACAAAAAAAATTAATTTTGATTCTTTAAAAAATTGTTAAGTAGAAGTAGGTACAAGATAGAAGGAAAATCCAAATTATTAATATCTCTAAGATGGAATTAAAATGCACTAATCTCAATGGTGAGATTGTTCTAGAAGGCAAATGAAACGATAAGGACCTCTTTTTTTGTAAAAATTGTAAAAATTGCATTCAAAAATGAATCCTACAAGTTATTTTTTCAGGAAGATGCTCTAAGTGCCCAAAAAACAAGATTGTCTATAACTTTCTCATAACAAATCCAAATGGAATGAATCAAAGCTTTCCATGTAGACAAAAATAAAATCTATAAGGAAAAAAAATTAAAAATTAAAAGATTCAAATTTTTGAAACTTTGTTTTGCTGCCCCCTCTCCCTTGTTTTGAGCTTATGTGGGCATAACTTTTGTTCTTGGGCACCAAATGAAAAAAAAAATTATATTCCCACAAAGATTATCAATTTTTCTATTTTCTTAAAAAGTTTCAAAAAATCAGGACAAAAATTGAGACCGTAAGTATTTGCCCAAAATCTCATTTGTCCCCCGAAGGGACAATGGTCTTTTAGGGGTTAAATACCTTTTAGAAAAATATACATTCATGTAAGGCTAAAATGATTGAAAGCATGATATGGATCATTCTTTGAGAGTCAAAATTATAAAAATTTCCTAAGTTTGAAGTGCTCCATTTAAAGGTTGATTTTGATTAAGATTGGTTTAGTCTATGAGCACCAATAGTGACCTATGCACCTTTCACTTTGAAAATTCATATATAATTCATTTGAAGGAAAAAAATTACGATTTAAATTGGCAATGAATTTTTTTTCTTTTCTCTTTCTACCAAAAATATATGAAAAATACTATACTCTACTGATTTTCCTATAGAGGTTCATTTCCCCTTAGGTGCACACTTCAAGAGCCTCCTACCTTAAGTTATGTTTCTTTTGAACTCTTATTAAATAAACTTTACTGTGACACAAGGCCAGAATATACAAGGTGAAAATGTCCAAAATCGTCAAAATAAGCAATTCATGATAAGGAATTTTGCATAATTAGTTGGAGGTACCTACAAAAACATACATTTTTTTGTAGTGTTAGCAATAGAAAATCTCAAATTTTCAAAATAAGAAAATTAGATTTTTTTTTGGATAAGACAAAGCATTATAATGAATTTTCAAAGTAGAAGCTCCCTAAGCCACTGAAATTGTCATTGAATGTGGTCTTGAAATTGAAACTTAGAAGATCAACAATCAATCAATCACATTAAACTCCTAGAATCCCAATGTCCCTATGGGGGACAAAATGGATTTCGACCAACTTCTTATGATCTCAATTTTTATTGAAACTTTTTCAAAAGATAGAAAATCTTACTAGCTTCGTGGAAATATAATTTTTATTTCAATCAATGCCCGGAAGCAAAAGTTATGCCACAATAACCTCATAACGGGGGAGACCGAGCAGCACAAAAAAATCCACAAAAAATTGAAATAAGAGTTGTCATACTTTTTTTCTTGTAGATCATATTTTTGTCTAAATGGTAAGCTTTGTTTCATTCTATTTGGATTAGTGATGTGAAAGTTATGGAGCTTCTTGTTTTGGGGGCAATTGAAGTGACTTCTCGAAGGAAACTTTTTCTTTCACTTTGAATGCTCATATCTTTCAATCTATACAATCAAAACTCAAAAATTTTTTACCATGTGATCTAAGACAAGTGTAGAAGAAAATCCTATGGTTAGATTCTAAAATATATATTTTTGTGATTTCGAAGGTGAATGTTGCAAAAGTGTAGTTTCGAGTGATTTTTGACAAAAAAATGGCCTTGGGACTTTAAGGGTTAACCCCTAAACATCCACATTCATTTCCAGAATTGACGATTTGAGAACTTATTATAAAGTGCTATTTGGAAGCATATTTTGGAATTGATATACAAATAAAAGTTGTAGATTTTGATTTGTAAATTCCATCTATATAGTTAGATTCACCAACACTATCACCAATCTTTTTTTTAAAATTTTAAAAGAGAAATTCCAAAATTCCTTTGAAATTCAATTACAAGAAAAATATTATCATTTTTTGAGTAAAATTTGTTGGAATGGATTTGAAATGAGTTTCTCTTGAAATAGCGATTTTTTGAAATTTTTGTGTTCTTCAAATCTATGACCTCATTATGACAAATCTAGCTTTGAACTATAGTCAATGCAATTTGACCACTTGACATACTTGCACATTTATAATTTTAGAAAATTATGTACTCTATTACCACCAAATCCAACCCTTAGACAAAACAACAACTTGATAATGTATCTCCACAAATTAGAACAACTTTCTTCCAAGCAGTTAAGAGGATGAAACTCAAGTTTCAATTTGTTCATCATCCCAAAAATGGACGTGAGAGTGCTTGGGGGTTAAGTATGGAAATGGTTCAATTATGCTTTGGGGAACACTTGAATAGTAAGGGAGGCTACCATTCCCGATCACCGTCCCATTTGGGCGATGTAGGCAAGAGTGTAGGGTGGAGTAATTTCAATCAAGAAGTGATTAACATAATTAATGTTGGCACACTTCCTAGTGGAGTTGTGGCCCATTATGATTGGCTAAAAGACTCTCAATATTGCAACCAATGAGCGTTGCTAGCATGTGAGCGGGGAGCAGGGAGTATGGAGTAAGGAGTGGGAAATGGTGAGCAAGGAGCATATATTTTTTGAGAGTTACCAAAAAATGGGATGAAAAATTTGGATGAAAATTGGATGACAAGAGGATGAAAAAATTAGATGAAAAAAAAGAAAAAAAAGATGGAGGAAAGAATTCTGAAAATTCAAAAATCATGAATGCTTTAATAGAGAACCTATGACCGTGGTTTAGGCTTATACTACAAACGTGGATGATTAGAAGGTAGGGGTTTGGAAATAAATGATATAGTAGATTGAATTTGACCCTATAACCGTGGAAAAGATGAAGTGTTCATATATAGAAATCTAATTTACTATATTATGTATTTTAAGGTCATTATATTATCACAATAAATAGTAGAATTGAATTCCCAGACCAAAATTTTAATGTTTTAGTTGTACTATTTACATAAAGGAATTAGATGTACAAAACAAAGGATGTAAATGACAAACACATGATGTCAATGATTGGGTATCTTATATTATAATAGATACTCAATACAAGTACTTAGAAGACAAGTCACCTTGTAGTCTCATAGGTCAAATTGAAATGCAAATAGTGGCCCTTCTAGTCTCACTTCAAGTTCAATGATAAATACAATAGACACAAAAATAAATCTTGTGCTGCAAAACACAAAACTAGTTTGGTCCTATATGATTTAGTATACCACTAAGTAGGATTTGCTTGACATCATTAAAACTCAAGCTCGGAGCATGAATAAAGCCATGTACAGTGGAATCTAGATTGCAAATCACTGTGAAAATAAAATAGAGGTGTTTACAATTAGCCCATTGTCCTCGCTTCCCTAAAGACTTTATAATCATTTCTTTGAAATATGGGCAAGTGCACTCTGGAAATGATGAAATTGTAAGCATATATTCCTCAATCCTTGGCTCCACCCCAAACTTCAAAGAAACTATGCAACCAAAACCAAAGTGTGGAACCATGGTCACCCTTTCAATTTGTGCATTCAAGGTAAGTGTAAAAGCTGAATTGTTTTGCATGCTTTGTGGTTGGCGCCTTAGGGTTTCAGCAGATGACTTTTCCCGCTTAGATTTTAGGGTGCTCTTCGGGTGAAGATGGAACAGGGTAAGCATGAACCAATTCTGCACGTGGTTGTCCTCCAAACAATCTTCAAGGTGAAATGATAGTGCGTTGTGGAAGCTGAAAACCAACCGCTTCTAAGGCCAATAGTTCTTTCTTCAAGAGTTTGGTGCCCATTTTGACAAGCCAAATGGTAGGAATAACTGGTATTGATAATACCCACTTCTGTCTTGTTCCCTTAACACAACGTTCAATGTCGTCATTGCAAGAAAAGAATTGCATCATCTCATTTCGATTCTTTTTGTAATTCACCATCATACCTGTATATGTAGGCACTACAAAAAAATGGGTGTTTTATGACTACAAAAATATGATTGAGGATGATTGGCGACTATTCGCAGTCATATTTTTGGAGGCCAACTCTTTGAAAAAAAATATGACTACAAATATGACTATTAGTTATGTTTTGGCCTTGTACGTTGCGGGCGTATAGTATATGTTTGTTGGGAACTCCAAAATACTTCATAGAGCTTCATAGGAAACATGTTTGGGGAACGCACAATCGTATTTATTAGTCTTATTTTTGCATCAGTCATATTTTGTAGTCATATTTTTATGATAGTCACATTTTTTTCTTTTGGGCAGCTTGAAGAAAATTTGGGCAGGAAATATATTTGGAGAGTGCTAAATCATATTTGCTAGTTATAATTTCACTTTAGTCATATTTTGTAGTCATATTTTTATGATAGTCACATTTTTTTTTCTTTGGGGAAAATTGAAGAAAATTTGGGCAAGAAATATATTTGGAGAGTGTTAAATCATATTTGCTAGTTATAATTTCACTTTAGTCATATTTTGTAATCATATTTTTGAGTCAATCATATTTTATAGTCATATTTTTATGATAGTTACATTTTTTTTTCTTTTGGGCAAATTAAAGAAAATTTGGGTGGGAAATATATTTGGAGAGTGCTAAATCATATTTGCTAGTTATAATTTCACTTTAGTCATATTTTGCAGTCATATTTTATAGTCATATTTTTATAATAGTCACATTTTTTTTCTTTTGGGTAGTTTGAAGAAAATTTGGGCAGGGATTATATTTGGAGAGTGCTAAATCATATTTGCTAGTCATAATTTCACTTTAATCATATTTTTAAGTCAATCATATTTATTAGTCATATTTTTGCATGAGTCATATTTTGTAGTCATATTTTTTTTCTTTTAGACAGCTTGAAGAAAATTTGGATGGGAAATATATTTGGAGAGTACTAAATCATATTTGCTAGTCATAATTTTACTTTAGTCATATTTTGCAATCGTATTTTTGAGTCAGTCATATTTTGTAGACACATTTCTTTGGTAGTTATTTTTTGTTTCTTTGGTGGGAGTGGGAGTGTTTATTTACCCACCCATGGTAAACAACTTCCACAATAGGTTCTTTTTGTTTTGTCTTAATTTTATTTACTAACGATGTCTAAGCGTTGTCCACTGAGCCTTCCAAGCAATGGACTCTTTTCCTAAATCCTAAGCAAAAAAAATCATAGGAAACAAATATATTCACAAAGATGAGTTCTAAATAACATAAAAAATTTTCTACTAAATTTGTATTAATTGACCTACTTTGAAAATTAATATAATTTAGATTATTTAGTAACTTACCTCATACTGGAAGTTATTTTGCTCGTTGTTGTATAAATCATCGAGTTCTCCTTCATTTACCATTTTTTTGCTTACAGCTTAAAGAGTGGATTTTAATTACAAGTTAGCGGAATATGGCTAACGGAGATTTTTTCTATCCCTTCACTATTTAAACTTATTCTATTTTACAAGTTAATTTGGAAGGATATGGTTTTCAATAAGATTTCACTAATTCAAGGCAACTTTCTAATCTATCCTATTTTCTATGGTTCTAATCGATTCTTTAAGATTTTCTTGATTTCTACCTAATTTCTATCTAAACTCAAGCTTTTGTACTCCTCCTTCATTCTATCATGCAACTTTGAGTTTGTAACTTCTAATCTTATTGTGCACTTGCTACAACTTCTAAGAGAGAAAGAGTGGTGAGATTAGTGTTGGTTTCTATTTTTTTCTCCAAACTATGATAGTTTTCCTTCTCAACCTATTCCTATGGCTAACCTATTTTAATTCTACTTTAAACTTGTTTGATTTCGATTTTGGTTTTGGTTTTGTACCTCTCTATTCTTCCTCTCTTCTATTCTTCCTCTCCTCTATCCTTCCTAGATTTAATCTACCTTCTTCTCTATCTTAGTCTAAAATTTCAAAAATAAAAAAAACATAATGAACATAAAATAAAAATTTGGATGGGGAGGTGATTAACCCCTCCCCTGCTCCCTGGAGCTCCTCTGCTCCCTGGAGCTCCCCTGGCTGCGGGGCTTCTGCAGCTCCCTGGGCCGGGGGCTCCCCTGAGCCGCCTGGCTGGGGCTCTCCCTGCAGCGGGGGGGGGGGCTCCCAACTGCCGACCAGCCGGGGCCTGCCAGCTGCCGGCCAGGGGCTCCCTGCCAGCCGGGGGCTCCCCTGCAGCGGGGGGGGCTCCCAACTGCCGGCCAGCCGGGGCCTGCCAGCTGCCGGCCGGGGGCTCCCTGCCAACCGGGGGCTCCCCTGCAGCGGGGGGCTTCCAACTGCCGGGGGCTCCCCTGCGGGCTCTCCTGCCTTGTTTTTGTTTTTTGTTTTTAATTTTAATTTTGTTTTCGTTTTTATTTTTGTCCAAATTTCAAAGAACTTCTATGAAAATTAGTCCTTCTATCTTCTATGAAAATTAGTCCCTCTATCTTCTTATGGAACTAAAAGATTTGTGAGAAAGAGAATGTGAGGAGATTTTGTTTTTGTTTTTTATGCTAACTTGATGAACTTTCTAACAATCTTGTTTTTGAGAAAAATATTTAGGACTCTAAGTTCAAAGCTTCGCCGTGTGGGAAACTTTTGACAAACTAATATAACATTTTTAAACTTGGAGGTTAAAGCTCCGCCGTATTTCTCCCAAAGCCTACTAATTTTCTATCTAATTCTAAAAACCAAAGTCAAAGCTTCGTCGTGTTTATGGTAAACACGAAAAATAACACACACACAGATTTTGACAAAAGAACTTAAAGGAGGATGACACAAGAGTGTTAGTACAAAAATTAGTACAAAAATTATAAAAATAACAAGCTAGAGGTTTTCCCTAAGCGGCATCGCCAGTCATAAGGGAAGGATCCTCTAGAGTTAGTGTACAATACTCAAGTCCTAAACAAGGACTTGAATAAACAACAAATATACTAAAGAAAGAGTTAGTACAACCAAAATACTACCAAATTTCAACCAAAATCTTCAAAAACAAGTACAAAGACAACACATAAGACTTGAAGGGACCCCAATGTCCTTCAAGGCTTACAAAATAGCAACAAAAGGAGCTTGAAATGCTCCAAAAACACCACGTTTACAACTTTGGCTCAAAAATGGCCAAAAGTCCACAATTAATGGACCAACGTGTTTACAAAGCCAAAATAATGGCTAGAAGGGGTGATTTGAGAGAAGAATGAGTGCCCTTATATACTCTTTCAAGGGCACCCACCTCCTCTCATTTCAACATGGTAATCTTATCAATTAGGATTTTCACCCTAATTTACCAATTTTGACTTTCTACGTTGGTCCATTTTCTAACTTTTGGAGATTAACTCCAAATCACAAACGGATTGCGCCATTGGCTTCAGAAGGCCATTTTTAGTCTAAGGGAACCCTCCACCCCTTTTTCTAACTTCAAAATTTCGACAAAACCTAACGCCAACTTAACACCCAAAAGGGTTAAAAATCCAATTTTTGGAGTTTGACTTTTTTGAAAAAAATAACTAGCCTAGGCTCTTAAGTAGGTGTGGGGGAGTAAGAAAAGACCTATCTTTGACCCCATTCCGCTTTTGTATGCTCCCGATCCACTAGTCAACTCCACCGTAATCTTTAAATTTTGTCAATTGTTGAGGAATCTTGCAAGTTCGGGTTCTTCTGACTATCAGAATGTCTTGAAACTTGTTGGAGCGTCTTATTAACATAAAAGAAGCTATTATAATTTTTAGTGAGATTTTACCACCACCTAGAGAATTTTTAGGAATTTCTCATCATAGGTTTAGGTAATTGACCGTTCGGAACAACATCTTCTGACTATCAAAAAATTCCAAAACTTTTTGTGGAACCTCCCATGGAATCCCACAACACATGTGTAGGCTCATATTTTTACTCTACACATCGGCCTAGGGAACAAAATCCACTCCCTTATTTAATTATTGATGGCCAGAGAATCTTCCACATTGGTGGGAATCTTGGCAAACCGACTTCACTGTTGTTTCCCGGGCATGGTTTTAACCCTAAGTCACCTTCCTTGGACCAAAGATTCCACCACGGTCCCATCTTGGTATTTTTAACATCTGCAAGCCAATAATTGGGATTCCGCTATTTCGTCGATGAAATGGGGAAACTGGAACCTATCTCTGGGAACTGACCTATGTGCCTCACCAGGGTTCCCTCAACCAATATTAGCCAAGCGATGTCCTTTCTATGTAGGATTTTGAGCCTAGTATGCTCATAACTCGTAATTACCACGATTGGTTAGGCTCTAACCTATTTACAAGTGAAATTTGAATCTAATTAGTAAAAACTCTCAAAATATGACCAAATACTTTATTGGCATGTAACACACCTATTTTGGTTTTACACTCTTTTTTGGGTTTTTTGTACTATTTTCTACACTTATTTTTACAAAAAAATTAAAAATAAGATAAGTGAGTCCTCGATGACAAAATAGGGGCTCACAGGGAGTCTAAGGAAAAGGTTGGCAATCTAAGATGGGTCTTCTATATTTTGTCCCTAGAGGCCATTCCTTGGGATGACTTTGTTTAATACCTATTAAAAGAAATCCTTTTCTTTTGTATGATGTGTCTATTATAGAATTAATGTCCAAATAATTTGGGATGGCACATGTTTATATTTCAATTAATATATTTAAAATTTTTATAGGAATTAGAAAAGGAATTAGAAAAGGAATAGAGAGGAATAAAATAATTAATAATAAAAGATAATCAATTTTTATTTGAGTATTTAAGAAAAAATTAAAAAGGATTAAAAGTCTATGGACAAACCAAAGCACCAAGGTAGGACTAAGCTTGAGAATCCAAGATAGAAATCGGGCCTACTTTGATTCATTATTGGAATTTGCTGTGGAATTTGCTAATTATGTTAAGTGATTGTGATGGCTAATGCGAAGCGAAATCTAATGCATTTAAACTAGTAATGTAGATTGAAGGCTGTAGAGTTTAGAAAAATTACTTGAAGATTGGAAAAAATCTAATCCAAAGAGAAGAAAGAACAGTGTGAGAAAAATTCATGCTTGAGTGGCCATGGAGCAAGAGTAAGTGAGGAGTGCGATTTGTGTTGAGAGTCTCTAAGTGTTTGAAGAAGAAGCATAGGTTCTAAGTTGCTACTCCAAGCTTTGGACATGGTTAGGAGATTAATATGACCCCTTATAAAGATTTGACTATGTATTAAACAAAGATTGTTGATTATAATACACGTAGTTGATCAAATGAATTTTTCAAGTCTTAAGTAGATATTTAGTTATCACTTACGAGGTTGATGTCGTTACAATTCTTTGATTCTTAGAGTAATTAGAAATCAATTAATAATAGTAGAAGTCAAAGATTGCAATTCTAAACTATTTCAAAAAATGAAGGAAAAAAACAAAAAATGTTGAAAATAATTTGAAGAAAGTCAAGAGGAGAAAGTAGAAAGAAATAGGTTGAAAGAAAAGAATGAGATTATATATCTAATTTATACTCCTTGTTGTAAAAGTTGTTATTTAAGTTGTATCCAAAAACACAAAAAATGTAACAAAAATGGATTAAAGCAGACTTCATGATACAATTACAATGTACATGTTGAAGGCATTTGTTGTTGTGGAAACAAATTCCAAGGCATGTCCTTAAATTTGGCACTTAGTTTATTATCTTCTTATAGAAACTATAGTTGTGCTAAAAATTAGAGGTTTAAATCAAACCTCTAAGAATTTATTAAATCCAATTTGGAATTCAAGAATACTTCGTCAATTTGTAGAGGATTCCAGTAACATATGACACTTTAAAAAATCGAGAAAAATTATGAAAGATAGAGTACGATGAAATTGGATAATCTATGGCATTAGTTTTGGATAAAAAATACCAAAGTTCATCCAATTCAAGTAAAAAAGGAAACTCGAAATTTAATGACATTTAGAATTCAATTTTGAAAGTATGAATGAATTTGAAATTATAGGCTAAGAGAAAATGTTGGATGAAATCTTGAAGGATAAATGAAAAACAAACCTTCATCCATCTATATTTTTTTGCTAAAAGCATTTCCTTATAAATATCTTTACGATTTTAGAATAGGCCTACAGCGTTCTACAACTTAAATTAACAAATTTTAAAATTTCTCAATTAGGATTTGGAAGTCTAGAGTTTTGACCTTGATTGGCCAAAACCATTTAAAACCTTTAACTTTTATAGTTTGAGTGTATTTTAGTTTAAATGTGAATCACTTACAATTTATCATTAGAAAAAAATTGTTCATAGCTTAGAATACCCATTGAACAATATTTAAATATCCAACTTAGGATTTGAAGTTCAACAACAAAAAATATAGTTGTGTTTATTTTATCTCAAGGATATAGATAAAACACTCATATATATCATGTATTGAAGTTTGTTTCTTTTTTAGAAAGGTTCTCTGTAATGTCATATAAGCCGTATTTATAAAGAATCTCTATAGGGTTGTTTAGAAGTTGTAGAATTATTTATATAAAGATTGAGGCTCACTGTGATATACATGGTTGAATTGCAATTAAAAAATGGTTGTTTGAATGTTTTTACAAGGATACAGACTATAAAAACATAATTTCTTTTAAGAAATTCAAAGATGTTTTTTAATATTGTCTTTATAAAATACTTTTGCTCTTATATACTTAGTGCATGGACATAGATAATTTGATTCATGCATGACTTTTTTTTGCTATAACTATAGGTGCTTAAGGCCTTGTAACTTTCCTCTACACATTTTGTAGAGTTGTATTGCAACATACATCCACTTTGTAGCAAATTTTGTTGTTAAAATAACTTAATTGCTTAGTATAGTCATATTTATTGACTTGCATGACTACGTCAAATTGCATGACTAGAACAAGTCATGTGCATGACTAGAGTTTTAAAACCCTAGCTGCCACTTCTATGTAGCCGCCATTTCTTCTTCTTCTTCTTCTTCTTCTTCTTCTTCTTCTTCTTTGTTTTTTGTTGTCTCTTATGTTTTGCTTCTTGTTGTTTTCTAGCTCTTAGTTCTTCTTGCCTCTAAGTCGTTACTTTTTTTTTTTTTTAGTTCTTCATCTTTGCTTCTAGTTTCTTCTTGTTACCTCTTAATTCTTGCTTCCTAGTTCTTACTTTTTGTTGCTTCTTAGTTCTTGATCTTTGATTTTTAGTTCTTGATCTTTGCTTCTAATTTCTTCTTATTACCTCTTAATTCTTGCTTCCTAGTTCTTAATTTTTGTTTCTTTTTAGTTCTTAATTCTTGCTTCTTAGTTCCTACTTTTATTGTTTCTTAGTTCTTGATTCTTGTTTGTAGTTTTTTCTTGTTACATCATAATTCTTGCTTTTTAGTTCTTGATTATTGCTTCTAGTTTTTTCTTGTTCCATCTTAATTTTCGCTTCCTAGTTTTTATCTTTTGTTGCTTCCTAATTGTTACTTTCAATTTCTTTTTGATTCATTTTAACTTGTGTTTCTTGTTTTTTTTAATTCTTGTTTTTTCTTGTTATTTATTGCAATTGATTGCATCTTAAATTGCGTTTTTTGTTGCTTCTTATTGCATCTTAGTTCTTTCTTCTTCTTGTTATTTATTGCATCTTAAATCATATTTCTTGTTGCTTCTTGTTGCCTTTTAGTTCTTATTTTCTCTTGTTATTTGTTGCATTTTATTGTATTTTATTGCATCTTAAGTTGTGTCTTTTGTTTTGTTTTGTAGCACCTTAATTCTTACTTCTTCTTGTTTATTATTACCTCTTAACACTTGCCACCTTCTAGTTTTTTTTTTATCACTATTGTTGTTATTTCTTCTTATTTATTTATGTTTTCTAAAGATATGGTAGTTATGAATTTTTCTTACTTTAAACTTGTGCTTCATATTTTTTGTTGCCTTAAATCTTTGAAGGTTGAGCTATATTGTTCATTCACTAAAAATTAATCTCCTTGATTGTATATTTAGGCACTTAAAGCTGGATTGAAGTTATCGGAGGCTACTTACAACACTTGAGAGGCAACTTCTTAAAATCCAGTAAGAAATATAGGTCCTAGAGCTTATAGGAATATACACTTATAGAGTGTCATTGTCATATGTTTTGTGTTAGTGACTAATAAATGCCATTGAAAAGAGTCACATTTTTTATGGCATTTTCTCTCTTTAATATGATTGTCTCTTCTACATCTCAAAAATCATATGTACTCAATTTTTATTTGGTGGAGTCATTTATTTAGCTGCTAAACCATGTTGATGCATGATTGCAACACCTCAAGTCGATTTAGAATTTATGGAATGTGATTGTAGTTTATGACAAAAGCTACTGTAAACCTCAAGTCACTCTAGTTACAAATATTACTTGCTTGAGTCATATTTTATAATATATCTTAGCCAAAATATGACTTGTTGTAGTTATATAATGCTCACAATCATGTTATTAATGTGACTCTATACTTTTAAAATTATGACTACATTCAATCATAAAATTACAATTAATATTCCATGTGAACTACTACATGAACTAAAATATGACTTACATTAGTCATATTTCACATCAACTAAAAATACGACCCACTAGAGTCATTGTATATCAACATATAGAGAATATGACTCATGAGAGTCATTTTTCACATCAACCAAAAATATGACTCATAGAAGTCATATTCCACGTTAATAAAAAACATGACTATATAGAGTCATATGCCACATGAACCAAAATATGACTCAACGTAGTCATATTTCACATCAGCCAAAAATATGACTATATGGAGTCATATGCCACGTAGACTTTTTTTCTTTTGCTCAGGCAGTTCAAGGAAAAGTTAAGACTCCAAGGATAGTCAATATATACACTACATAGGCAATATATGGCTAAGTATATCCCCAATACAAATGACTGCAAATATGACTCATGAAAAATTTGACTAGTCGGTAATGACTAGACCCAGTCATATTGCGAGTCATCTACAGTGTTTTCTGTCTAAGTCATATTTTGAGATTTTACGACTTATTGCAGTCATTTTTTGTAGTCATAAAACACCCGTTTTGTTGCCTCTAGGGGTTGCTATAGCAATGTTATTTTGAACAATTCTTGCTATGCACTTCTTCTTTGAAATTGCTTGAAGGGCAAAACATGCCTTTACTGATGTTTTTGGAAATCATGCAATATGCCATTGCTTCTCATCATAATTGGTCTCCTGAATCACTGACACATGAGAGGAAATGCAAACATTATCCTCCTCTATCATCAATTCAGAAAATTGGTACTTGGACATGTGGAGAGAAGTCTTCTAAAATTGGTTGCAAGTTCTGAACACTTGTGGAGGGTCTTGAAGATCTTCTTTAGATGACGGGATGAGAAAAATTAACTTTGTTTGGTTTGTGTAAATCGTATTTGCAACCCAGAGGTATGTCTGCCTTCCGCTTCTGCGACCCAAACACTTCTTCACTCTCTAGATGTGGATCTCTATTGAAGAACTCTTCAACACCTGGAATGGTTAAGATTGCTTCTGTGAGCACCTTCGGATTTCCAATCCTATTTGCAGAGCGTTGGGCTACTCGAAGCAATAACTCTTCCTTCTCAGGTCCGGTCCCACCCTGATTGCCCTTTAGATACTTGTAATATCGTACCATTTGCATGAAAGTTCTTACGAAATCATCAATGGTGGTAATGTATAAATCAGTTCCATGGTTTCTAGATTGCTGGAGCCACTTGTTGTGTACAGTCTCCACAAGGTTGCATGAAGGCATTTCGGTGAGTTTGGATTCACTCAAATTCTAAAGTTACAAATCAAAAGTGCCACCATCATTAGTTTATACTAGTTGTGTACTAGAAATATAGATCCCATCAAACATCAATGTATACCTCCGTTAAGGTCTGTCGGTGTCGACAGGTCCCTCATTGGTATGAACACTATGCGCAACTTTTCCAAATGTTGTCCATTAAAACACAAATGTGATAGAAATTAGATACATTTATGTACTAGGAGGCCCGGAAGGGACCTATCTTGGTGCCAAGAGGCTTTGTAAAGGTTCAAGGTCTATGCATTATAAGTTCTAGAAGAATAGGAAAAATATCAATTTAGGCTCCTCCTCTGGAAGAATAGTTCTAGAACGACATATCAATAAAGGAGAAATATCAATCATAGATGATTGCCTACAATTCAGAGTCAATGGACAATGATACTTACGAGTTGCATGAATCCACCCCACTATCGATATCGAAAATGCTAAAAGGACAACTACAACTCCAGTCGATGCAATCCTTCCTTTGTGGTGGCACTAGATGACAGCTACCATGCTCTAATGGCAAGGTAATGAGCTTCGGATTCTTCTAGAGAAGAGGCGTTTTTATATTGTTTGCAAAGTACATGATGTTGATCTTGTAAGTTGAAACGAATATCAGCCTTTGTATGCTTCTCCATGGATTGAGTTTAATGGAAGAGACATGTCTTTTCTCTATCTTTCATAGGATCTAGAATGTCCCCCGATCCATAAACCATCCTTACAGCATTCCAATTCGCTTGGGCACTATCAACCATGAATCCCTTAAATTGAATTTCTAGTACGCCATGCCTTTCAAGAATGGAATTCAAATTTGTCCAAAATAGGATTTGTGCAGCGCAATCTTCAGATTGCATGTCACATATTGCAATAGTCATGACACGATAATATTGAGAGTCATAAACGTGACACGCCATTGTCATCCAACCCTTCATGTGTTTGACGTGATCAAACATCACCCAAGAATCTTTGAGATCACCACCACTTTGCATTCGCTTTACCAACTCCACTCCACTACCTGGACCTACTTCTGACATTTTAAAAACGAACACTTTGTCTACATCCGATCCCTGACCAGGGAACTTACTCTCTTGAACAAATGTCCAAGTACTGGATCCCCTCAACTTTGTAATGGTATCCATAACCCCAAATCTCTTTAAATACTTGAATGAAGTTACCTCGTTCCGAATACTTGGAGAGCTGAAGTACTTGCATTTGTCCAATACTAGAACAAGCTCACCGAAGTCTAGGGTCTTTGGTAGCACCTCATCCGGCCGAAGAAGTAAGCCACCTAGAAGTTCTTTTGTAGCCTCCATGATGATGGACGAATTTGTTGTAGTTGGTGTTCTCTCCATCTACTTTCCAATAAGAGACCAAGTTTTGTCCTTTATATCCTTCAGTTCACCAGCCTTCACAGGGTGCTCGTGAATGCCAAGATGAACATACGCCCAAGTGAAGTCATATTTTCCAACAACATAGTACACCCGCACATCACACCTTGCAATACAAGATGGAGTTACTTTGCAAATTTTGCAAACAAGTGTGGACCCTGGGGGATGTGTATGCCCAACATCAAGTGGCGCGAGTGACATCCCTTCCCATTCTAACTCATTAACGTCATTAGTTCGGTGAACACAACTAAGAAACCCACAAGTCTTGTTCATACAACGAAGATGACCTAAACAAACGGATGTGCAAAATGACAAGCTCATGCGATTGGTAATATTTGTTGTCACTGTCTTAGACCAGACATGGCCATCATATCGTTTATCCATCCCAGACATATTCCGGGCTTGAGATGGAGACAGAGAATGGTCTCGTGCAGGCAACTCAAATATGACATTGCCATTAAATGTTGGAGGTAATGCCGGCACTTTATGAATGGGAACAACATCATAATCTATTTTGGACAATATGTTTCTACATCCCTTCAAGGCACGCAATCCTCTCAAGCAATCAATTACATATGATACTGACCCACTAACTTCGGGTGACTTCTCTTTAACTTTCGGATTCTCGATGGTACGAGCGGAAGAAGGAGTCCCACCCTTCAGAAGATGCTCTTGGGAATCACCTTGAGAATCGGCTTGAGAATCATCACTAAGTACAATTACATTGTCGAGAACAAGTTCTACCTTGATACGAGTATTGGTAGGCACTTGAAATGACAAGGAAGAAGACAAGTTCGGGTTGGGAGTCTCTATTAGAACTGAATGATTGGAATTCTTCTCGCTGTAGGCTCTATACTTTCCAGGTTTCAAATACTAGAACTTGCTTACACCATCTGAAGCAAGAAGTTGTCCAATTGTGTGAATAAGGATCCCCATTTCGCCGTCATAGACTTCTTCATCAACATGGATTGAATCCTTGCTAAAATTGAACCTTAAACTTAATCTGCGAGCAAAAACTACAGCCTTTCCATCAGGTCCCACTTGAAACATTATTGGAACTTCCTCACTATTCACACTAACGACGACCATGTTCAAAGAGTCCACCATCACATATCACCCAAATTCAAATGCAGGAAAGATAGAACGGTAGACACTATAAGAAATAAGACTTAAAAAAATATCAAACCACATTCAAAATTCCCATGGGGCAAGGATAATCACAAAGATGATCGAAAACTCTCTCGGTGTTTAAAATATACAAAGACATGCATTTGGGTATTATGTTTTGTAATGTGGCATAAACCTATTCGTGTGGATATTAATCATAACAAGGTTAAAGTCCAAGTCATATTGTGTTCTAGTATCCTAGAATAACCGGTGGCATGATAAAATTTAGCCGATGAATTGTTAACCCCTAAAGTTCCTTGACTACCTTATCACCAAAACCCCTCAAAAATTGCCATTTCTAATACAAGTACCAAATTTTTGAAAAATATCATTTTTGGACACATGTAACCGTAGGATATTGTAGTAATCTAAATTGAGAAGATGTGGAAAAAATTTCAGAAATTTCCACCATGTAGATTGCAAGATATTAACATTTGAAGTGACAAAAATCCTTTTTTTGGCCCTGCGAAAAACTGTGCAGCTGCACTTCACAAAATCCTATTTGTATGAAAAAATGTCCAAAATGGTGGTGCTTTTTTAGATTCATTCTTGAAGTCAAGTTGTCTATATTCTTGAAAATTTTCAGATCATTTGGAATTGTGCAACATATAGGAAAAAAATAGTAAGTACAAAGATGTAGAGAATGATTCAAAATACTAAATTGTTAATAGTTTATTATTGGAATTGGAAAATGCCAATCCCAATGGTGGAAATGTTGTAATAAACAATCTATACCCTATGATTTTTTTTTTCCAAAAATATTAAAAATTGAGTTAAATAAAGGACTTCAAAGTTTATTTTAGAGTAGAAAATCCATAAGTGCCCGTAAACTAAAACATCTCATAACTTTTGACTCATTGATCAAAATGGAATGATTCAAAGCTTTCTATGTAGATATCAATCTAAAAAACCAATTTCACATTTTTATTTTTGAAAAAAGTGATTTTTTCAGATCTGCCCGGACTGCCCGAGTTGAGAAACAAACAACATATTAGGCCATAACTTTTGACTCATATTTCCAAATGTCCTGAAATTTAGTGCATATGAAAGATATTCCTCATCCACACCTTCTATTAAATTTTGGGCCAAAAACATGGAAATTTGTAGTCACATGTACTTGCCCAAAATTTCTATGTTGCCAAAAAAGGCACCTTGGTCCTTTAGGGGTTAAAATAGACGGTTGAAATTTGAAAACATATCAAAGAAAGAAGAACAAAGAAGATATTGAATGAATAAACCATGTACTTGGAAAACCAGTACAATAAGAATAATAAAGTAAAATAGCCAGTAAAACTCAAAATGCTTCCCAGCACTGTCATCAGTAAAACACTTATAGTGTTACGTGGTCCATCAGGGTAGGATTAAATGTACCGGGCCAAAATATCATCCAAATGGTTGTTTAGTGAATGTCTAAGTTAAAGTCTTGAACACTATGTCAAGTCTCAAGAAATTAAATATCAAACTCTTTGAAATATGGCATATAAAGTGCTTTATGGATAGTAGCTAAAGTCTTCAGGGATGAGGTATTTCAAAAAGTAACAAGCAATAAAATGATTAAAATTTTGCCATTTGCATCATTTCAAATCCATTCCAAAAATTGATGGTAGGGATGAAGGTAGACCTTGGACCATTATGATTGTCACCCTAACTAATCTAGGATAGTCATTAAGAGTATTGTAGAATTGATAATCACATAGCCGTTAGGATATAGGAGCATCATAAACCTCCTTAACCCACTATGAGTTAGCAGATATTATTTCAAATCAAAAAGGAATATGTATCTAGAAAGCCGACAATTACATTAATCAGAGCATGTCATCCTCATAGGTTTCCAAGATATGGCCCAATAGCTTGGGCCCTGAAACTCAAATTCAAGGGGTACCAAAAACCAGAGAATCCTATTTCGCATTTGATAAACCCTTCAAAGGCCCTTGGAGTCCATCTATACAACCCTCATTTAGCTTTACAGTCCATTAACTGTGTTGTAATAGATGAGTTATGATACACAAATATGTACTTACAACCAAGATCATGTATTTACATTACACTGAAAATATTTGGTCACGGTTTCCTTCATCAAATACCACAAATTACATAATATACTATACGTCCACAAAGGGCAAACCTCGTATACTTATTACAAAAAAAGGGACCGCAATACAGAATAATAAAGTTCAACCATTTTCTAACAATTCTAAAGAACTACCAGCTCATCTGGATTTCCAAGGGAGGAGATCAAATCTAGTCACTAGTCAAAATATTGGTAGTAGTTTCCGAACATGGCCTCAACCCTAACCCCTTGGTTCGAGGTAACCAAACCTAGTTCTTGAAACAATAACATTCCGTCATCCAGTGCCGCCATCACTGAAGTAGCGTTGCTAGCACAGGATTAGTTCTCCGCATCAAGATAGCTTATGTGTCGAATTGGAATTCTACTCCTCCGGCGGCTTTGCTTGTGCATGTCTAGAATTGTCCAAATGGAGCAAATCCTTCGACCGTGGCGTGGACAGATTGGAGGGACGGGAGTTGAGGCTCCTCGTCAACAAAACAGAAACTCAGATGATCAAGTGATTTCATATCCTTCGCAAGAGAATGCTCCGGGGATTGGTCGTTGCCTATTATTCTAACTTGTCTCAAATGTTGTCAAAGTTAGTCTAGGGTTCTTGAGGGCATCTGGATTTCCTTTCATTGTGACAGACTTGCCTTCACCGTGGAGCTTAAAGTAGTGAACGAAATTTAGGCCATGGTTTGGATTTCCTTGAGGTTTGGATTACTGATTTTTGGAAGGAGATGAGTACATATAATTCCGCAGTGCCAAGAGAATAATTTTTGTGTGCAATAGAGTTAAAGATATTGATGCATTGAGTTGCCTTGCCAATTCAGAGATTCTCAGGGAGTCCATAGCGTAGACATGACAGTCAAACGAGTGAGATTGCAATGACAATAGAGGTGAAACGGATAAAACTAGAGCATCCCACAATCAATTGTATTCAATGAACATTCGTGAAGCATGCTATCCAGATTCTAGATCTACCAAGCATCTAAACCTCATCACTGAGACTCTTAAGGCATACTCCATTAATGATTCTATGGCGGGATGCTTCGTTTTGAAATCATTTCTACTTTTTGTTTTGTACCAAATCCTGTCGGCTGCCATGATTCCAGGGTCGATTCTAACTCACTGCGGTGTTTTCATCATTCTTAAAATTATGCATGAGGTCGGTGGTCTCTTGCATCTCTCGGTCTTGAGAGAGACCTTAGTGTTGATCCATCATGCATAGAAAACAGTTATTTGAAGATGTGATTCCCCAAGATTTCATAAAATCCAAGTCGATTATGCATAGGGTTCGGGGTTTGGTTGATCTCTCGTTCCTGAGAAGGTCATTATGATGATCGAAGTATGCAAATGAAATTTGTATGAAGTGGTCTGTGTTCATGAGCTGTTGACAGTTTTTAGTAAGGTTATGTAGAGTCTCGCTGTTCCGAAGGAGATCTCGGCTTTGAGAAAATCAATCCCAAGGTTAATGTTATGCTCAAATTCTAACCTGATCATAGAGTGACCAGATCAATTAAGAAGTATAGTAACGTGATGGACTCAGAGGTCATTGATCGTTAACAAAATTCGTAGGGGAGAAGGGATACGAGATCAGAAGTAGAGAAACTACAGTTGGGTTCCTTCTCGATAAATGGTTTCTAGCAATGAGTTTTATCTAGACTAGTATCAACTATCGTGAGTCAGATCCTCTAAGGTGGTTTTTGACATCCATAAATTATGCATAAGTTTGTGGGTTGAGTGTATCTCTTGGTCCCAAGAGATCTCTGGTCCTTGTCCCATCATGCATAGAAAAGTGTATCCAACTAGTTCACTAGTGATAGGTATCCATGAGTTTTCGTCAAATTTGTGTTGAGTTATATATAGGATATATGGTTATTTTGTTTTCTGGTTCCCGAGAGGCTCACTTTAATGATGCAAGTATGCATACAAAATTGTATTATATGAAGATGAGGTTTTCCAAGGTTCTTTAGAAGTAGTTGGTTTTGGACACCCTTATGCATAGTCTCTCCAGTCCCAATATGAACTCGGCCCCGAGAGGGTCAATCGTTGGGTTATTGTCATGCAAACACTCTTACTTCATGAATCCGTAACAAGATGAATGAATGATCACATTCATCTATATAACTTAGTTGTCCCCATTCGTAAACAGAATATTTATCTATTTTTGGAATACCCGTCCTACAATTACTTTTTTTCCTTGCTAAAGTTACGCATCCTTGATAAAGTTTATCCTGTCTTTCAACATTGAGAGGGACATTCCCGAAGATCAATCTTGCATATTTCCAAATAGTTTGACTACTTAGATATGTTTGATTAGAATATGGATTTGTAAATTTCTTCAATATCTAAGTAAGGTTATGCATTCTTATAAGTCTCTGGGAATTGTTTTGGTCCCGAGATAGACTTCTTCAGGAATAACTTATGCATGATTATTGAGTATGCTACATTGCCTCCTTCTATAACAGAAATTCTGAGGGCTCAACACTACACCCGGGAATATTATACATAGTACTGAAAATCAAATGAAGCTCTTGGTATCAAGAGAGAATAATAAGGTTGCACATCATGCATGAAAGCATTTACAGCATGGTGGGGCATCAATTTCAGTAGTTCTCTAGACTGAAATTTATGGTTGTGGGATTGTGATCAGATCAGTAACCTATAAGGAATTATGTATAGAGGAGGGGGCGCATTGGCTCTCTCAGTACCGAGAGAACATCCGAGACTTTGATGTCATGCATGATTTGTAGGTTTTGGAAAAAATACCACAGTTCTTGCATAGGAGAATCCACTTGAATGTCCAAGATGTATCTCATTTTGCCTTTCGATTCATGCATAGTGCCATAAGTATATTGAGTGTCTTGGCCCCGAGAGAACATTCAAGACAATACACTCATGCATATTAATCGCAATTAATGGAATGAGGAAGGTGAAAGCTATATTAGTATTATGACCATGTCTTTATGGTAAAGGAATCCTAGAGTATAGTCCTTCCCCAAATGCCCCTATGAAGGATTTCAATTCTATGTTTTCCATTATGTCGGAAAGGGATCTTTATAGTTTATGCATAGTGTCCTAGGTCTCAAAGGACTCTCGGTACCGAGAGAACCATATGAATAGACCAGTCATGCACAATACATTTGATTCTAGGTTTTGGGAATAGGATTGTTTCAGACATGTTCTAAATGTGTTTATATTTTGTTTAGAACTTTAGCAAATGGATTGATAGAATTCATTACCATTTAGCTTATGGAGGATTTTGAATTTGTGAGATGTTGATCTGTGAAATGTATCAAGGCCCAGAGGATCTTCAACTTGGAGCAAGAATGGTGCAAGAGGTAATGCTCTCTTGATCTTAAAACAACCTTCATATTTCTTGACTTCACTTAATCCTTTACTGATTTTACATTGAATTTATGTGAAAAAATGATATTTAGGTATTATTAGATTACTACATTGCCTCCATTTTGTATCATTCATTTCTCATGTGGCTTTTCGGATTGTAGGAACCGATGTATAGAAATGGAAATTCTTATTATTGCATAGAGCCAAAAAGAAACCTATTCTCCAATTCATAAAGTTATATTGTGTTTCTTATATCCAGGATGTAATTCAAGTGGCCTCAGTTGAAATGGCGCCCATCGAGCTTGTTGACCACCTAGTTGAGGACAATGATATTCGGCACTTGTTGCCGGCCCAAAATCTTCTTCAGCTGCCAATGGTAGGGTTGGAAGCTTTACTTGCCGATTTAGATCGTCAAAGTCATGACACGTACAATGATAGCCTAATGTCATCAGGACATTCGTGTTGCAGCTCTGTTGGAAATAAAGATTTAGTTATACTAGTTTCTAGTTCAGAAAACACTATTGATTATTGTTCTTGTGACCATGAGGATATGGATGTCCAATCCGTCTTGCAAACTGATGATGATATTCAAATCTTCTGTTGCGGACAGCATAGGTCGATTACATGAACATGCAATCATAGTCATTGTGTTCCTTTTTGATTTTGGCATTCTAGAACATTTATATGTTCTTCATAATCTTTTGAGTGTTCATCCATATATGTAGGGTTGTATTACAAGATTACACAGATGAATATTAGATATAGAGAGCACTCATCTATTGTTTTTTGATTTTTTAAATGTTTATCACTTATTGAAATCGTGCAGAACGTTGAGGAACTAATATCTACAGACTCTATTCCAAAGTCCCCATGCTCTCGAATTGTGGATCCTAGTCTACAACCACCAATTGAGTCATATGTAGATACAAAGGAATTGGAGGATGGTCTTGATTTGGCACAAGAGGACAACGTCACAGAGGATGATATTAGAAGAACTCACAAGATGGATATTGTCTCAACGATATCCAGTTTGAGGTTGACCACCTCCGATCTATCTCGAATGCGCATCCTACTTTGTGGTTTGGTTCCAATGCCTATGGTTCGCCCAACCCTTACATGTGATTTGATATTACTTAAGCAACAATTTGTACATGGCTATGAGGAGGGAACTCGCGTGTTTTATGTTTCTATAGTAGATGAGCAGGGTCAAACATCTGTTTTCACCAAAACAGAGAAGGAGAGATGGGGACCTTTGTGGAACTCAGTCAATGATTAGTTCAATATGCACCTTCGATCCAAGGCTGCTCTAAAGCATTTGGTTGACTATAAGTTTTTTGTCTGTGACGGAAATCATCGACGAATAGCATGGATGAATCACATTGAGCATCTTCACAAGCTAGAGAGAGAGTGGCACGTGTCCATAGACTCCATTGTCTTGGATACCAAGAATCGCATAGTAGTTGCCATGCAAGTTATGCACGATATAAACAAGTAAGTCTACATATATTTTTATTGCTTTTATAATGTATGCAATCCTTGAGCTAATTTCTAGCACACTATAATGGCTTTTCACAATTGGATATCTAATTCCACTTTGACATCGTATGACAGGCACATAGAAAACTCGCATGTGAAAATCAATTTGGTGCACACATTATACCATGTGTAGAAGTATGGGGTTATGGAGTTAGACAAGTTTAATGAGCTCCTAAGTTCTAATGAAGTCAAGACTTGTCAGCTTAGCACACGGAAGACATGGTACACTATGCCTTTGGAAGTCTTCACCTCGTTCATCTTTAAGGTATGTGTACTACATAAATTTCATGTAAATTGTTTGTAATTATTTATTAGCCTAAACCATTTTCTATGGATTGTTATCCTAGTTTTGTGGGTCATTTCAATATTTGATGATGCTTATGTGTTTGCAGCAAGAGATTGCTGCAACGGTGGACAATGCAGTTCGGAAGTTCAATGAGGATACTCCACATGATGAAAGGACGAAGGAAGGTGTAGCGGCAGCAATGAGGATGGCGATTAAGGAATCCACTGAGAAGTTGTATAAGAAGCTATCAAAAATTGTAGCTATCACAAATCCTGCATTTGGTCCTGAATTCTTGGAAGGGGTATAATTTGCTTTACATAATTTTGGAACATGGGAACTTCGTGATTTACATTTAAAATTCTTAAATCATGTTATTTGCGTTCATGCAAATCGAGAGGCACTAGAGCCTCTAATCCATGTCAAAGTTGACTTTGGACAAATTACATATGATAGCTACTGCCAATGTCAACTTGACTTTCAAGGTCAGATGGCTAAGGTGGATCAATGGATCCGGTTCATCTCGAGAGGCCTGCCGGTTTCCATCTCGTCCTGTCAATGAGGAGAAGCTTCTCCAATTTCTAGCAAAGGCATGTTGGTATGCTGGGGTATGTTTCTCCATACAATGTAATCATGGTCTTATTTATTTTTGCATGTTAGATTCAGTTTTTGTTATTGGATAATCCATTTGTTTTAGGATTCACCAAGATACTAACCACACATATTAATTTGCAGATGGAGGAGGCAACTATAGAGTTGTTTGAGTCAATTATCAGATTGGATAATATTCGTATCGACATATCCGTTTCTTCTAAGCCACTGACATTGCTTGAGTACATGGAGGGGTGGTGAATGAAACTCTGGGATGACGCCTACACCGGGGTTTTCAAGGGTGCTGATGCGTTCAAGAAGTCTGACTCTTTTAAGGAGTTTAGAGGGGCCTTGCTCGCAATCAAACATTTGATATACAAGTTCATCTCATTAATTTGAACCCTTTGTCAAAATTTTCTTAGCATTCCATTCCCTTTTCATGTCACCAATTCTATTTCTGTACATATTATAAACATTCATGGAAACTTATTGGTTTTAGTTTAATTTTTTTCTTAGAGTCTCTAAGTTTGTCGTATGAGATGAATGTAACTAAATGTATAATATTAGTGGTAGTTCTATGACCCTATTTTAAATGAAGAAGTGATGCCTTGTCTTCAATATGAGACATTCATCTAATTAAAAAATACAAAGACACTTTCTGTAGTGTAGATATGTATTTATTCTTCTTGATTTTGCAAAACGTTCAAGATTAATTATGCATACATTGGTTACAAATTACATTCTCTCGGGCCTGAGAGAGGGATATTGGAGTGGCCCTCATGCATACCGTTTCCTTTATTTCTCCTCTGAACTCTTTGTCATGTTTTGTAGTTTTTAACTTCTACAATGTCAAAGTTTAACCAAATCAACCTAGGTATGCATAATGTTATAATGAGGAATAGGCTCTCGGCCCCGAGAGCCTTTTCTTGGGGAGACACTCCTGCATTTTTTCATAATTTATTATATTTAATCATGAACTAGTACGTTGATAGCATACCAAAAGGATGGCAAGTGCTACTCATTCATCACTTGTCATTCTACAATGTGTAACTTACTAATTCATTGGGGGTTCCAGTAGCATACAGTCTAGTTAGTGTTAGATTTTTAACAGACTATAGAGTCTTTCATTTTTGTATAATTTTCAAAATTGTCTTTGAAATTGTTCTTTATTAGAAGAGGTTCTAAAGAGAATCTGCATTTCTAATTGTTTTGTATCAATTACCTCTTCATGTGCAGGTACTTCAAGTTTGAATTGTACAGCAAGAAGGCCATTGACAAAGCAGATTTATCCCTATTCCTTATTACTTGGTTGGATCAGTCCTCCCCTAATTGCATGCTCTCCCCTACGCAACTAAAAAATTGGACCAGCTCTCACCTCCAAGCTTGCCCATGGTACCTAGAGTGTAATTTTGGAATCTTTCTGCCTGAGGAGGAGGTTCTTTTCCAGACCCTAAAAGAGACGATGGTTGTGGAGCCAGAGTTTGATGAATTTTCTGGCTTAGACCCTGAGGCCCGAGCTCGAGCCATCAAAAAACAGGAGGCCTCTGACAAGAGGAAGGTTGATAAAATGGAGGAGGCCAGGAAGAGGACTGAGGATAAGAAGAAGAAGAGGCGAGCAACACTAGCTAAGAAGGAAAAATAGAAGGTCAAAAAGAAAGGGACGAAAAGGAAGGCAGAGACGGAGTTGCCTGAACCTGCAATAAGCGTTGCTAACATGAAAACCTCTTCATCACGTTTCTCTCTCACTCAAGAGCACTTGTTGCATGGTCCAACGCCAACAATTTAGAACATTGATCCCGTATCTGACATCGACGAATGCATCTTAAACTTGTCACTAGAATTCCTCATGTCCTCAGGGAAGAATAGTACATCAAAGGCCTTCAACGACGTTCTCAATTTCTTAGCTATGGTACAGTTTTCTCCATTGTATATAACAATGGCATATAAGTTGTGTTTATGAGTAGTTTGATAATATAATTTATTATACTTCGGAAATTCCTTAAGGTTACTATCCATGTTTTTCAAAATTCATAGTATATATTTTTCTATTACAATAGTACACCATGTTTAATTTATCTAACTTACATATTCCTTTGCAACACTCTAGTGACAGAGATCGCTACTTCAATGGTGTCTTCAGTACAGTGATGGAAGTGGACTTGATGATTGTGGATGTTCCGGAAGGTCTCCATGTGCCTATCGTATCAGCTCCACCTGGACCCATTCCAAAATGGAATGAATTCCACATGCACTGGCTGCTATCCATCTATGACTTCGCCTTGAAGTACCTACATGACAGTGGGGCTTTGCATGTCATGTACCCTACGAGTGTGCCCCACAAAAGCCACCTCCTTAGATGCTGTAAAGAGTATGGTTTTAAAATAAAGCAGTCTTGGTTGGGAATGAATCAGCTACATTTGACATCGCTGTCTAATCCAACTATGACAGTGCGTTAAATATCTTTTTTTGCATGTTCATGTTGAATTTGAAGTTCAACATTACTAGAGTCTCACATGACGTGTTTTGCAAACTATGCAGTTTGCCATTTCTCTTGTGGTGAGAGAGACGTTAGCAAAGGCAACACCTTCATTTTTGTTCCAAGACGTTCCATCTCATGACACAGTTGGGGTTAATGTTGGCAAGGATGACATCCTCCAAAACTTCTGTAACAAAGATGACATCACCATGAATGGCGCCAAACCATGGCGTGGACCTCGTGAAAAGGCTCGCCAGTTCATGCAGATGCTTGTAGAAGCATGTTCAACACCATGGGATGTCGTTATGGATTGCACAACTGCGACAGGTTTGTTGTCTTATTTAATAATTTGATTCTCATAGAAATGTGCAAAGTACTTTGGTTCATTGTCGTGTTTTCATCTATGAAGTGGATGTTTATAGGTTCAAGCATTCAAGCTTGCCATGCTACATGCTGTCATGTGTTGGCATTTGAGGAGGATAATGCTATCTTTGATGCTTTGATAGCTCCGGCCATGCGCACACCAGTGGTTACAGAGGCCAAACCGCAACGTCCTATTGTTTCTTCAATTGATCTAGATGACGAGGACATTCCAATCCAACATGTCGTGAAGACATCACGATTCAATAAGTAAGTTTTCTTTTTAACTCCATCTTCGAGTCTCTTTGTTTGATCTTAAGTACTTGTAGTCTAATGTATTGTTCTTTGGGTTTTGCAGGCAAGCTCAGGAAATGAGGAACTCTAAGCATGTTTCATTCTTTGCAAATCCTGGATTTTTTCCTAGCCCCCCTAAATCATTTGAGCTACCTATGTATGCAGAGGCAGTTTCTAGGGATTCCGTCAACGTAGACCCTATGCCATCTTCTAGGGCCTAATTGGTAGATCCCCGCATTTTGGAGTTTTTAGATGATTGTGTTGTAGAGTCTGATTCACAGACATCAGACAGTGAGGGTAGTTCAACCTCAACTCCCTCTACTTGAAATGTTTTCGTGGGGTACTTTGGTGTTCTTAGTGCATGATGTCAATGCACTAGTTCATGATTTTCTTTTCTATTTGTATTAGAATTCATTCATTATCATTTGCATTCTATATTCTATGAATAGGATTTGATTTCAGCCAGTCATTTCTAGTAGGGTCATTGTCCTTCCATAATGCCATGTTCTTCATAATCAATGGAATTTTTTTCTTCACTTAAGTTACATATGTTCATTCTTTAATCCTTTCAATTGCTAAACTCCCTACCTTTTTTACTATTATGTCATGAGGACATGACGTTCACTTTTGATTACCCTAAATTGAGAGACTAGCCACCCAAACACACTCGTGTATTGTAATAAAATAGACACCTACTTCATTAGTTCAATGGTGTTAACGAATTCGTCTGTCCACTACTGAAGATAATACTTAGTGATTGTTAGGAATAGCTTGACCTTGTGGGTACATTATCCTATTTCCAAGCCTAACCCTTCAATAATCCAATTGTTTACAAACTAAACCGGCTTTCAACTGAAGCAAAACTTCCGTAAATAGATTGATGTTAGATTATAACTAATTTTCTGAAGAGCAATTTCAAGGATCTAAACAATCCACATAGTATGTTTTATCCCTTTGTACAATGCATTATTCATTGGCATTGTTATCAATTCATTGAATCTAAGATCATTTGTCTACTTCTATTACTCGAACTTGTAAGCTCATCTTCTATATCATTTGTATATTATTTGTCTACCATTATGTTTGTAAATTGTGAGGCCTTTTGTGCAATGGTTATGTTCATTTCTTGTTATTATGTCCACTTTAAACATGATCCATTTCCATGCTTCACAGCCATAGGTCACAATTCAATAATTCTATTTGCACTCCAAATTATTGAGTTGGATTATATCCACGGTTTTAGGTACTTTTATCCACGGTCATAGGATTCCGTTTCTTAGTACTAAATTCCTGCTCCCCTCTCCCTTTTTCCCGCTCCCTACTCTCCACTCTCCGCTCCTTGCTCACGTGCTAGCATTCCTCTGCAACCAACCCTTGCTGTATTTTGCAACCAGCCCTTAGTCAGAAATAGGAAGGTCTATGTGACCAATATGGGTGGAACAAAATCTTCAGCTGAAAAATTCAATGTAATTTTGTTTTAAGAAATAAAAATCTGAAAAATTACGGAAACCTTATGAACTCTATTTTTACACATGGAAAAAATCTCCTCACTATTGAAACCTCCTTTGCAAATACGTGTAATAATTTGCTTAAGTGGTTAGAAATGGGTTGCCTCCATTAATCTACTTTTTAGAAATGAGTACAAAGATGATTTGGGGCATTTTCACTTGGTCAAGCTCAACTTGATCAAATTTTTTGCACAAAGCTTGGAGAAAAGTTGTAGACTTTAGGTTCAAAAAAATTTGGTGCCCCTTTTTGGATAGACCATTGAGAACATGTATTAGCCTTGTTATGCCTCCTTATATTAGTTACACTTAATCAAATTTAAGCTAAGGGATTTTTTCACCTTAAAGGAAAATGCAAGAATTAATTATTCATTGAAAGATGATCAAACTTGAAAACTTTCAATTCATATTTGGAATCAAGGTCCCCAAACTAGCCAAGGAAGTTGATGAAATACAAAATTATGAAAGGCTCCAAAATAGGGGATAAATTTTTATATGTACCCACCTTGTTGAAAATTTGGAGGTTCTTGGTCCTTATCTTTTTGAGTGAAACTTCATCGATTTTACTTCCACAATGTCATGATACTAAATATCAATAGCAAAGAGACATATGTTTTATAGTTTGTGTCACTTAGAATATTCATTGAATCATTTGTTGTAGCTCAACTTTGACATGACTACAATAAAGTGGTTGTCTAATCATGTCAGTGACATGTTGTGCTAGTCTTTGATGGACAATGGTTGGAATTCAAAATCAAAATCAAGGTAAGGTAAAAACAACCCATTACGGACCTTTTACCCATTGTGGACTCTAAAGAATGACCTCATTATGGTTTTCTTTTAGTGATTGAGATTTGGGCCACATTCAATGTCTTAGCTAATTGGAATGAAGTGATTAGTGACCACAATAGGAACTTTCAGTTTTTTAGTGTTAGTTCATTGCAAAAAGTGCCTTTTTCAAGTTTTCTATGTTATAAAATATCGTGATTGCAATAGGTGAGTAAGATGAGCATTATGCATCAATTTTGGTTGGTTTTGGGATAATCTACAAACTCTTTTGGGCTAGGCTAGGCTAAACACTTCAAAAAATTCCTAATAAATTCACACTTTGTTAAAAAAATATAGTTTCAAATGCTATTGCCATTTCTATCACTTGACTTTCTCTAAGGAAAAAAAAATAGAAAACTTCAGAAATGACAAGAGAGCAAACCTCCCATTTGGTCCGTAATGGGTTGTTTTACCTTATAGTGAAGTGCACAATTTACAAACCTTCACTTGAATTTTGATATCATATTATTGGTCAACATTAGTTGCTACTCCTATCTTCAATAATGAGAGGATGCTATCAAATTTTTACATGGGGAGAAATTCACCAGTTCCGGCCTTACAAATGCCGGTACATGCCCATTGTGACTCAATCCATGTGGTGATTGGGACCAGATTTTGGATGTTGGTTTAATTCCTAAATGACAAGGCGGACATTTTTTGTCTGATGAATGACAAGGAATTCTCATGTGTAGGACAGACGTGCAACTATTCATCCTTGGAATTAGAGGTGGAAAAGGAAGATCTTCTATAATAGTTTCACTCCCAATGAGTATTTTTGTTTTTTCTAAAGTAGATGATGTCACATGGTTCCATAATGGTTGATTTCCATGGTCACCGGCCTGGTGTTCAAGGGTTAACATGGTATTAATCAAACTTCAGCAAAGAGATTCAAGACATAAAAATGGGGACAATATTATACGTTCACATTTGATTCGGCACATTGGTGCTGAAATAATATAATTTTAGAAATCAAATAGTTCGGCAGTTCAATTTAGATTTCTTGGCTCTCAACACTTTGCTCTTCCTAATTTTTGGACACTCTTAATTTTGGATTGTGGATTCTTTCTATTCATTTGTATATGTGTTCTTTATTCTAAATTTTCTCAAGAATAATTTTTGGATATTCAGAATTAGCAACAATGGAAAATTTTCAGATTTCCAGAAATAGTTGTACAATTTTTTCAAATTTCAGAAAAATTCCAAATATTCCCTAATTACTTTATGAAATTGACCTACTTGTACTGTAGGTGGCATAGAATTTGACATGTAAAAGTTAGTTGTGGGAATAAAAAAGAGAATAATCACATTTTAGTGTGACCAATTTAGGGAGCCCTTTGTTACAAGAAATCATTACAACAATTTCTTTAACAATTTCTAAACCAACTTATTCCAATAACCCTTAAAAGTATAGAAAGCCAAAATTTGGAAGCAACATGGATTCTTTTGTGTATTTGACATGGAAGTTGCATGAATTAAAGTATATGGTAGAAAGGAAATTTATATTTATAGTGAATAGGATCCAATGACACATGACACTCCCAATTAGAATCATTATTGTACCTCCCAAATATTTCAAAAAGAGCAAAATAGTCTTGTATTCAATATGTATCATGTTGTATTTAAAAATTCAATTATTACTCTAAGTTGCATTTTACAATACACCTTGACAATTTAGGTGGAAATGTAGACTATCCCTATTGTAGAGTGGTAAGTGGTTGGTCACTTTACATTCCAGAACTCATTAAATCTTGAGACTTGCTTAAAAATTTCTCAAATTTGTCCAAGTGTATACATTCAAGGCTACCTTACACTGAAAATAATTTAGCTGATAAAAGACTTATACGGAAATAGTTATTACGGATTTAGGAAACACCGTTCATTTATAACATGCAACCCTTGATGGCATAGGTGAGTGTGGAGTGATGTGGCTTGTTTACACATGCTTCATTATTGTAACTTTGCAAGGTAAGTGTGCATTCAACCTATGGTAGTCCTTGTTGGGTTAAAATAAGTTGGTTGGCCTTACTCTATAATGAATTTGCAAGTTAGAAATTATACAATGCATTTCTATTCTTTATTTGCATTGTATAGAGACTTGATTCTATTAATATCGCTTCAAGATTTTATATTAGAAATCTATGAAGTACAATATTGTGGGTTGCTTGCAACTTGACTTTCTCTAAACATTTTTTGAAAAGAATCAATAGGATTTTTGCTCCATCTCCAAGGAAGTATAATGAGTTCCTCGGAGGCAAGAAGTAGGGAGGCACCAAGGCAGGGATACCTTGGGGAAGGCAAGGAGGCATTTCCAATGGAAGAATGCATTCTTAGGGTCAATTCCCCTCTCCCCCCAAATGTGCCATTGATGATGGGCATTGTAAACTGAGACTAAATGTCAATGACAAATTAAACTTGTTATGATGTGGGGTTAGATGAAATCACATTTAATAATCACATTTATTATTTCAAGAATTATCTTAAAGACATTTGACACATATTTAGTGCATTTGAAGAAGGCATATTTGAAAAGGCAAGGATTCTCAACTTCCCTCTATCGCATCCATGAAGATAAAAGAAGATTCATCCTTGTCAGGGTTGATACGACGTTTGGACGTCCCAGATGTCCGGACGTTCGCACGCGGGGTCCACAACGTCCGATGACAAGCGGACTAGTGGATGTTCCCGCCATCCGCCGCTGCCCGTCCGCCCCGCCCGTCCACGACCCCATCCGCCATCCCGTCTGCGACCCCGGCCGCCATCCCGGCCGCCCACTCCGTCCGCCAAGCGGACGGGCGGACGCTCACTATGTAGTCACAACAACTTTCACTTGCAATTTTTGAATTCGTTTTTTAGAATTTTGGAGCGTGTAATATACCGTTGGAAAGGTCTTGGAAATACCTTTCCAATGGTATATCACACGCCCCAAAAATCAAAAATCTCTAATCGGAAATGTCAAAAGAAGTTTGTTGCTTCAAAACATGGGCGTCCGCCTTGGCGTCTGCCCGCCTTCCGTCCGCCAAGTGGACGGGCGGACGGGCGGACGGGC